>RCWM02000066.1:2052500-2555000 GCA_003667255.2 Euschistus heros | reverse complement strand
GAAAAATAATATAACCTGCATTTTATTGATTAAACTAGTGGAAGCTGCTTGAGGACATAAAAAAAAATTAAAAAAATAAAAAGAAAGAAATTAGGCAAAATGAATAAATTGGAAAATATACCTTCGCTTGAGATAAAACACTCGTCTCGCTAGAAAATATATCTTGAAATCCAGTACTCCACCCGAATGTTGTAATCTGCATTTAGACAAAACAAGGCCTTATTACCAGCAAAACTCAATTATAACAACGGTCCCATTTTCCTTTTTTCAGCATCTTTTCCTTCGAAGAGAACCCACAACACTAGTCAGTTAATACTTTTAGAGCAGATGGAAATAACCAGATAGGTTGATTAGAGCGATCGGAAGATGACCAGAACCCTGGCTGACCAGATCCTGACGTCAATGTGTTGTCATATTACCAGCTGTCCATTGTGGCAGTGCATTAACTAGATTGGACTCCTTCCGATTATTAGCCCTTCTCCCTTACACTTAGGCTATACCTTCCTCCTTCGGGTCCATTTCATTCTTCCTTCAACATCAATGCATTGTATGTGCAGGTATCCATTTCTATAAGGAAGAAGTATTAACAATAGGGTGCATTGTGTAAACCTATCATGTCAGAACCTCATTCTATGGATTGAGATTTATTTTGCCAAAAAAGAAATATCTTCAAGCCTTGTAAATGATTGTATTTCACCCACTTTACTGAGGCTGCTAGTTGTAGAAGAATCTTTTAAACCACTCATCGTAGGGTTGAATTTATTTCTCTTAATTTAGATGAACTCAAATCTGAATAAGAGAGTTTGCCTTTCCTATGTTTCTAGATTTCTAAATCGTATTTTTTATTTATAAATTTAGTTCATTAGTCTAATAATAATCATATTTAATTAATTGCAATGTGATTATTTTTCTCCGGAAGTGAGTACTTCATAGTTTTAAAGTATAACTGATCTAGGTTTAGTAACCTAAAAGATTAAACGAAATATATGCATAAGCAGGGCCGAAACTAGGAGATTAGTCAGGGAGGGTAATGATCAGTTTGCCGCCGCCTTCCCCCACCCTCCTACACCATTAAAATGCAATACCCCCGTAGTACTGTGTAATAAAGCTTATAAATTATAAAGAAAAAATTAAATAATATTAAACAATATTGATTACATTATTATTGTTTTGAAATGGTTATTGATAACTTACTTTTCTAATAAACTTTTCGAATTTTGCCACTCCCTAAAATCTGCCGCCCGGGGCACGTGCCCCCTCTGCATCTCCCTAGTTCCGGGCCTGGTATAAGAGAGAGTGCAAATATGGCCTGCGTCCTAATACGGTATTTTGCCAAAGAATCAAATACAGACGCTATTAAAAAAAAAAAACAACAAACAACTTAGTATGTGATTTTCTATACCTAGACAGGACGTATAAGCAAGAGATTAGAGTGGTTTTGGGAAGGTTTTACTTTGTTTTTGATCACCACATGAAGAGAACAACACCTGGCTGATCTTATTTTTGAGTTAAGTTCAGAAGCTACTCTTGAGCGTGATACTTGAGATATGTTTAAAGTGTTTGTTAATTTTGAAAACTAAGAAAATGTAGTTTTAGATCACTATCATCATGCAGAGATTTTATTCTAACGTCGTTCCATGATATTGTTATAATTTGCTGGATTGGGGATTCTAGTTATTTCGATCATGTTTTGCCAAACCAATGTTATTTTCAAGCACTTATGTTTAATTGCCAGTTTCATTTATTATTGTTGGCGAATTTCTGTGCAGATGGCTCCTCCTAAAGAAATAAAAGAGAGGTTTATGGACAGTATTAGGGATTTTTTCACTACTATAATTGTAAATATATTTCATTAGAATCATGTATTGATTTCCAATTTTATAGTTCTCATGGTAACAAAAAATAAATTTAGTGCATAGGCCATATTTGGTTGCAAATTGATTCAATAGCTTTCGAGCTACAGTCCTTTGAACCTTTGGCCATAATAGAGAACCTTACCTTATGTATTATTTAACACATTGGATACCCTAAAATCAAGCTATATCGGAAATATGTATATCTTTTTTTTGAGCTTCACGAACGACGTTAAAATATATATATATATATATATATATATATATATATTATATATATATATATATATATATATATATATATATATATTTTCCACAAGCATTATTGTTATTTACATTTACCCATTGCGAGACAATATAATAGAATTCGGTCTTTCATGCATTATTAATTTTGAAAAAAAAAGATGAAGAAAAATGTGTCCTATAAATGAATGTGTTTGAAGTTAGCTTTTGTGATCCACATTGAATCCCGTACCCTTTGATGGCAGGTAAACATGTCCGAAACTGGGAAATTTGATTACAGACAGGCAAAAGTGGGTATTGACCCCAGCTGACAAGTTAGCAGGCAGAGAATTAGGAAGTTGGTAGCCACTGAGAAAGACTGGAGCATTAAGTTATTAGAGAGCGGAAGGGACAGGAGGGGGGGGGGGCAGGTAATACACTAAGAGGCCGCTGTTAACGGCCTCAATAAGGCAGTCTCAGTCGGCCTGTAATTATTATTGATTCTCAACATTATCATATTATCATTGCCTCGCTTCTGTCTTTGTCTGAGGCTACTGCACTAGTCCTTGTTTCCATTGTTATATTTGTCATCTCTACTCCTTTTTATAAGTTATTGTGATACTTAAGTTTTATAATACTAACAATAAGTTTTATTTTTGATGGGTTTTCTAAAAGTTTCAGTAACGGTTGAACTTTAAATTAAAAACCTGCAAGGGGCACAGAGCCTTTGCAATGATCTATTCCAATCAAAGTTTGTCACCCTTCATATACTTTTATGGTTGAAATGAATAAAATTATTTCTGCCGAATAAAAATTATTACCAAATCAAAATCTTTATTCTTTGTTGTTGCTTTTTTTTGTTTTGTTTTTTATATTGTATGTAATTTTTTTTGTATATGTATGATCCATGGGCGTTTAGATGTAAGCACCGATAATGCAAACCACAATCTGAGTTTCTGAATAGTAGCTACCCTTTTGGATTACTAAATCATAGAATAAAATTAAAAATTGAATGTCTAATTATATTTTTACGTAATCTTCAAATATCTAATCAGTGCAATTTTAACTGGTTAAAATTACTGTTATTAGGTTAAAAAGTACTGCAATGCGTAAAAATATCATTGAAGAAATAATGCTCAATTCCCAATACTTCAATACAAGATTTTTATCAATAAACTATTAAAACTTCTATTATTAGCTAAGTTCCTAAGCAAAACCGCGTCGGGGAATGCTAGTTACTGTATTGAAGATGTTTTACAATTATTAGGGTGTTCAGCATAAGACTACAGTAACTTAAAGAGGCGATTCTAGGCATCGTTTGCAACAAAAAATTTCGTATAAACTATAGCTCGATTCTCATCCGTTTTAAAGATATTTTCAACTTAATGTTTTATCAAGAAATGTCTAATTTTTGAGAAATAATTGCCTGCATTTCCCGAACTATTAAGCCTAGAGCAATTTAAATATGCTCATTAGAAAGAAAATTAAATTTCCTTTAAAATAAACTTATTTAAACTTCAAAATAAGAGCGTCAGTATTTAACTTATTGATCCAAACATATGAAATAGCAAATTTCTGATTCCGTTCCAAAACTTTGACTGCATTTTTCTCAAAAATATTACATATATTACAAACGTGCACTACTCAAAAAAAATTTCTACACAGAAACACCTTTCGAATGGTATACCATGAATAGTGATAATTTCTAAAATTGATTCTGAAATCACTTACTAATTACCAATACCATTCGAAAGATGTGTGTGTTTTGCAACGGATTCAGAAACTTGCTATTTCATATGTTTGGATCAATATGTTAAATACTGGACGCTACTATTTTGAAGTTTAAATAAGTTTATTTTAAAGGAAATTTAATCTTCTTTCTAATGAGCATATTAAAATTGCTCTAGGTTCAATAGTTCGGGAAATATTATATTTTGTCAACAATTAGAAATTTCTTGATAAAACATAAAATTAAAAATATCTCTAAAACGGATAAGAATCGAGCTATAGTTTGTATGAAATTTTTTGTTTCAAATGATGCCTAGAATCGCCTCTCGAAGGTACGTGCATTCTTATGCTGAACACCCTGTAGACTTCGATAGAGTAATTAAACTTCTACATGATTAACTCTTTCTTTACACTGCGGTCTCATATTCACATATTAAGTATCTTATTCGAGAAACCTGGCTCTCTTGTTTGTTACATTTCTAAAGTTTTACGATGTTCACTCATGGGCATTATGCCTCCAAAGATTTCTTGAGGGGAGCTGATTCGATTTATTTTGTTTGGCTGATAAACCTTTAAGATTATCTAAGCCAGATATGACCACTGCTCAAGTTCTTAGGATCATATCGTAAACATCGATAGGGGGCAAAGTGGAGCTATTAAGCGGTGAGTAGTATCGCTGGTGCTGGGCTGATGGCGACGTCAACTTTGCCAATATCACCGACCCAGGACCATCCACCAAATCACTTTCTCCAACTCGTTAGTGTGTCCCCCTTTATCGCTCTTTTTCATACTTGTTTGTACCTCTCCGCTCAACAACACACAAATTCTCAAGGAACCGTGGCTAACTTCATCAGAGCAGAATGATTTGTAAGTTTTCAATATGGGTGTTGGCCCAGGTTAGCACGTTTAGGCTGTGCATTATATCGATCTCATCTGAAAATCGATACTCCCCTTCCTTAGCCTTAATGGGAGCAGATGCTCTCTATTACCGAAGGCGGTTGATGGTATTGGGGTATGAGATTTAATGAATTGGTTTGGTAGATCCAGATAACTGTATGGGTTCTATTAAAAGCAGTATTTTGTTTTCTAGTTATATGGCTGCTTACGTAAAATGATATATACCCTTATTCATATCATATTATAGGAAGTGGTTAGTAATTGCTTCGTTGTTCATCACCATAATTTAGGGGAGAGATTCACCCCAGTCGTCTTATTTTACATATTGCATAGATATCAGTGGGGAGAACTCGCTTGCGAATAATCTTATCCATTGTAAGATAATTTCATAAAATTTGAATTACTTCTTATTTATAACTTAAAAACTGCGCATTTGGCCAAATCGTAATTCTACGATAGCTACTAAATTGTGAATAATAACATATGATATTAAGTATGTGACAATGTATTACAAACTAGCTAAAAGCGCCCGTGCTCTGCTACGGTTTAATATCATTATGCTTAAGGAAAACTCAAATTAGTAAAAGTTAAGCATAACGCTGATAATTGTTATTACTTTAATAAACCTAAAGAATTCCATTCTTAGAATAATTTCAATAAGTAAATTTGACAATTTGCAAAAGTTAATTTTTTAAAATTTTAACAGTTCTCCATTGAAGCTCCGATACCAGACCATCAGCTTTTTTTATGGCATCCTTCAAGTGAATATAGTCACCGCTTCTCAACTTTTTTTGTTTTTTTTCGAATAAAGTTTAGTCTTTCTGTTTCTATTTTTGCGTACATATCAAGCATAAAGTGGTCTGCAGGCACCATTAGTTTACAGAATGTACCATATAAGGTTTCCACATGCCAGTAACGTATTTTTGTTTGTTAACTACTATAAGGAACTTAATTTGTGGTCAAAGTGTGCGGTTTAGGCATCTAATCTATTTTTTAACTTAGCTTATCACCATGTACCATATGACAATAAGTCTATTATTATTTGCCCAATAAAATTGTATGAGTTCTTTTATTTTACCCCTTCGTAGTACCGATACAGGACAAACTACTTAGAAAATAATTGTTATCGTTCATCTAACATGCAATAAGAAGCAATGTATTAAGTTTCATTACGATCTGTAATGTTATTCAGAGAATTTCCTATGCGTGAGAAATCGAGTTTTTCGCTAATTAGACGCCATCAAGACCGATTTTTTTAAATTCCTTTCTTAGCGAGCACCTGCGGCCCTAGACGAAGCTACATACCAAATTTCCTTCCAAGAAAAAGTAGTAGCTGTAGCAACTTATTAATTGATTTGGCCAAAATCTAAAAAGAAAATATTTGTATGAAATTTAATGTATTTTGTTTTATTTTTTATGATATTAATCAGATTTTTTATATTTAAAAGAAAGAACCTACAAATTATGATGTTTTTAAAAATTTATTTTCATTGGAACACTAAAGATTTTCAAAGTCATAATTAAGCAACCTACAAACTATAAAAATCAATCGAAAAAATAAATAATAATAATATTAATAAAATTATTTATTTATTCTGGGACCTCAAGTCCCTTAAGAATAAAAAAATAAGGTTCAACCTAGGGCCTTCAGACCCTTAAAATGAAATGATATTTTTATAACAAAATAACATATAATATAAATTAAAAAAATAAAAAATAAAAATAAAAATAAATATTGATAAAATTTAACAGAAAATTTAAAATAATTTATTTTTACAAAAACAAAATGATATCTTGAATATAAATTGTACATATTTTAAAAATCTAAAAAGTGGGTATTGACAGTTTTTGGAGGGCAGGATCTGGGTGGATAGTATGTGGTTAAGGAAGTGGTATTTGAAAGTGGAAAGGTTAATTGAATGACGAATGTTGAGAGGGGTGGAGTTCCAGAGAGAAGAGGATCGGATGACGAAAGATCAATTGAAAGTGGCTGAGCAATGAGCAGGAGTATACAAATCTGATTGACGGGAACGGGTTTGGCGGGTAAGAATTAAGGATTTAAGTTGAAGGAGTTCGGAAATGTAAGGTGGATGATGGGATTAGGCGGTTTGAAAGAGAAAGGATGCCAGGAAATACTGGTGACGGTAGGAAGGAATGAGCCTCTTTAACTCCGCATAAAACTGCGAAATATAGGCGCTTCTTGGAATCCCGAAAATAAAACGGATAAAGCAGTTAAATAGTTGCCTTTTGATTCTGGCATCGAGATCCATAGAAACACCCTCATACATAGCACAGCAGTAGTCGAAGTAGGGGAAGATGAGATAGGTAACTAGTAACCTGTAGGTTTCGAAAGAAAGAAGGTGGCGAACGTAATTGAGACGCTTTATGATAGGGATGGTGTGGCGCGAAATTTTGCATACGTGGTTTTTCCATGATAGGGTTTCATCAAAAACGACCCAAAGATAGACATAAATTTTTTTTTCCCAGATCAGACTTTCAGGTCACTAAATGACCAGTGCTGCTGAACCTGATCTTTTTTCTGATCAATATTTCAACAGGGTTATTTGGAAAGACAATTCTATTCGTTTTAGATTTTTTTTTCTGATTTATGTTATTGCATCATAAAATATGATATTCTTGGATCAAACACTCTATGTGTAATGTTTTTGTTTTTTTAATTATTTGATTTTTTTTTTCTTATTACATTCTATCACGGTAAAGAATAGTTTAATTTATGTGATTTGGAATTTAATATGAATTTTAAACCATTACTCGGTATTATTTCTCAAAGAAAATGGGTAATAAAAACGATTATTAATAGATATAAATAATTAATAATATATTTCCGAACTAGTATGCATAATTTCAGCTACCTGTATCATCTTTTAGTTATTATTTTAAGATAAACTCAATTCAAATTTGATTTTACATTCTACAAAATAAGTAAGTCGCAACCATTTTCAGCGACTTATCTAAGTATTAGCTGAGAATATGATATACTAGTTGTTACCACGATAATGAAGAAAAAAATTATTTTTCCATTTCTTAGTATGTAATGTAATGTCCTATAATACGGAGTATTAGCTTGTAACCAAGAACGAGGAGCTTGAGAACCTTTATGAATCCCTAGATATTGTATCTAGAATAAGGTAAAGATAAGGATAACGATCAAGGAGAGCAGAATAAGATAGCTAGGTATACTCGGTCGGAAGAAGAAGAAAAAATGAGGGGTAGGCCAATCCCATGTTGACTAGAAGGTGTGGAGAATGACCTTTAGACTTTGAGTGTAGGAGGATGGAAAAGAGCTGAGGACAGGTCTGAGTGGAAGAGGTTTGTGAAGGAGGCAAGGCTCTAAAAGGACCATAGCGCCATCGGATGATGAGAAATGCATTTAACAAAGAATTCGGGGACAATTTTCTAATTCTCTCTTTTATTCAAATAGACTCCTTCCTTTTACAAAAAACTCTTCTAATTTAAAAACTAGCAACATTGGAAAAAATATATTCTTAAAAAATATTCTAGCCTAATGGGAAGGCCAAGATCCATTTCGAAGGTCCAACATAAAATCAATATCAACCCATTTAGGTGAGAATCGAACACACCTGTAACAGGCGCTTTCAAGACCTTCGCACTAATAGACCACTATGGTTTCTGGAATATATAGTTTTCTATAGGGTTATCCCAGATGAAATCAAAAAACTGTTTATTACTGAATATTTGGAAAGAGAAAGTAGTTAACTCATTGTAACTACTAACTGCATTAGTAGTTAAACGTTTATGTCTACTTTTTCCTAGTAGTTCCTAGTTGGAAAAAATAAACATTAACTACTTGTGGAAAAAAGTACACATTTTATTTACTTTTTTATATTGTATTCCCCGAACAATTAATAGTGTACAGTCCTTAAAGGTAATCTTTTAGAAAATTATTTTGATGATGATTAATGAACATAATCATTGTTTGTACTAAACCCTTTTCGCCTTACAACGGTACGCAACACACACTGGGCCCATATCCTCACTATCACCGCTCAAAACTCTATTTTTGATTTTTGGGTATATTTCCTATTTTTTGTGACTAAAATAATCTACATAACATAGCAAATCAGCTGGTAAACAACACACGCTCTTGTTCGTTCACTTTCGCGGATTATTAGGGAGCATTATTCAGTCGATTGTAAAGTTCAAAGCATTTTCTTTTAAAGACTTATATTTCAAGTCATACTATGTGGTGTTTGTTATTATAAAGGTATATAATACAAAATATTAAGGATGAAATTCACAATTTAAATTCTTAAATTCGAAGCTCCCAATTAATTACAAAAGACTCATTTACTTGACTGTGATTAGACCAATATGGACGTACGGAGTTGAGCTTTGGGGCTCTACTAAACCATCCAATTCATCCCGTATCCAATTCCTACAATCCAAAATCCTCAATGCTCCTTACTTTGTCACCAATAAACTTATCCATAAAGATCTTAATGTTCCATATGTTGCTGATTTAGCCCAAACCAATCCTTTCATAGTAAGTTCCATAACCACTCAAATCCTAGTTCCTTAACTTGCTTCCCACTTAATTCCCGATAATCCTCCGAGGCGTCTGAAAAGAAGATGGCCCAAAGATCTTCTTGTGCAGATTCTTTTATTTTTTACTGAAGTGCTACTGATGAGTAGTTCTTCTCAAGTTTTGGCATGCTATTGTAAACTTGTTTTTTTTTAACACATTTACTTGATGTATACTTGTACAGCTGTAAATTTCAATAAATTGATTTAAAAAAAAATATTCTTAAAACTTGACTAATTCAATTTTGCGCAAAGGAATTGCAAAACTGCCATTGTGATATGATGATAGAAGCTTTTGTGAAAATAGATGTGAAAGCAAAAGTTCAATTCCCTTATGCAAAATTAAGATATTGAAAATTTTGAATTTAATGAAAGGTCTACAACAAAGAGTTTATGGCTTACAGAGAAAATTTTAGTTGGAAAACTCCTAGAATTCAAATGGATATTATATACCTATTACATATAAATAATAATAAATAAAATCTTAAGGATAAAATTGAAAATAAATCTTTAAATTTAAAAAGAATATTTAAATTTGATTAATTCAATTTAGTGCAAGGGAATTACAAAACTACCATTGTGATATCTATAATATAAATCTTTGTAAAAATAGATGTGAAGACTAATGTGCAATTCCCTTGCGCAAAATTAAGATATTGAAAATTTTGAATTTAATGTGAAAAGTTTAAGTATTATTTTTTTTATTTTTAGACGCTTCTTGTACTCAAATTTCCATCAAGAGGGAAAATTGTGCGAAATTTTTATTCACGCTGGAAGTCATTCATTTAATGAAAAGTTTAATGAAGTTAGGAAGTTTAACCTTCAAAAAACTTCAGGCCACGATATATGCAACTACCCTTTGAATAACTCCAAAAATCAATTGAAGTTTAAATGGATGGCTTGCGATAGGCATTCAGAAAGGTTTATGCAAAATGAAAAGAGATGTATGAATGGACATTGCATATCTAAACCAACCGAAAAAGAATAGGAGGTCGTAGAACTTTGTTTATCATAAGAATAATTCTTTCAAAGAAAGTTTAATCAAATAAATATAAGTACTTGATAGTACTTGATTAAAAGATTAAAATAAAACTTATTATTAACTGAAGACATGGCTTTTATTAAATGCTATTACAACTTTATCCATTAGTTTATTATTTAAAATAAATTTAAAAAAGAAAAAAAAAGGCTTTTGGAGTTTTGAGCGCGTGCGCCTTATTAATTGCCCTAGTGTGCAACGTCAGCCCAAAAATCGTGAAATGTTTTATTTTGAGTTTTGAACTGAAAATATGTATCAATCTGTTTTTTGTTTTTTTTAAGTTTCTTCCTTTTATGTACTGCGATAAAAAGTGACTTCTGTTCTCATTAAGTTTCAGTATTAGTAGGGGCATTTCTTTTTTATTATTTCTTTTTTATTAAAAAAAAAAAAAAATGGAACCCGAAAGTTTTTTTTTTTTTTTTTTTTTTTTAAGGAGATAAAAGTGAAATATATCCGGTTACTGGGAAACATCATTATTTCTTTAAAGTCAACTTTATCCCAGCAAAAACTTTTCTCTTTTTTTCTCTGCTCAAATTAACCAGTGCTCTCGATCCCTTGTCCCCTCATTCAAAGGAATATTTTCTTCAAAAGCTGATGACAAATCTGCCGCTACCTCTAAAGCAACAAAATATTTGGCATTCATAACATCCTTTACACGAATAATAAAAATGCTAAAATGAATCATTTACATTGTAGATGTTCTGTTGAAAGTGGCTATTAAAAATATTGAGAATTTTTATTATCATGGACGAAATTCTGGGAAATGACCATTGAATGTAAAAAAAAAAAAAAAAAAAAAAAAAAAAAATCTTTTTGATGTTATAAGGCCAAATCAATAATTTTTTAATATTATGTTTGAACATGACTTATATGAGCTAAGTTTGATATAGGATCGTTGAATGTGTTCAGACAAATTTGAACGAACCTGTGGATAATAGAACTTTGTTGATATAGTGAAGTGCTTTATGCGCGTAAAATATAAAAAATTTAAAATATAATTATTTTGAAATAATTTTAATTACCTCTCATGGATGGGGCTAATTATCGAGATATATTACACAGTATATAAATTCGTTGCATTTCATTAAACTATAAAGATATATAAATACAATTTAATTTTTGCAGAAAATATGATACATTACAAGATTAATGAAATGAAGAATAAACCTTATTCTGGGACAGACTGTCCCCTAAGAATAATTAAAGTGCACATTAAAAAGATACAATTGTCTGGCTGAGATTAGTTAAAAATCAGCAAATCAGTATTACAAATTAAATTATGAGAAATAAAAAAAGGAGAGAGAAGAAAAAAACAAAACAATAAATTAAAAATTAAAATTAAGTAAAATAATAATAATAATAATAATAAATAAAATTCAATCAACAGTAAAAATTTTAACACACTTATGTATATTTATTATATATTATTTACATTTTTGAGGAAGATTAAAAATCGAGGAGATGGATAAATAAAAGTTGTTTAAAAGAAGTTAAGTAAGAGGCTTTACGAATATGGAAAGGTAAGGAATTCCAAAAAGAGGTAGCACGGATAAGGAAGGATTTTTCAAAGGAGGCAGTTTTATGTGAGGGGGTATATAGGTTGAAAGGTTGGGATCTTGTATTCAGGTGGTGCATGGAGCAATGCAGAGTAAGTAGGTCTAGGATATAGAAAGGTTTATTGGTTTTTAATGATCGGAATAGGAAAGTGCCGAGGAAGTATTGCCGTCTAAAATCAGGAAAAAACCACCCTACCTAGCTCATTGTACTGGCAAGATACGTGAGACCGTCTGTCGACCTAATGAACTAATTTTGTTCAGAAATCATGTTATGAATATGTGATAAATTATTAATTATTATTATTAATAATTAACGGTTTAATAACTAAATAAGTTTTTTGTAATTCGGATCAAGTTTATTCAACATTATTTATTTATTTTACTTATAACACAATAAAAAATTATAGAATTTAATGCTCTCTGTTTTCGACAGATTCATATACATCGGTTATTTTAGTAGCAGAAAATGCTTTGAAACTACTACATCCTTTGCAATGTGAACATGCTACAACATGTAAACATGTGGAATATAGTTGCAGTAACATGTCAATAACTTGTATTGAACTACTCATTCGTAGAACCTCATTAAAAGTTCTGAGTTAAAAAGACTCTTGGCCACATTATTTTTAGACACCTCGGAGGGTTGTTGAGGATCAAGTGAGAATCAAGTTTTGTTAGGGTATGCAGTTTACTGTGAAAAGATAGGTATCTGGCTTGGGCTGGAACATTATGGTCTTTATGGACAAGTTTATTTGTAACCTAGTAAAGAGCATTAAGTATATTTGGTTGCAAGGATCGGATACTAGATGAGTCTTTTGTGATTAATCGCTATCTTGGAGCTTTATGAAAACGAAGATCAGTCGCTTGTCTTTTAATGTTGTAAGTGGATTCCTGCTTGAACATTTGTCCAGTTTGAGTCCTAGGTAGCGGATCTGTTCAAAAGTTCATAATATTGTGGTATATTATGAAAGGATACTGCAGGAGAAGAAGTTGTAGGTTTATGACGAAGAGTAAATGTTATTTGACGATGTGTTTTTTAGATTTATTTTAAACCTCCACTTTCGACACCATTCTTGCATGTTTTAATATGAGACTGCAGTGTTTAGTAAGTAATGAATAAATAAAATCGTTGTTTACTGATAACAAGCATGTGTCATCTGCGTAAGGGATAAGGACGGTCCTGTAGGGTAAGTCGGGATCTCAGCTGTGTAAACGTTGTAGGAACCGAGGGTACTTTCTTCAGGAACCACGTCTACTAATTATTTAACAAATTATCATTTTTAGTAAATTATCAGAAGTGGAAGATTGTTTTATCATTTTCGGTTAAGGTTGGTTAGAAACGTTCCTCCACTATCTACCATCGATATAAATAGTATTGCTTAACCATATTTTTACTTATGGATTTACTTTTTTTTTTATGTTGAAATTTTTTATCAGATGTTGATAATAAATGTCGCTGCTGATTTCCAATATTTTAAATATTGACCTTTAGAAAATAATTATATCTAATGTTTAATTAAGATGTAATAATTAATTGATCATTAGATATAATTATCTTAAGAAGAACTGATCAAAGGTGGTCAATGGAAGTGACTGTTTGGACACCCTATTACTACAAAAGGCGAAGAGGAAGACAGTTGAAAAGATGGAGTGACTTCTTTAAGAAGAAGGCCGGACCTCTATGGTGGAAAGTTGCAAGGGATAGAGATACACGGAAAGAGAAGTGGATCCAAATCGCGAACCCGGTTTCCCAGTAGGCTGGTCACCTGGGAAAGTCTAGACCTATACTGTCTGAGGGAAGGCCCATGTTCAAACTCACCGAAGAATTTTGTTTGTAAATATGATAATAATTGTGGACCTATTTGTAAATATGTTAAATTTTTATTTTTTATTGTATTTATTTCAATTTAAGGTTTATTTGTTGGGTTATGGACATAATAAAAGATTATTATAATTATGATGTCCAATTAATTCTTTGGTTGGCTTGGTAGTGTTATGTTAAAGGTAAAGTGCTCCCTCAGGTATAACATAGTTTGTATTTACAATTTTTAAATACTTCGGCAGCGTTGTTTAAAAAATTACGTTTTTTAAAAATTGTTTTTGACCTCTTAATTTAAATAGCAGGTACCTTACTAAAAATAATGTATGCTTGTAAGAAAACAATATGTTTTCTGCATCCCGATGATGATTTACCTTAGTTTTTTTGTTAAAAAAATGTGTATATCTAAATCATTTCCGGAAGTAAATAAGCTACTGAAGGCAACTGGTTTCAGATCTGCTTGGATCTGACAATTTTTAAAGGCCGAAGGACATCCTTGGCCACTCCTTTTCGACAAATTAATTGTCGTCATTTTCAAAATTTATTAAATTGTTTTGAATTGTTAAAAGGGTAATATTTCTTCCATTTTAATCCTTTTTACCGGACACTTAAGGATACTATTTTGAGATCTGCTAGGATTTAACAATAATATTTAAGAAAAGAATCGGTATCGAAAATTGATGATCCAAAGTAGTTTTATAGGAACCGGTCGGTACTGATGAGATTGGAAACTGTACAGTCATAGTTATAGAAATTGCATCACTTAAAAATAATGGAGCATCTCTTTAAACCAAAGTTGTTCTTATCTTTTAATAATTTTAAAATGTTTGCAAAGTAAAAGAGTATGTTATTAGGCATGAAAAATGGCTAAAACCCAAACAAAAAATTAAAAATATTCAAAAAATGATAAATAAAATTTTTAGTGTCAACGAGGAATTTAAGAATAAAATTGTTTTTTACCTACTCATATGAATTTATTTGAAAAAAATGTATAAAAACATTAAAAATATATTTATTGAAATATTAATATAAGCTAGTATTTTGTCGAACCACCATCGAACCACCAGGCCTGATAACTAAGGCGATCCTGTTTGGCATCGAGTCGATCAAATTTTTCATGATTTCGTCACTAACCTCCTCATTCCACACACATTTTCGATTGCTTGTTTTAGCTCATCTTTATTCTTAGGCTTTGCTATATTAATTTATTTTTTCATGATCATCCACAATTTTTCTATAGGATTTAAATCATGGCTATTGCCTGGCCATGGCAGCGTGGAGATCCTGTTTTCTGTTAAAAACTGCTTTACCTATCCAAAAACATAATGGTAAAGGCAATAAAAAATAAAGTATCTTACAGCTTATACATTTTTTAAATAAATTAACTTACAGATTTTTCTCAATGGCGTGGAGCAGAATTATCTTGAAAAATGAAGTCTCCGCAGTGTGTAAGATGGGAATTCATTGAGAGAATCAAACTCACTTCCAAAATTTTTAAAATATTTTTCTACACTAACCGTCCCAACTATGAAGGTTATTTGGCCAACTCCAAAGTAGGAAAAACATCCCCAGACCATCACAATTGCCGGATTTTTCACTGTTTTTATAGTATAGGATTCCTCAAATCATTCATTTGGCCGACGTCTTACGTAAGGAGCACCGTCGGAGCTGAAGACATCGAATTTACTCTCATCTGAAAACATCACTTTCCTCCAGTCATCAGATGTCCAATTTTTAAAATTCTGTGCCCAATTCAGGCGAGATTGTTTCACTTTTTTTGTTAAGAAATGGCTTTTTGGCTGGTTTTCTTGCCCATAAACCTTTTTCTCTCAATTTTCCACCAACTGTTTCTTGACTTACTTCTGCTAAATTGCTATCAACTAGATCTTTAGATATTTCTTTAGCAGTTTTGAAGCGATTTTCTTAGGCTAATCTTCTCACCATGCGATCTAAACGATCATAGATCGTAGGTAGATCCCTGGGAAAGATTTTTGTTTATTATTCTTACCACAGTGGATTAGTTGCACCTCACCCTCCTTGCTATCTCACGCGTAGAAAGTCCAGCTTCAGCAAAAGTCACTATTTTAACTTTTTCCTTATTAGACATTTGTTTGAAACTCAGTCTATTGAACATAATAATACAAAATACGTGCTTAATATTGGATACTCTGGGCACAACTAAACTGTGAGTCATTGGTTACATCTCTCTCTAATAGTAGTAGGTAAACAAATACAATCCCACTATTTGTTTACACATTTAGCATCAAAAAGGTAATAATCATAGGTGATGCAATTTCTATGACCACGACTGTATCTTCTAAGGATTCAAACTCAAATGAAGTTGACAACATTTGCCATTTTGAATTACTTTAGGCTCTTAATTTATTTGATAATAATTATTTTCACGTTCTACGTTTAGTTTTTCTCATATAATCTATTACAGTTGGCTATCCTATTAATATTAATTCGAATATATCCTGCGTATTGCGCTATACCGATGTTTAGCATGTTTTAAATAGCATAGAAATGAGTAAATTAAGCTACAATTAAAGAGCTGGCTAAAGATAAAAAAATAAATTCAAAACAAGTTCTCATTAATTGCTATCTAAGCCGGGTTTGGGAGGCCATACATGGCCAGTTCCCTATAAGGTGGGACAGTGTGAGCAACTGGTGTATATCAGGGGCTATCTCCCGCTTCCATGCATTAATTCCACCACTGACGTCTCTTTGCCGTATAAGACTCTCCAAGCTATAGTCTTCTTATTATTTATCCTGCAAGGGGTCCCACCAATATGGTCATGGGACACATCCAAATGGGAATTTATTCCTTATACCTTATTGTGGTGGAAACCACAATAGCCTTATGTTGGATAACTTATCGATTGAGTTCTCTCATGGTGTTTATGGATGCGAGTGGTGTGATATGCCATTGTTCGGGGAATGCTAACTCATTTTTACAGTTGGATACTGTACATATTTATTCTTAGAAATAGGTCACCAGATTTCGAACAGGGAGATATGAGAGAGAATTTATATGATAAAAATGTATATAAAATAAATTTTGCCTACCAAACTCAAACAATTTTATATCATTAACCATGAAAACTACTGAACCAATCTGTTAAACATTTTAACCACATCATCCTTATAATTCCAGGAAGACTTAGCGATAGTAAAATCTACTGATGTTTTGACTAATTTGTTGTTAAAAAAGCGATAATATGTGGATAACAGTGAAGTTTAAAAATTGACCGACAGGTGGCGAGCGCCATTCTACATGAGAGGTTACATTGGTACAGTGTTATATAGAGCTTTAAATTAATAATAAAATAATCTACAATTAACACAAAAAGTATTATTACTAGAGATTTGAGGATTTATAAATGTAGGCGGTGAAAAACTACATTTTGTTATTTATTCAATATTTGTTTAATTACTAATTAAACAAATATCAAGCAGGCTAAAAAAAAAAAAAAAAAAAAAAAAAAAAAAAAAAAAAAAACCTCTAAACACTGAGTGTGCAATCACTTTTTGTGCCAACTGTATGTTCAATTAAATTGTTAAAACAGGTTTCAATATGTGGTGGACATGTGAAACCCAGTGAAGTTTGAAAATTGACCGATATGTGTTTAGCACCATTATGCAATACTGGATTCTTAATTTTGCTTTGACGTAATCTTAAAACACCTAATCAGTGTAATTTTAACCATGTTAAACTTAGTACTATGCGTGAAAATATCATTGAAGAAATATCGCTCAGTGGCATATTTTAATACAAGATATTTGTCGATTAACAGATTAAACATCGTTCATTAGTTAAAATTATCTATGTTCTTTACTAGTGAGAGCGGGCGAAGCCACGGAGGAAATGCTAGTGTTGTATAAAGTTTTCGTGCCTGGTGTACGTTTTCTTAATTTTTGACGGCAATACTTCCTCGGTAGTTGAATCACTAAAAATTCAGCATCCCTTTCTAAAAACCCCTGTGTTTACAAATTTGTTACTTGCCATATATTACAATGATAGATGATTTAATATCACAAGGAAAAATGTAACAAATTATTTTATTTTTAATTATTGAAATGTATTTTAGAAATATGGATACTGACCTAATTTTTACTAAATTCCAGTCATACCGGATAACAGAGTTTAATTCAAAAACTAAATAATGTAAATGAAACCTTTTTTGTCACCAAACGCTATCGATTTATGAATTTAAATTAGTTTGACAAATTCGAAAAGGCTTTCTTTAAGTAGTGTTTTCAGTAAACATGGGTGGAAGGGTTGGATAGAGTTTACAACTCAGGGAGTTTTCTCAAGTTGATACGGCACCTGGACAATTGTGTTAAGAAGCATGTCGCTATCAGTTACTTATTCCATCCGAAGCCGAAAGGAAAACAAATGTAACAGCATATCCTATTGTTACCTCTTGTAAACAGGGAAGAAAAGGGGAATTAACAATTAGATTCAGGAAAACATGAATGGTGTGTAAGTCTCAGATTCGGTGCTAGATGGCAGTTTTATTAATATTGTTTCAATAATTAGCTTTCTAAGCTCTGTAACTGTTCTTATATTCAATCTGAACGAAAAATAGTTGCATAAATGCAAATAAAAACGATATTGTTAGATAATAATAAATAAAATAAAACTAATTAAAAAAGGTAATCAACTGTCAAGGAAAATGTCTTTAAAACTGGTTTCCAAGTGAAATGCTTAAGGGGCGGTTTCCTTCAGCGAAGGTAAGCCGAATTTAGCCTGAAATGACAGCCATTCCAAAAGTTTATTTCTGCAAAAGAGAAGGCAAGAGAAGTTGGAAAATTATTAGCAGGAGAGCGCTTATGGAAGCAGCTTAAAATGTAATTAATACTGAAGGTAATAATTATAAACACCTCACCTCCAACTTGAGCCTCCCGGGTATAATCTCAACTTGACCAAATGTAATCATTTCTCTTCATTTAGGAAATAAGTCTCTTAATTTATATAATTACTTGATGAAAAGAAAAAAAAGAAAAAGAAACCGTTTCAAAAAAATTTCATGAAAAAATATACTTACCGTATGGTTTCATGTAAATATCAAACCGTGGTTTGAGGAATTGTGACTGTTATTAGTTCAGTAATGCATGAAGTCGACTGATTAATATCAAACTTGAACAATTTAAAAAGCTTTGTAACACGAATTCCGATAAGAATGGAAATTATAATGAATATTCGAGGGATTCCAATGCAGTGATTAGTATTAATGTGAAGTTATTATCGATTTCTGGCAAATTCTACTAATGTTAAAATTTTCCAGCTAAACCAAAATGGCAGGCATGTTAAGGGAAAAGATAATATATCAAATATGTTCTCAATTTAATGGAGAAAATATATTTACCGTATGGTTTCATTTAAATATCGAACCATGGTTCAAAGGCATCGTGACTGTTATTAGTACAGTAATGCATAAAGTTGACTGATTAATATGAAACTTGAACAATTTAAAAAGCTTTGTAACACGAATTCCGATAAGAATAGAAATTATAATGAATATTCTAGGGATTTCAATGCAGTGATCAGTATTAATGTAAAGTTATTATCAATTTCTGACAAATTCTACTGATGTTAAAATTTTCCAGCTAAACCAAAATGGCTGGTTTGATAAGGAAAGAGATAATATATCAAATATGTTCTCAATTTAATGGAGAAAATATATTTAACATTGTCAATAATTGAATATCTAACGATTACTCAGGATATATTGACCATGGGAGAAAAAAAACTTGGCCGTTTCTAAAAACGAAATATACCCACACAAAAAATAGATAAAATATAAAATAGGACCTTTATTGTAAGAAATTTAAAGAGCTAATGGACTAGAAGTATATAATTTAGAACAGATTCTTGCTCAGTTTCACAGCTATGAATTTTTTTTTTTTTTTTTTTTTTTTTTTTTTTTTTTTTTTTTGTATTCGTTACATGGATTTATATCACGGAAATCCGAAGCGGGAGTAATTAATTAAAATTATGGCCACCAATATTTGCTGTAAAAACTGATAATTATCATGAAGATTGTTAACTCGAGGCCACTCGGAGATTAGTCATCCATTTAGTTTCATATTCCCTAATAAATATTGTAATAATTTACATTTAATACCTTGGGTTACTTTTTTTTGCATATTCCCGTGTTTTGGTTACTCATGTGGCTCTGAGTAGCCATCTCTTTTACCTGACTTGTGAGAAATGGGCTGATAATTCCTTCATCTTAAATGTTATTTTATTTAAAACCTCATTAAGATCATGCCGGAGGGCAGCGGCAGACCTGGATGACGGAAGCTCCTAGAGGAGGCTAGGACCCAACCCGTTTTATTTAAATAAGACAACTTAGAGAATAAAATAAATAAAAGCATATCTTTGAATTTATTTATATACACTAACATACACACACACACACATATATAACTTATTGAATAATCATATATTATTACTTTATATATAGTATAGAAAGTAGACATGGGTAAGGAATTCCAAAATAAGGCATCACGACTATTAAATGGTTTAACTATTAATTAATTAGTTAATATAAATTTCTAATGTTAATAAATATGGTTTATAAAATAATTTATCGAATCTGTGCATTAATAAAAAAAAAATTGAAGGCAAATGCTATTTCAATTAATTATCTATTTGTAATTAAAATGACTTAATAAATTTTAAAACGTTGAACTGTATTGATTATAGGAGGGCTGAAAATTGGTTTTTGTCAGATCCTGGCATGGAATGATGGGGCGAGTTTGAAGGCTTGGATGGGAGGGGGTAAGGGGGGGGAGGAAACTTAGTTAACTTAATCTAAGTTTAGGACCGGTTATGTCGAGCGCTAATGTTTGGCAGGAGACAGTATCGCCTTATCAGTTACATTCTACCTCAGTCACTATCGACTTAGTAACTAGAATTTTCCCTAAGTATCAGTTTACTAGACGGCCGTTGTCAGCAGATTGTCGATTGGAATGTTATGGGGATCGTTCAAGAATTAAATTATATTGTTACTATAATTACTGGGATATTTTATCTCCAGATTTCAAAATAGCCAAATCACCTAGAGGTTTTAAAATAAATATTTGTAGGTATTAATATAGAAAACCCAGGAATCATTATTGTATGACTCTTTTTTAATCTACATTAGCAAAAATGAAGTTATAAGTAAAATTAAATAAATTATAGGTTCCTCTTTTTCTCAATAGATTTTAATCTTAGAAAAATAAAAATAGTGAATTTCACATTCATAAATACTAGCATTCATTCAATCCCCTCTCATAAGTTTAAGAACATAACTTGGATAAGATAATTTTAACTGATGTTTTAGGTATATATATATATATATTTTTTGTCATAATACTTGTAGGTGAAATCATAACTTTTACGTACAAACAATAGTACGGACTTAATATAACTGAAACATCTGAATAAATAAAAAACAAAAAACAAATCGTCGGCCATACTTACTACCTTAACAACTTCTTCATTTACAGATCTACTTTGTTTCCAATTTTTAGTAAATGGATTGGAAATTCAGAGTCTCTTCCAGCAAGATGAACTATAATATTTTGTTTTGTAATTATAGTTGTTCAATATTATCCCAAATACATTAAGACATTAAACGTGCATTTATTGTATCGGCTTCAGAACCTTTTGTAATCGGATAAAATCTACTGAAATATCCGGCAAAAATAAAGTTTATACCACCAGCTAACTTATTTTTTGAGCATATTTTCCTTGCATATTAAGCAAGGAGAGGACAAATTAAATTATCCGCGAGTTCTATGAATCATATTTTTACTGACAATATCAAAAAGCAAGGGGTTGAAATTATGATTTGGCAATAATTATATCGATTCCAACAAGTTCATAACTACAAAATCCTAAACAGCTTTAAAAAATAATAGTAATTCGTAGTGAACAATCAACAATACAATATAAAATTATAATTAGATAATTTGATTTAATAATTTTATTTCTACTTTAACAAATTCAAAAAAAAAGTCTCACTACGAGAATACTCTATTGCTAGTGCACGCCAGATAACGCAACACAAAATTCAGTCGTCTGGTAGGTTTTACGGTTTAAGCAAAGGTTTTACCTTTAAACAAAGGATACTTTCTAATCCAAGTTCAACTAAGTATTTTTATTCTATGGATTAAATAAAACTTTACTATTATATAAAAGGACAAGCCATATTTCGTTTGTGATCACTTACCACGAAAACTAATGAGACAATCTGTACCAAATTTAAACCTCATCATATTCATAATCCGAAGGTTTAGTAATCATAAAATGTGCTGGTTTTCAATCAAACTAAAAAACTATAATATGTAGATGGCATTGAAGTTTGAAAATTTACCGATATGTGGCGACCTAATTTAATCATGGTTATATATTTTACTATTTTCGTAGTGAACTAATGATTACTTGACTGAAAAATTCAATCATTATTAAATTAGGTGTTTTATTCCTGGAAATTAGTTGTCGGATACTATGATTTTATGTTAATCAAATTTTATTATGATTAAATTTAGCCCAACTCTGGCTAGCATTATTCCGCAATGGCACATGGAAATAATTAGACATTATTTTAATTAACAGTGAAATATTTTAAAGGAAACTAATCATGACAGCTAATAATTTTTAAAACATTTTAGTATAATATATTGTTCTTTAATATTAGTTTATTCATCTTCCGAATGCCATTGAAAAAAAATATATAATGAATAAAATGGAATATGGAAGTAAAATAAACCTTTCTCAAGTTCCATTGCCTTTATTTTACTCATCATGAATTCTATCGAAGAAAAATAAAAGTTACAAGGCTTCATTCGAATTCATAAAAAAAAATATTTCTCTCCAATTTTATAGACAAAACCGTCTAAGAAATTTTATGAGTCACTGAGGCGAATGTAAAATATGTCCATTTCGATTGCAACCTTTCCTTTTATATAATTTTCATAGGGATTATTTGGGCTGAGCCGCTTCCTTGCATTTCAATGAATCAGTTAAGAAATTTTCCATTAACTGAGAAGAAAGTCACTCTAAGAAATGGCCTGTTCCTTCCAACCATTTTAGAATATTAGGTTGTTCGTTATTGGTAAGTGGTTTTAACTGAGGGGAGCTAAAAGATAAAAAAAAAGGGAAAAATGAGGGGGAAAAGGCTACTTATTCAAAAAGGTCCAATCTACCTTCAAACGACCAGCTCGCCTATATTTGAAAAAAAAGACATGTATTTGAATTGCTAATGAATGATTAAATTTGGTAACTATTAATAATTATTAGAAACATTTGAAAATGTTAACTAATTATTAATACTGTAAGGTGGCCATTCACCCCTATATTTTATTTTAAGAAAATGGTCTGGGAAACGTCTTCCTAGAACTTTTATTCGAGTGCTACCAATGAGCTTCTTTATAATTCATTAATATATTAATTATTCCTTCTGATTGACAAGTTGTTTATAACAGTCACAAGAATTTTCCAATTTCAGTTTATAATATTTTTTTTTTTTTTGTTAAGTTTTAAGTTATATATACAAAGGTATGTATAAATTAGTTGATTAGCTTTTTTTTTTCCTAGTCCATTTTTATTCACACAATTAATGAAAATTGTAAATGTAAATTCTCTGTGGAAAATAACCATTAAAACAAAGCAAGCCAATTAAAATGAAAATTATGGGATCCTGTGTATAAAGGTCGGGTCATGTTTTTAACCGTGGTGCGTCCCCAAGCGGCTGGTTTAGTAACTGCGATGCGTTATTTGTGGCTAGGTAGCCGCGGCCTGAAAGCTCCCTTATCAGCCTCATATAAACAAAGGTAAACACAGTTTATGCTTCTTTATAGCACTTCTCTCTTTCATATATTTTTTTAATCGCTTTTAAGTTTTTTTCTTTTTAAATTTATGTTTAGGGCGATTTTAGCTAGATACACCGAATTAACTAAAAATATTACACGGGAAATACAGTAAAAGAATTTAATTATTACTGAAAAATCAATTATTTATTAATACTGTTCATTACATTGGGCAATTTATTAGGGATGTTCTAAGGGCAGGTTGAAGAGCCTAATCATTTGTTAGCTCTCTGTTCTAAATTGCTACCATAGAAGTAATCTAGTATGTATACCTATGCATTGAAATTGATCCTATTGAAAATTACAGCTGAAAAATTTATAGATTTTAGAGGAAAGTATTCATACTCGAAGGTAGAGCGTATGGAGAGATCATCGCAATAACTGACCGATTCGGTGTTCGAGAACAAATAGTAAGGATAAATTGCGGTAAATCAACTAACAAAATTAAACCACAAGCTGGGTGCTGATATAAAAACATTAGAGGAATCGGAGGGTTTGGACCTGAGGACGGTCCAAATATGAAGCGAATATGCGCCAGATAGAGATAGTTGAGAAGCTGTAGCTAATAGGGCCGAGAGCAGTTTTATGTATCAGCTAATAATCTTTTCAGAAATATTTTCCGCTTACAAACTATCAAGGATCATGTTATACAAGGAGGTGATGTCAGTATTTGAGCACAACCGCCAGCTTTCAGGGTTCCAGTTCAAGCGCACCTTCTATATTGGGGTTAATTTTTTATTGATTTGAACTGATAATTTAAATTAAAACTAATTAATTAAAAATCAAAGTTATTTAAATTATCCATTCGAAATGGAATGCTTCACCAAATATATAATTTGGGGGTAGCGGGTAGGTACTCCTCACGATCCCGTTGAGAACAGATCTGCTTCAGGGATCTAGCGACCCTGCCCACGCGAGCTCTTGATTTTCCCCACTACCCTATAGGGGGAATCTTGTCCCTAACCTGATAGTCCTATATATCTAATTCTTTCCTAACCCCATCCATGTATCCCTCCTTTCCTCCTGGGGACTTCAGGGGGCCAGTTGTCCCGAAGCTACGGGGCCCCTGACACTGGGCTAATCACCCGTCCTGGGTACTAACGATTCAAAGAACAACACGCAGCCTCGGAATTAGACAGTCTACGAGGTTACGAGAACGGCTACGGACAACGGCTGTAAGAATTGGACAATGGAACATTCGAACAATCAACGGAAAAGAGGTCGAAATAGTACAAGAAATGCTAAAGTATAAGATTGGCGTCTTGGGGGATTTGTGAAACAAAAAGGAAGGGTTCAGGTATCTCTCAATTGAATGATGGATTTACTATGCGCTATTCAGGAATTGACCTAGGTATGAGAGCAAAACATGGTGTAGCTATTATTACTAACAAAGAAGTGGAAAGTAAAGTCCTCGACTGAAAACCTATAAACTCCTGTATTATGAGTATAGAACTCCAATTGAAGCACAAACAATATTATACAAATATATGCACCAACAGACGATGCTAGTGTTGCCGAGAAGGACCAATTCTACACACATACACACAAAAAAAAAAAAAAAAAAAAAAAAAAAAGCCCCTACACCGTGGGGTATAAGGGTTGGATGTAGAATAATAATTTAAATTAAAACTAATTAGTTAAAAATCAAAGTTATTTAAACTATCCATTCGAAATGGAATGCTTCACCACATGAACCGCTTATAAAGAGGAGGTAATTCTGAATTTACAATGATAAAGATCAATCGTGAATGGCCAGCTGCAGACCTGTTGCAGTTACCATTCCACTTAAATATATTAGAATTATTATTAGAAATAATCATATCAACGGAATCCGATTAAGATATAATTTGAATTACTGGTAGTCGCAGTTCTATATATCATAACCATAACATGTCTATACAGTCTCCAGTAGGCTGACTGGCCTCAACGATAGGCACGTGTAGTAGCCTGAAAACTCGGAGAACATGGTCTTCCCCGGGGAGTGATTAACCATTTTGAACTTTTACCCATCCAAATATTTACCATGCTCTACTGTGTTTAACTTTGATTATCTATTGAACGTGGCATAGCCCACTCGTCAACCTCTCCCCTTTTTATGTTTCTCACAACTACACCATTATTATATTTATTTCATATTTATCATTATTATTTAATTTAATTATATTTTTTTGGTTGAAGGGGAGGGGTATTTAATAGTTAAAATTGTAGGGGTACATTTAATATACGTTTTAGTTCAGTGGTTTATTGTAGTTTTAGTAAGTAGTTTTTAAATTTTTATCATGGATCATATTGGTCATCCTTTGCAGAAGTATGTGAAGAGGAGGCCTCCATATCCGGAGGCGATGACGTGAATCGGTCCCTGGGATGGGGCACCCTTTGTCCGGATTGTGCTTCCCCTAATCTGGTCCCGTTACAGACATTGTGTCCACGGCTCATTTAACCAGCGGTCGTTATCTTGGAGGCTCTTCCTTCTATCCTCCAGTTCTCTCCGTGACCACCAAACCGTTCTAGATTGAGGGATATCGAGGGGCTAGCAACAGTCGATCGGTCCTACTGCTCTGTTTTATACAATATTGGTATATTTTGATATATAATCTTATAATTAACAAATATCTAGTTTTTCCATTACTTGTTCTCAGTCATTTTGCAATCTTATGTAATGAAATTATTGATCTATTAATGTAAAGAAAATTGAAACATATTTTCGACGAGTAAAGAATATTATTTTTTAAAGAGAATTAATGGAATAGAAAATACATAAATCTTTTGAGATATATAGTACGCTTACATAATCATATAAGAAGAGTTACATTATTACGAAGGAAAATAACAACTACAACTAAAGCGGCAAGAAACTGCTCGTCTTTACAGACTACTTCAACATTTACTAGACAAACGTTCAAAGTTTCCAGTTAATTACTTCTTCTTCTTCTTTTGCATTTCCCCTTGTGTGCCTTTCAGCGTCGGGGTGCGTTCAGCCAGGAATGCCATTCTTCTCTGTTCCTTGCTAGGTTCCTTGTCTGGCGGATATCTTTGCCTCTCTTTCGGCACAACCTGTCCATGTATTCGAGGTATGGTAATCTTGGGCGGCCTCGAGGTCTTCTTTCCTCCGGGGCATAATCCATCGTCTTTAGTGGATCTCTGTGGTCTTCCATCCGTACCACATGTCCGAACCACTTCAGCTGCCTGGTCTCAATGGCTTCCATGACTGGGGCGACCTCCAATTCTTCCCTAATCCTCTCGTTTCGGATTCGGTCCCTCCTAGTCCTCCCAACAATCCTACGAAGAAATCTCATCTCTGCCGCTGTGATTCTGCTCTTCTGCCTGTCCATGAGGATCCAGCTCTCAGAACCATATAAGAGTATCGGCAGGTATATCGATTTGAAGATATGGAGCTTAACGTTCTTGCTCACTTCTCTTTTACCAACAACAGTGTTGCAGATCTGGTAGTATACTGCGTTTGCTTTGCTTATTCTACTTGATATTTCCGCGTCAACTTTCCCAGATCTGTCCAAAACTGCTCCCAGATAGGTAAAATCGGTGACCACCTCCAACTCTTCTCCATTGCAGTAAACCAATACCTCTTCCTCTTGCCTTCCAACTTGTAGGCCCTTACTTTTACTGGCGTTTATGTCCATGCCTTTTCTTCGCAGCTCTTCAAACCACTCTGTGACAGCCTGCTGGAGCTTCTCCACTGAGTCAGCGATCAGCACTATGTCGTCTGCATATATTAGGAGCTGAGTTACCACTGGCATGAGATTTCTTCGACCTAAAAATGTCCTTTCAGTCCTTCTTTTACATATGGACGCTATTTCGTCCATAAACAATACGAATAGCAAGGGGCTTAGACTGTCACCTTGCTTTACCCCTCTGGCTATATTAAAATGCCTAGATTCCTGACCGTTTAATCTTATAATTCCTTTTGGATCTTGGTAAATGGACCGGATTGCTTCCACTAGTCCCACTGCAATACCCTTCACTCTCAGCGCTTCCCATATTTCGTTTCGTGGAACTGAGTCAAAGGCGGATTTGAGGTCCAGAAAGGCGAGGTACATATTTTTATCTCTGTCCCAGGACTTTTGTAAAATATTTCTGAGGGTGAAAATATGGTCCTGGGTTTGTCGCCTGGGTCTGAAACCGGCCTGCTCCTCTCCAATAAGAGGTTCCACGAGTGATCTCAATCGGTTCTCTAAAATGGATGTATATAATTTATAGACAACTGGTGAAAGGCATATTGGTCTGTAGTTGGAGCAGTCCGCCTGGCATCCTTTCTTATGTATGGGGACTATAATGTTATATTCCCAATCTTTTGGTATTTTCTTTGTATCCCACGCTTTTTGAAAGATCAATTCGAGAGCCTTTAGCAGCTCCATACCTCCGTATTTAACAAATTCTGCCACTATACCATCTCGGCCTGGAGCTTTCCCTGTTTTCATTCTCATTACCGCTCTTTCAACCTCATCCTCCTCTATCATCTCATCCACGTCCGACTCATTCCATTGTCGATCCTGGTATTCGTGGTTCAGCCTGTCTTCGCCAAATTGTGCCTCAAAAAACTTTCTCCACACTTCCAAAATTTCATTATCTTCTGTAACCAGTTTCCCTCGTTCGTTCTTGATATTTCTTACCGGTTTACTTTTCCTGCCTCTAAGAGTCTTTATTTTCCTCCAGAAGAGTTTAATATTCTCTTGGTGGTCCTTGTCCAGTTCCTCACCAAACTCTTCCCAAGACTTTTGTTTAGCTTTTCTGACTGCTTCTTTGGCTCTGTTTCGTTTCGTAACATAGGCCTTCCAATTATCTGGGGTTTTGGTCCGGTAGTAGTTCTTCCACGCTATTTTTTTCTCTCTAACGATGACTCTCAGTTCTTCATTCCACCAAGAAGTACGCTTGTCCTTTGTCGATATTCGTTTCAATCCGCACTCCATAGATGCCGACTCCAGGATGCTATTCTTGATATTCTTCCATACATTGTCTAGGCTTGAGTCTGCATCCAGTTCTTGGAGCTTCATACGTAGTAATTCTTCATATTGGGCTCTTTTCTCGGGATCCTGTAACTTTTTTACTTCTATCCTCTCATACGCTTTTTTCTGTACCTTGCGCTCCTTAATTACCTTTGTGTCCGCTACAAGTAGCATGTGATCACTCCCAATCTCTGCCCCTCTGATAACCTTCACATCTGTGAAACATCGCCTTATATCGCGACTATAAAGAAAGTAGTCAATGATGCTGTTGGCATTTCTTTCTACCGCAGAGAAGGTTATCTTATGGCATGCCTTGTGTGGAAAAAATGAATTACCAATAAGCAAGTCATTATCGACACAGAATTCAATCAAGCGTTGTCCATTTTCATTCCTGATAGTCTCTCCCCCATGAAGTCCCATCACTCCATGCGTTCTCAGGTACTCATTGCCAGTCCTTGCATTGAGATCACCCATAATTACCACACTTTTGTTCTTGTTTCTGGCTTTGTTAATAGCTCGCTCCATATCACTATAGAACTGTTCCTTATCTAAGATATTTGCATCATTCGTGGGGGCATAAACCTGAATAATACTCCAGTTTCCGATTCGCATCTCTATATTGATCACAATTATGCGTGAGCTTACTGGCTCCCAATCCTCTACCTTCTTGAGGATTTCATCCTTCAATATGATGCCGACTCCTTCCGCTGCTCTGTTTCCTGGTGGGACCCCCGAATATAATAATGTATGTCCTCTATCCATCCTCATCTCGCCAGCCCCTTTCTTCTTTACCTCGCTTATTCCCAGGATATCCAATTTATATGTGATCATTTCATCAATGATCTCCACCTCCTTACCGTTCAATGTTCTAATATTCCAGCTTCCTAGTCGTATGTCCTTATCCATGCCGAGTCGTATCCTTTTGATCTGTCCAAATCCGAGGCTGTTCGCAAAATTTCTATGAATCATTAGTACTCCCCAACGAGTGATTAGCCCAGTAGGAGAGGCCCCGTATCCTCGGAACAACTGGCCCCCTGAATATTTATGTCCCCTCAGGAGGAAGGGTGGCCGGGCTATACCCCCCGACACTGGGTTTCCCCCAACCTGGAGGGCCGGTTATTAACTACAAAAGACTTATTTACATGACTGTGATTAGACCTATCTGGAGAACGGAGTGGAGCTTTGGGCTCAACTAAACCATCCAATTCATCTTGTATCCAATCCTCACAATCCAAAATCCTTAAAACAATCCTTAATGCTCCTTACTTTGTGACCAATAAACTTATCCATAAAGATCTTAAATGTTCCTTATGTTGCTGTGTTAGCCCAAACCAAATACCTATCCTTTCATAGAAAGCTCTATAACCACTTAAATCCATTAGTTTCTCAATTTGTTTCCCAATCCATTCCCGATTATCCTCCGAGGCGTCTGAAAAGATGATGGCTGAAAGACCTCCTAATGTAGAATGTTTATTTAAGCGTTACTTGTGAGTGGTTCATTACATTTTTTTACGAGTCATTTGATCTAGGATAAGAAAAAATGCTGTGTTATTAAGGATAAATAAAATAAATATTACATTTTTTTATTTTTATCATTAAGGAAAAGAATTAATGTATAATAATTACATTATTAGGCATCACAAACTGTCGCTGATGACAGCAGTATGGATAGGTTCCTAGGAATCGAAAATTGACACGTCCATGATTAAAATAAACTAGTATCATGTATGAATCCATTAGTTTCTCAACTTGTTTCCCACTCCTTTCCCGAAAATCCTCCGAGGAGTCTGAAAAGAAGATAGCCTAGAGATCTTTTAGTGTAGAATTTTTATTGAAGTGCTACTGATGAGTAGTTCTTTTCAAGTTTTGACAGGTTATTGTAATCGTTATCAGCTCATTTACTACTAAAAATATCATGTTTACCTACTTTTTTTGGTGTTGGTGCTTTCTTTGACCCTCTAACTCTGTAGGTCTTGGATAGAAAATTTGCCTACAATTTACTTATCAGAATCAGTATGTATAAAATTAGTAGACCATAGATAAAGGTACGATCTGTTGTTTTTCCCAGATTTTAATGTGTTAGCAGTTGTTTCTACAGGACTTCTTTAATTTTTAATCTGAATCGAAGAATGATTAAAGTCGGATATGGTACAGATAAATACCATAAGTATAGATGCTGGACCAAACGTTTGTGATTTTTCTTAGTTAAGACCTTGACCATGTTTGGAATTCATTTAGATGAGGATGATTGCAGTTTAGGGATAGTTCATGATTTTGTTGATGGCATTTAATGGTCGTTCTAAGGTTTTTAGTATGAAAATGTTAATTTTTAATTATCGCATTTATATAATTAGTCTGCTAGATCATTTTATGTAAATGAATGCAGTTATGAATATTAACAAATGTATTAGGCTCGAAGGGGAATGTATAGTAACCATGGTTCCGGATAAATCGCAAATGAAAATTACAAAGTCTATATTAGGAACTGGTTCTTAAACTCCAACACATATTTCAAGATATTTCACCAATTAAGATGCATATGCTGTGGTATGTCTGAAGAGAATTATAATTTTTATAGTCTGATTTATATGATTTTTGCTGATAAATATAAATTTATTTATGGCAATATCACTTATCTTCTATTCTTTTTAATCGAATTAAATATAAGTAGTTATTTATTTTTTTATTTTTTGCTAGCATTTGATTCATCAGCAAACAATTATCCTTTTCATGACTGAAATAGAATAAAGTATATATATTAATTTGATATTTTGATGATAATTTGATGTTTATAGCGTTTGCTAAATGTGTATGTTGTAAGAAACAAGGAAACAAAAAACACTCCCTAGGCGTTTTAGTCTTGCATGAGGAGTCCATGTTAATCGCTTGTCCAAATGTGTCCATTCCCATAGAGGGGCCGTTTATCTGTCCAACAGAGATAATGGACTTATTGCAAGAAGATAATGGAGGGTGCTATGTTGTTGATTTAGAATGTAGGAGAAGTATATTAGAAGATTGAAGTAAATATTTTTAATAATATCTCAAGGTAATTCTAAATTAATTTGTGTCTATTGTTTACTCGTACCAGCATTAAATTATATTGAATTAAAAAAAAAAATTGTTTGACGTCACACTTATGAACAATCAACAATTGTACTGTCATGATAAGAAAATATGGCATTATCATCATACCTCCTTCAAAAAATTAGTTGGAAATTTCACGGAGAGTTAAGTAGTAAGCACCCAATCTGTATGCATGAGATTCCTCAGTGTGAAAGATGCGAAACAAAGAATCTAATTTATCTTTGTTCGCTGTACTTTCCCGCCCGAGACGATTTTTCTTATTTCCTCATAAAGCGATTTATTAATAAATATAAATTGTACATGAATCTTCCACTTCATCTTTTTTTATTATTTTTTATTTTTTATTTCATAAAACTAAAACTTTTTGACAGCATGAAGTATCGTTGGATTTTTAGATCAGGTGTTTTAAGAATGAAAGTTTTTTTTGTTTCAGTAAAATAAGTTTTATTCTTTAATGTAGTTTGCGAATCGCCAAAAAAAAAGAATAATTTTTTTTACTAGTAGAGTTTATAACTAGATATATCCGAAATAGGTAGCCGGGTTTAAATGTGTGAGTTTGTAAAAGATTGAAATATTGTTACATTGATGGAAATTAATTGAAGTGACTAATAAATGCGATAATAGTACAAAAGTCGAGATAATGTTAATGAATCAATAAATTTGCAGTACGTTCTCTTATTTTCCTATATGTATATTTTACTATCATCTATGTATTTATTTTTTTTATATCATTGTGTCTCTGACCAGATGTAACTGAATTTATTTCTGTACTTATATTTTATACCCAGGTTAGTCTATTCTGTTCTTTATTAAAATTAAAAAAAATAATATCAAATAATTACAGTAAAATACCAACTATTGATGATTCTCTGACTTAGTGAAAATCCTAATTCTTCCCTTGATAAAGAGAAAGCGATTCATATTATAGAAAGAAAATACTAGAAAATATGCTACATGCCTACATTAAGATCAGTACAAATTTTTTCATTTTCGTTACCAATACCGGTACGATAAATCGATTTTTGATACTTGATAATAAAAATTAATCGATCTTACAAAAAATGATTCATATGACAGCTTAAAAAGCAAACAATTGTATTGAAACCAGTAATTATAAAAATGAAGTAATAAACAGCTAATAGCATTTATTAACAATATATATATAATTTAGTTACAATGCAGACAATTGAAAAAAATAATTCATTTTAGAAATTATAATTTAAAGAAATTAATATCCCAAAAGTTCAAGGCTTCATTGATTACATAAGAAATCGCAAAAATTACTAAATTCAACTTACTAAACTCACTAAATTGATTCATGTCTCCATCACGCATATGTAAAGTCTCTAGTCTCCATTATATATCCATATAACGCCTCCATTTTTCAATAGTAAATATAGAATTTTATTATTATGGTGTTTGGCTCAGTAACAATGCTTGATTTTTGAAAATTTTGTTAAATTCTGTACAAAGCAATTTTGATTTGGGATAAGAAAAAATGCTTTGTTATTAAAGATAAATAAAATAAATGCTGTTATATTTCTTTAAGGAAAAGAATTAATGTATAATAATTACATTATTAGGTATCACAAACTATCGCTGATGACAGCATTATAGATCGGTTCCTAGGAATCTGCTTTTTATTATAGTCTCGGTATCAATCCCTTTTTCTAGAACTGGTGGGATCGAAAATTGACACATCCCTAGTTAAAATAAATTAATATCATGAACGGCATGAGAATGACAATTTAAATTTACTCCAAAGACTAAAGCGACGAGAAACTGCTCGTCGTTACAGACTACTTTAACATTTACTAGACAAACGTTCAAAGTTTCCAATTAATTCCAAAAGACTAATTTACTTGACTGTTATTAGACCTATTTGGACGTACGGAGTTAGACCTATTTGGGGCTCTACTAAACCATCCAATTCATCTTGTATCCAATCCTTACAATCCAAAATCCTTCGAAAAATCCTAAATGCCCCTTACTTTGTCACCAATTAGCTTATCCATAAAGACCTTAATGTTCCATATGTTGCTGAGTTAGCTTAAACCAGATACCTATCCTTCCATAGTAAGCTCCATAACCACTCCAATCCACTAGTCTCCCAACTTGCTTCCTCCTCCATCCCTGATAATCCTCCGAGGTTTCTGAAAAGAAGATGGCCTAGAGACCTTTTTGTGTAGATTTTATTGAAGTGCTACTAGTGAGTAGTTCTTCACAAATAATTTACATGCCATTTTATTCACTGTCAACACATTTATGTGTTGTATATTATTCTGTACAGTTGTAAATATCAATAAATGAAAAAAAAAAATTACTCCATACCTACTGGAATCCACTAGTTTCTCTACTTGCTTCACACTCAGTTCCTGAACATTCTCCGAGGCGTCTGAAAACAATATGGCCGAGAGACCTTCTAATGTTGAATATTTATTTAAGTGTTACTAGTGAATGGTTCATTACATGTTTTTAACAAGTCCATGTAATAATTTCCTCGAATTTATTTATTGTTTATATGTATACAGTTGTAAGTATCAATAAATATTTTTAAAAATAAATAAACTTTTACTATAAGTAACGAAAAAACAGCGTTGAATATAACTTATATAATTTCTTCTCTCAGTTTCCCGAGGCAGCACCTCATCCCTCTTGGGTCAGAAACTGCATCCATTCCAATCCGATCTAATCTGTTCGACTTTTCTAAGCCAAAGCTCGGCCTTCTCACTCAGGCTTGAATAGTAAGTAATCTGAAGAGTGATCCATCCTCCTGCCAGTATTAGAGTACATTAGAACGCTAAACCTCAATATTGAATAAGATAGTTGATATTTAATTGAAATATAAAAATATAATTTCCAATCACAATATATGAAAGCTGAGATTTTTTTGCATTTAGTTTGATTATAAATAATGAGCAGAACTGTAAATTGAATCTGAATTTTGTTAATATAATGTTATTTAAAAATAAACCCTTAAATGAACGGGTAATGAATCATGTAGATATTCGTGAACCTGTAAAGTATAAAATAAGATTTGACGGCGTTGTAGAGAGAGTCCGTTGTAAGTGTATCCCAGAGGATACTGACAGATTGGCCTTAAGCCCTCAGCGAGGGTAAGTTTAACAACTTTCTGGCCGGTGGCACCCCTCACACTCCCGGCGATCGTGATCTGACTCCCTGCCCCCAACAAGTTCTCAACTGCCGGCGAGTAGACGTCAAGAACAGTAAGTACTCTGAAGAAAAAGTCCGCCTCAACGTCATCAGTCTTTCCACCGTCATTTAATTTTCTTTATAAGTCGTACTTTTCTCCCTCTTTACTGAAAGTTGAGAGAGAGAAAAAAAAATGACGGAAAAGGTATTTTATAATAGAATAAGCATTTGACGACATGTGACAATGATTTGATGGATCTGTGTTTTTGATAAGTAGCGGTCTGTTGCTTATAAATAATTTTAGAATGACGCTTGCATTTAAGCAGATAAAGTTTATTGGTTGAAGGATTTATTTGAAAAAGTGTTAGGTAGCTAATTAAATTTGAATATTAAAAAAAAAATCGAAAAAGATTTATGAAAAAGAAAGTGTAAAAAAACAAAAAAAAATTATATATAAGTAACTCAATATTGCGTTTTGTTATATAACCTCTTTATCCACCAAACCCTTCAATTATGTCAAATCGGTCTTACATTCCTTTATTATAAGTGTTGTGACCTAACCCTTTCTGTTATTTTTTTGCATTAAAATTTTTATCACGTTCAAAGTAGTCAGTAATTTTTTTGATCTTCAACCTAATTCGTACTAACCAGTCGATATCTCATTCTCACAAATTATAAATAATTTTAAAATCTGTCCTCAGATAAAGAAATTATTTTCATGATCAAATTAAGAAATAATTAAAAAATATATTTCATGTAAATTTGTTGCGTATAAAATAATCAGTCCCTTTGTTGAAGCAATATCAGGAGCTCAACCTGCCCTTCATTAAGCTATATTTGCAAGTAATTGACCAGTATATTCTCTTATTATTTGTACTTATGATAAATGTAAATTTAAGCAGCAATTAGATCCTTCCAAAACGTAAGTAACCCTTTTTATGCTTAGCAAGTTACGAGTATCTTGTAAGCCTATTTATCTTGTTCACAAATATCAAAAACTTTTTTACATAATTAAACTTCAATTACGAATAACGAAAAATGTTCGATTCTTTTAATCCAAGAGAACCCGTTACGAGATGTGATAACTTGGAATAGCAATTTAATGGTCATCTGTGCCTTGTAGAATATTTAAAGTGTGACCCTTGGAGACCTCAGACGCAGGCTGAACCAACTGGCGAAAGTTGCTACTTCCATATTAGGATCATGGACCACCGTTAGTTCGAGGTGTCAGATAAACATTTGTACTTTATGAATATGTTATATGAGTCATAGTTCACAACTCAAATAAATTGAACTTCTCCCCTCCACTCCACCGTTAGCTTACCCCCAGGGGCGGGGACGTTTAGTATGTTTACCTTCTCATTGACTGGACTATGAGGTGGGTTAAAGAATTGCCACACTCTCTGTTTCTGATTGTAATGTTAAAACTAAACAACAAGAAAAGTATCTGAATCGTGACTTCTTAAGCTTTAACTTTTCTTGCGGAGTTGTGACACAGTTATGAAAAGAAAACCACTGACATTAGAAGAAATCTTGATAAAGCGCTGAGAAGTGGAGTAAGCATTGTGGTAGTTACTGTCCTTTACATTAATATTCTTAGAAATATTAAATAAAAATTGATATTAATACTATAATTGGTTAATAACTTAACTTTAATTCCTTATGATTATGATTATTTTTTTATTTAGTTTTCTGCACCGAAGTAGTAGCAAGCATTATTATTATTCTACATGATATTAATAAAATGAATAAAATAAAAAAAAACATAAAAAAAGGAAGTAAAATAAAACGAATACAAATGAAATGATCAAGGGTGATGATTTTTTTATCATTGCTTTCAAAGTTTGAAAAACGTTTTGGAGACTAATTAGTGCGAATCCGATCTTCTTTCGAATAATCTTTAGCTGCAAAAGCTGTGTTTAAACTGTTAAAAGAAATAACATAGTAATTACTAACTTCCTATATCTATGATACAACCTTCAAAGTAATTCATATTTGTTCTTCTTTAACGGCTTTCTTCAAGGAAGAATCATAGGTCCCATTCTCTACACGCTGTATTCATCTTCAGTTTCAACATATCCTAGCATTGCTCTCCCCATGTAATCAAACTTTAATATTCTCATTTATTTTTACGTTTTTTCGATTAAACATCGATAATATGTATAGTTACTCATATTGCTCAAACTAGATATGCTCCTTCTGTATTAAACTCAAAAACCACGCAAACCTCCCAATCACTCACCTCCACTTTCATCATCTGAGATGGTTTGGCCATATTGCTTCCAAATTGAGGAGTAACGAGATTCAAGAAAAAGCTAGACCTACTGAAAAGAAAAAGAAGACTTCCCAGGGACAAGCCTAGATTAGCATAAACAGACCACCTCTCCAGGCTAAAAAAAAGAAGTAGAAATAATCTAGATCGGAATACATTGCTGGTTGGACCGAAGCACCTCCCCGACAAAGGCACACAGGAGGAAGAAGATGAAGAACCAGTGGGTTGTTATTTTACAAACCATTGACATGGTATTATCTTCATTACTGTCACACACCGTATGCAATTTTTGCAAATTTTAAGATATAGACAAAAATAATAAATAAGATAAAAAAAACATTTCTAGCTGAATATGCACGCAATTAATATCACGAAATTAAAGTACACTATTGTTCTCTTTTTATTGAAATTTTATTAGGTCCATTTGTTTGATGTACATATTGTTCTGTACGTTGGGTATGTAGAATTGTTTTCAGCTATTAAAAAAAAAACTGATATTTCAAAAGAAAAACTTCAGATCTTTCGTTGAGGCAATATAGAATATAAAAGTAGATCTTCTAAATAAATACAGTATTATGAATGAATGAATGAATGAAAATAAATTTTATTCTGGGGCCTTTGCCCCTTAAGAATAATTACAATGAACAATTGATGGCTACCTAGCATACCGTATGGTATCATTTAACTTTAGCTTTTTGACATGATACATTTAAATATTATATAACAGTTTTATAAATTTTACAAATAATACATACAAGATTCTGCTTATTTAGATAACCTGGCGATGACATGGCAAAAATTATATTGACGTCTGGATAATGCAAATTGAAGTTTAAAAGCAAGTAAGTGTTGAACCTTAAATCTTTGTATTATTTTATGTGTCAACAAGATATTTTCATTTTCAGAAAAATGCTGGATTACTTCAGTTTTATGAGAATTTCATAGATAACCCTGCCACTGTAAATTAGCAAATTAAAATATTGGTATCATAAACCAGACAAAGATTAAAAAAAAAATGTTTATTGTGATCTATCGTTTTTCTCTTTGTAGCAAATTCTAGCAATTGTAAATTATCATTTTGTATAGTTTTACGAATATTTAAAAGCATTCGAGTCCGTATTTTAATTAGGAAGGGGAAGTGTAAATGATAAAATTAAATCTAAAAGGAAACTGAACTGGAAGAAAACGAATAGAAACGTTTTTTACTAACATTTGAAATTATTTACTTAAAACTTAGGATGACCTTTCTTCTAACAACTCGTTGATATAAATTCTATTTGGTATCACTTTACTAAATCCGCTTTCCTCTCTACCTATTCTTGTCACCTACTTTTAATCTTGCAACGATGTTTTCTCGCCCTTTCTCTGACCATTTTTTGGGATATCTTCTCTTACCGCTGTAAAATCCGCCATAGCTGTTGGCTGCCGTTGGGGTTTTTACTAAAGTCAATCAGGGAACTATTCATATCATATTCTTTATAACTTTGTAATATCAAATAAATATATTATACCCATAATTTTATTTATCATTCCATCACTATAAAATATCCCTGGTAATTTTATTGGTATTAACACCTCCTGAAAAAAATAATAACTGAGAAAATAATATTTTCCTTATTAGATTTTATTCACATCATTTCCAAACCTTGGCACTTATTTTTGCCTTCTTAAATGTTTACTATTATTAATGTATTATAAATAGCTGTTCATTTAATTTATAACCTGATCATAAAAATAATAATATGTAAAATTTTATTACATTTTTTTCGCGCTATTTTAAATCTACTCATAGAATAACGTACCTAGTGCATACAATTTTATAACAAAAGTTTCGTATTTACTAAATAAAATAAAATAAACCCTTTGCACTCCGAAGCCACGAAACCAATTCCTGGCACATAGCTCATATGCCGGGTATGAGCCGGCAATTCTTTTCGTGACTTTCACTCAGGTGGCTGGGAGCATGGTACTCAATATTTTTTTAAAAGACATAAATAATATTTATATAAAATGTTTAAACTTTTTTTTAATACATCAAGTAAAATAATATAATACAAACACAAACAATTTAAAAAAGTCAATAAAACAATATTATCTTTAAGAGAGGATCATGGGAAAAAAAAAATGCCGCTCTGTACCCGGCTTATGAGTCGTGTGCCAGACAAGTGGAACTTATAGTCTGAGTGGAACTGCATTTTTATTTTGCCGGACTATAACCGGCTAATGAGTGCTAAGGGTTAAAAATAAATTATATAAATTTAATAAATTACTAATTGATCTAATAATATGTCTATGATATAATGGGAATATAAAAGAGTCCGAGTTCGAGTCCGACTGAAGGCAGAAAGTATATTTCCTGTTGATTCGGTTTCGAATTTGGGAGACCCTCCTGGGTCAAACCCAGCTTTTATAAGTGGGTACTCTCAATTTGGGAAAACCTGGTGCTTGAGTTTTTTTTTTGCCAAAGTTGCATCCTTTTACAACCGTCGGCCCAGTGGCAGTACATCCTAAGTCAGTACCTAACCTGTATTCCAATGTTTTTCCCTGTTGAAATGAACCCTGTCTAAGTAGTTCTATAAATCTTTTTTTTTTTTTTTTTTTTTTTTTTTTTTTTTTTTTTTTTTTTTTTTTTTTTTTTTTAATGAGTTTTACTTTGCAAAAGTTCTGTCAGTTATGATTTTTTTATGTGTTGTTGGTTTTGTGATTGTGTACTAAAATCCTAGTTTTGGACCTGGTTGCGCCGTTAAAATGTCAAAGGTTTTGACTTTATCTGCGTTTTACCAAAATATATATTAAATGGTTGGTTTTATAGAAGAACATGATATTTTTAAAATTTACATAAAAAATTGGTTATAATTTAATTTTGAATACAAGCAATTTTTTTTATAACCAAACGTTTAACAGAGTTTTTGTATCGTAGAAAAGGTTGACATTTTAACTCTTTAAAGCAGCCGATCAGCTAGCTGTGGAGCAACCATATCCAAAACTTGGATTTTTGTACATAAACACAACATTATATGTTAATCGTTTTACATTGAAAAAAAAAAAAATTGAAACTAAAGTAAAAAAAAACAACAAAAATACTACCTGATCTTTTGCATGCTAAAATAAACAATTTTCAGGACTAAAAGTTATTTATGATTTCTGTATCTCACGCTGGAAGGGGGCAAGGGAGTAACGTATTGCGGGTTTGACGTTATCAACCCAGTCAGTTTTGTAAAGTGATATCTTTTCAATTAAGAAAATGACATCTAGTAAATAATTCAGTTCTGGCAACGTCAGCTTCTCAAATCAATTCCTGAGAGAATGTGGCGCTTCCACTGGATTCTCCCACTAGTGACGCGGCTGAGAGAAGAGCGTTGGGATTACTGTGGCCTGGCTTGCCCATCCACAAGTGGGGACAGGCTAGGTCTCGGGTTTCCCTGGGATGTCTGGGTACATTGTATATATAGTGTGACTGTGCTTTTTGATTTATTTAAACTTTATTTATTATATTATTTCTTTTTATGCTTATTATTATTTTTTATTTATTTATTTTTTGCTCCTGTATAATTACTATTGTTTACATTGTCAATACTTTTATTTTCTGATTTGTCTAATTAATACTTTTTATAGTTTTAATTTATTTATTTTTGTTTTTAGAGGATTTTTTTTTCTTTTTCTTATTTAATTGTACATATTGTGTGAATGAATTCTTCGTCACCCATATGACTCATTGCCCTTTAACAGGCAATATTTATTCAATAAAACAAAAAAGTAAATAATTCGTGTAATGCAAATAATATTCGTATTCTATTTTTGGGATAGATTCATGAAAAAACCTAGTGTGTAAACTAGAACGTTATAAAAACTGAGGCTATTTTTTCACATTACTGCTCCGTTGACTTTTTAAAGGAGCTGGTTAATGGAGAGGGAGAATGGAAGGATGCAATGTGCTTAGCCTGATGGGCGGCTCTGAAATTTGATTATTTCTACCAATGGTGGCGGGGAGAGGCCATCCCTCATCTTGCCCACTCAATCCCTGCCCGCTATCCATCACCCTACGACACCCCTGTAAAAATGTAATAAAATCCCCCCTCCCGGCCAGCCTTCCGAACGGAAATCTTTCTCCCATCTACTGAGTCATGAGATTTCCCCAAAACGGATATGAGCCACTCCCATTTGTTGGTTCTCCTCATTGACTTTAACAAATTTTCCATAGATTGTCTAAATACAAATTATTAATCATCTCAAAATTTAAGTAAACAGCCTATCTATCTATATATAAGTATGTAGTAGAGTTTCCTATCATGCAAAAAGTATAATATTAGAGATGGGCCGCTTAGTCGGTAAAGCCAACTATTCGGCTGCTTCTGTATCCAGCGACATGTTGGCGATTAGCTGGCAAAAAGCGGCGAATAGTTGACCATTATTATTCATTTATATTTATACGCTTGAAAACAGGTTCAGGGGGCTCGATGGCCGAGTGAGTTGGAGCGGGAGTCTTAGCCCGCTCGGTACTGAAGGTCGTAGGTTCTAGTCTCACCAGGGCGGGTTATAATTTATTTGGTGGCGGACCCACGAATAAATCTCGACCTTCCTTCCTTATCTAGTATAAGACTTCAATGGAAGTTTTGGGCCCAACAAAACAAAAATTAAACAGGTTGATTGAAAAGAATGCATGGCCTTTCTTGGTTGTAAGTTTTCTTTTAGATTCATCTTTGCAGTTGTTATTTAATCAATCATCGAACTTTAAGATAGATTACGGATATAGAAAAAATCTAAATTAGATAACTTCTCCAATACTGAGATTAAAGAACTCATGTAGTCTTTTTTTTTAAGTTTAGTTTTGTGACATTATTAATAAATATTAATTATTAAATGAAAGGTGATATAAAGGTAGAGAATCGAAAAGGTAACAGCTATTTTAGCAATTTACTTTTGTGTTTATTTACAATTGCATGCAGGATATTTATGTGATATATAAATACTTGTCAAAGAAAGTCCATACATAGTTCTTTAAAGTACTATTTTGTTCTCTTGAAGACACTTCTCATTAAGTTGGGTGCCCTGAAATGTGGGAAAAACTTAGTAAGCTCAAATGCTCGACGATATCCGTTGTCAAATTGTATTCGGCTGTTGAACATGGTTGTCTTGGTGAATCGGATGCTTTTACAACAATTTTTCAGTTGATTTGTATAGTCACAACAACCTAATTTTTTCCAAAGGGAACCTAAAAAAAAATCCATTTACATTTATAAACTAAGAAATTGAGATTGGGACCTCAATTCGCTATGTAAAGTTACCAGTAGAAAAATATACCAGTTTTTCTGTTTTTGCCAGGAAAAGATAATTTGTCAAAATGTTTGTATCTTATGTTTTCCTGGATGTATTTATATAGTATATTGATTGTACAATTGTTATTCTTTTTTTTTTTTTTACGTTTTTTGTTAAAATGTTCTACATCGGAAAGATATACTCGGGAATTACTTGATCTTAGGCCTAAAAAATTTTTTATACTAAGCAAAATAATGTTTTTACAATTTTTTTTTAAAATTCTTTATACAAGCTGTTATTTTGACAAATTTTATCAACTTTCACAAGGCAATAAACAATAGTCCTATATGTTACACCTTCAGCCTTTATAGGCGAATTGATTTAATAATGATGTTATTTATTTTTTCACAATTAAGCTCGTTATAATTGAGAATTTATTAAATATTTCTTCTTGCTAAACATCAGATTCGCTTTGATTTAAATGTTTTATATTATTTTGTATAATAATATAAAAAATGTAAAAAAAGTAGTACGTACGATTTTTAGTAGTAAAAACAATTTATTATATCTTATAAGGTTGATATTGGCGATTGAATCATAACAATATTCATTCATATGTATATTCTTTTATTATAAATATTATTGTTCTTACAACTTATATTTGTTAAATTACATGATTTGATAATGTATTATAGATGCGAATTTCAATGTTTTCTTCATCGTGATGTGAAGGATTCTCACAATCGTATAATAACGAATAAGTTAATTATGTATGAACAGTTCAATTGTAAAATGTATTTATTTGAAGGAGTAATATCTTGGGCAGTTTAAATATGAAGTATAGTATTTAAGTGTGCAAAAAGTATGACTCATCAAAGTTTTTCTAATATTATAAGTTTTTGAATATTTTAATAAAATACTGTTGTTTATAAATCTATTTCTTTATGTTATAAATACAATAAATAAATAAAATTGACAGTTATTTCGAATGTTTTCTTAGCGCATAAAACAAGTGTACAACATAAATATTTTATTCTTTCCTATTCCGCTGGATGTTCTTTTATATATTTTTTTTCTCGTAACATCACAACTTAATGAAGCAGAAATGTCCATATCCTTCTTTGTGGAACTGCTGACGACATGTTCCGTTTGATTATGGCATATAGAAAGCAGCATATCACCGCAATGAATGTAGTTTTTTTTTATGGCCGTTGATGGCTTGGACTAAGGAATTCTGGAAAATACATTGGGTGGAAGAGGCCATAAGAGTGGGACGCAAATGGGACCAGCGGAGCGTTTATTTCAAGTCCTGGCTGGGGAGAGGGGGGAGGCGGAGAATGCTGCTGTAGGGTGAAGAGAGTGGTGCATTCCTACCCGGATGGCTAGCTGGACAAATGTGTCCATCCGTCTTCCGGGGCATCCGCTCGTCTTCTGGACAATGGCATCGACTCCTTGATCGACTCGAGGGTTTGTCTTTCACTGAAGGCTTGATCCATGTCAAGGATAATAGATATAGAAGCGTTGTTTATACTCGCAACATTAATGATGTCTCTTAAAATAATGTTTATAGTGGTTTCATGGTATTACCATCTCTATCTCAGCACATTTCAGTTAAATAAATGCTGAAATATTTGAACTGTAAACGTTCTGTTTAGCCTTAGGAAAACCAAAGGGAGGAGCAGCTTACAAGATACTGAAATATTTAATGATCCATGGTTTCTGTTAACAGTTTCATTCTTACATTATTATTTTCTTTTTCTTTTAGTATTAAAACATGATGATTATTATTATTGGTTTAAATTGTATATCTATATTGATTAGCTGTGAAGTTCTTGATCGACTTCGACAATATAATTATGAAATTCCGTATAATCTTAAATTCCATTTATGGGCGTTGTTATAAATTCTAGGTTTAGCTAATCAGTTCATCTCTTTATGCTTCTTGTATCAACAGTGGATACTATTCCGGTCTAGGTAGAAAAGCTAATAATTTGAAATAAGTGATACAAACGAATTGTTACTATGAAAGACACAGATTGTAATCTGTAACAGACAAAGAACTTTTCTTGCCTTTATATGCTCATATTTATAAAACTAGACCGGCTCTACTAACATGCTTTATAGGGCCTAGATTGAGGGCCAGATCTGGATTCACTTTATCTTCCGAATACAGGTAGTTATTTAACAATAAAAAATTTAAATATTTCAATTATTTTCCTTTCGGTATACAGACCTCCCTCCAATAAGAACCCAATTCATGTAATATACTCCTGATCAGAATTTTTCTCTCACAGGTATCGCATCATATATTTACTATAGTAAAAATAGGGAATATTCATTGATTAATCACGAGTAATATCCACTTAATATCTGCAGCTGCTATACCTATTACCACAATAATATAATCTTTAAAGGGGTCTAATTTTAAATTTAAATATATTTATGTAAAGCTCAGTTCAGCACACATCAATTTTGTAAATATAATTACAAATGTAATTATTGCAGAACCTAGATGAGATGTCGCTGTCGTCTGGTGGTAACTACCTAAGTTGGGCTTATTCTGAGAAATGTCCTCGTTGCTGGGTTGATGGAGACCAGCCTAACGCCTCAATGTATAGTCTAAGAACTCCTTCAGTTTGTTTTACATTGGTGTTTCTGTAAACTCTCCTTTATCTCTCTCTGTTTCTGGTATTCAGTATTTTGTCAGTGGCTTTCGGAAAAATTTTTTTTGTAGGTTAATGAATATCTTATATTATTCAGATTGTTTTAACAGCATTCTCTATCAGATCAGACTTTGTGCTTACACCTAAATTACCGCTCATAGCCAGGTGGGTATCTATGGATTGCCTGCTTCCTTTCTGGATCGTTAGTCACATACTCTTTATTGGCCCTTCTGGGTATCTGAGCCTTCACCGTTGTTTCTCTCTCTTAGCATGTAAGTTATATCAGCATATAAGTTAGGTCAGTTGTGAGTCCCAATTCATATAAACACAAAGAAATTATATAAGTGATTGGTTGTTTTAATTGATCTGAAATGACTGTATAGGCATTTATAAATAACAATATTTTGTAGAGACTCTTCACAAATAGCCGGACCTGCAACACATTATTTGACACTTTATCTTCACCCCAAAGAAAATCATTTTGCATTCAGTGATTTAGGTATTTTGGGTGGGAAAAAACAGTAAAATCACCAGAGGATATAGTTATTCTTATTATTTTATCATAGCATCCCCTGTTGCGGCTTCGCCAGCTCTCATAAGTTAAGATCTAATATTATTTTTAATGATAATTGAAGTTTTATTTGTTAACCGATATATAAATCATGTATTGCATGCATTCATGCATAGCAGTAATGTTTAACATGGTTAAAATTGTACTTATTACGTGTTTGAAGATCGCGAAAAATTATAAATATACAACTAATTTTTTATTTTAATTTATGAGTTCGTTTAATAGAATATTAAGGAACTAGCGGATAATTGACTGCATTATCAGTGTTTACAACAAAAGGCCCGTGAATAATATTTTTGCACACAATATCAAAAAGCAAAGGATGGAAATTATGTTTAGGTAATAATTTTTATTAGTTAGAAAAAGGTTTTTTGATTTCATGTGGTTGGATTTTAATTTCTAACCATAAAAGTATAGCGAATCTTGTTTCTGCCACTCAACACTGCACATTTAAATTTTCATTATTGTAAATTTTAACATTTTAAACCTTCCTATTTTGATAAAGATGATGTAGTTAAACTTTAGTATAGATGGGATTAGTAGTTTTACCATTGTAACCTCTCTTGACCTTGTAACTATCTATCTGTCAATCTTTAAACATCCCTGATAGCCACACACTCTCGCTTTTTTAATAACAAACGAATTGAAATTTACTATATTTTATTATGGTAAAGGTTCGGATGGCTGACACCACCAAATTGGCTTGACACCCGCTACACCGACCAGTTCAAGGGTTCACCTGTGGTGTAGTGGTTAGCATAGCAACCTACTAAACCTAAGATCGCGGATTCCTAGCCCGGCAGATGACCTTAGGATTTTGTAAAGGGAGTAAAAAATCATTAGCTATGCCGTCCTTCGGAAGGGACGTAAAATGGCGGTCCCGAGCCTGTGCGAAGTCAGGTATTCGTTAAAGATCCCTATCCTAATTATACCTGGATAGGCAAAATTTAGGACTCCCACCGTAGCATCGTCCGATTAGCCATAGCAGCATAAAGTGACGTTAAACAAACAAACCGACCAGTTCAATCCTTACGCTTCACCTCAAGTTTACATTTATCGATAGTTCATTCCTATAACCTCACATGTAAACAATCCCTTCTACAGTTTCAGCTTGGATTGTGTTGTTCAGTGTGTTATGTTGATATTTAAGTTTCTTAAATGTAAATTGGTGAAACAGAAGTTAACAACACCAGGATTAAGTGTTTTATCAATTCATGTTTTCTTATTTCATCATATCTAATGCGTAAAAGTGTTACAAAACTTAAGAAGATTGATTTGTACATGGATTTGGTGTTTTATATATTTATATTTGTTCTATCAATTTAAGTGATAAAATTTTAAACTTTTAGAAGTGTTAAAATAACTTAACAAGATTAATTTGTACATGGATTTGGTGTTTTATATATTTTTATTTGTTGTTCCGATTTCTGTGGTAAAATTTCAGTATACATATTTTGTGAATGGATTCTTTGTCATCCATATTACTTATTGCCCTAAAGTGAGACAGATTGTATAATTAATTCAATAAAACATATCCATCTATAAATAAATTTGAGAAAGTATATCACAGGTTTCATGTTTTCTTATTTCCACTTCCCTTGAGATAATATAGCAGAAATTAACATCATCACTTTCAACTAGAATTCTGTCTTATATTATATAATGGCTTATATCATGGAGAATAGACAATGTGAAAATAATCACAGATTAAGAGGTAAATGACACATTGCTATATAATTGTAAAACTATTGGTATAATGTTATAGATTAATTAATTATAGAGTGTTTTAAAAAAATTTGAGAAGCCTGATGATGGAGCATTGTCTCTGAAACATGTTGCTAAAAATGCTAAATAAATAGGAGTTATGCCAAATAAATACTTAAGGATTCTATCTTTTATATATTAATAATTTGTTATTTTCACTTCTCTGACAGAAAGTTTATAAGGAATTAACTTTACTGGTGGTTTAGCATTATATTAATTCTTAATTTATTTAATATTAATGCGAAATTGATTTAGTGTCTTATGTTTTGATATTTTCTTATTTCCACTTTATTATTTTCTTATTTCTCATTTTAATATTAGAAGGTAAACAAAAGTTAATATTACTTAGAACAGGGATTTAGAGTTTCTCGGTAAATGAAGCAGAATAAGCTTTCCCTTCTGAAAGTAGCGACTAGAACATCGAAATAAATCGGAACAAGGTTAGAATCGATAAAAGGTATTATGGGCGCGCGTACCTTTACCATTACCTAAACTGCTAAACCTTCCTAGGATTATTAAGATTATGTGGTTACAATTTCGTATAGATTGGTTCAGTAGTTTTTGTGGATAATGATCATAAACGAGAAATGACTTATCGTTTAAATAATACGTATAGTTATAGAATATTTTAGTTTTTAACTATTTTCTAAATATTCGAATTCCGAAATTCAGTGATTTTGGCAATGAGGGTACTGTGACAAGACTCTTGCGACATGGAGGAAGTGCCTAATAAACTGAAGTCAAGGCATCCGACACCCACGTCCGATGACATCCACTTTTTAGATGACACGACGCCTCCGCAGGCTGCATCGGTTTCTTAAGGAAGATTAATATCTTCATAGATCTTTAGAGCCGTAGTCAGTTTGAAATGGTCCATTCCTGTCAGCCATTGTTGTTCTTGTCTGCCTCCAGCTCGTAGTCGACATTGTTATTGTTTGAATTTGACATAAATAATGGTGGCTTTGTGAGGAGGATAGGTTTATTATTGCTTGGAGTGATATCTTAACACCTGTTTCCTTATTTTACGAAGGATACAGGTTATGCAACTACTAAAATACTGAATATGATAAACTACAAGACTGTTGATGCAACGCCACAATCTTAACAGTTATATCATATGAATACCATATATAGTTGTATAACATCTATACGGAGAAAGTTAAAAAAATATATAAAATAAAAAAAAAATGAAGTTATAATATGTTAAATAAAACTTTATTAGCTGTCAAAAATAAACACACTGAAAAATATGATCAAAAAAATCGTCGCCATCAGCCTTAAACCTGCTATATGAATGGATATTTACTGATCATCCTCGTTTATAATAAATACTACAGTTTTAATAAATTTACATTAAATGATTGTAAGGGTATTTGAATAGAATTATTTTAAAAAGATAAAATTTTGACTTAAAGTGGACTTACGATGTTTGGGACTCATAGCGACGATTTGAACTTAATCTACAAAGCTTTTTCTCTTAGCAGCTTTTTATTTACCCTGCATTTTATGGAATTCAACTGTTACCGTATTGATGCCTCGAAAGGCATTGTGTTAAACGTTTCCTCAGAAAATAAAGAGAGTAATATAAAAGCAAAGTAGAAAAGCGTCGAAACACTTCTTTTAGGCAGTTATTAACTTTAGAAAAGGCTTAAAAAAGTAACAGTTCAATAGTTCGTTCTGTACGGCTGAGAAAGCTCAACCATAACATATATTTAGTCGATTTGCTACAAATAACACTATTTCATAGCGATGGTTGCTCTTGTTTGTTTGTTTATTTTATTTAACGTCACTTTATGCTGCTATGGCTAATCGGACGATGCTACAGTGGGAGTCCTAAATTTTTTCCTATCCAGGTATAATTAGGATAGGGATCTTTAACGAGTACCTGACATCGCACAGGCTCGGGACCCCCCTTTTACGTCCCTTCCGAAGGACGGCATAGCTAAGGATTTTTTACTCCCTTTAAAAAATCCTAAGGTCATCTGCCGGGCTGCGAACCCGCGATCTTGGGTTTAGTAGGTTGCTATGCTAACCACTACACCACAGGTGACCCCGCGATGGTTGCTCTTTGCCACCACAAACCATGTTATAAACAAACAAAAAACTTTTTTGGTTGTCATAAAGAAGTAAAAAGTCAAACACGGTAGAAACGAGTTATAAACTATTATTAACCTTTAAAGGAGTATTTTTAATATCTGCGTGGTTTTCCTACCGTTAAAAAAATGTATTTTAAGTTTTATTTTATTTCTGTACAGATATTGTAGTATGAATCGTTTTAATTACCAAAACGTGTATTATACAAATATGCTACAGAATTGTAAATCGTTAAATTCTTTAAAAGGTCTTTTATATACATATATTATAATATTTGCGTTGTGATAAATTAAGTTTTGCTACTAAACCCAAGATCGCGGGTTCGCAGCCCGGCCGATGACCTTAGGATTTTTTAAAGGGAGTAAAAAATCCTTAGCTATGCCGTCCTTCGGAAGGGACGTAAAATGGGGGTCCCGAGCCTGTGCGATGTCAGGTACTCGTTAAAAATCCCTATCCTAATTATACCTGGATAGGCAAAATTTAGGACTCCCAACGTAGCATCGTCCGATTAGCCATAGCAGCATAAAGTGACGTTAAACGAAATAAACAAACAATTAAGTTTTGCTTCATATCAAGGTTTCAAAGTATCTATTTTGGCGGAAATACGTTTAGAATAATAACAGAAAATTTCAGAAAATTTGCTATTTAAAAGTGCATATTTTTGACTTTTTGACAATCTTGAATTTTCTACTTCCCCATTATGTTTTTCAAAAAAAAAAAAAAAAAACTTCCATACTTAGTGCGATAAATAAAGCATATTTTATTTCACCAATAAAAACATTTTTAAGGCCAGAAAAAAGCGGAAAATCAAATAACAGATAATTTTCATGCGTTAAGTGTATAATACCTTAATACACCCCCTGCTATATTATATTGAATGAAATAAACTTAAAAAAGGTAACTACGTGGTTAGAGAGCACAATATATTATTTTAAAACATATTAAGATCTTGTATTTTTTCAATCTTTGTTTATCAAATCTTAATGTAATTTTATTTAAAACGATCTGTTAAATTTATATAATGCCAGCACTCTCAACGTGTGCTTAATGCTCAGTTTATTTATTTCTTTTATCTCAATTGAGCACCCCTGACCAGTTCCATTGAGTTAAGTGGAGGAGTTGAAAGCTTTCATTATGCCACCCGGCCCTGATTACCGACCTCAGTGAATCCTAAACAAATGGGATCCCTAGGGAAGAGTAGAGATTTAATCCTGGACCTAGTGTGAAGGCACTCGACCAGGTTGGGCTATAAAAAAGGTCTGCTGTGTTGCATTCTTTTTAACTGATGAATTTTTAGCTTAGTTAAGGTTACTTTTTTTTTTTAATAATTATTTTAATATTCAATATAATCTGTTAAACTTTAACAATATAGATTTATGGTTTTAAAATGTATTGAAAAAAATTATAATAAGTAGCATCTCTCTTCGCGGCTTCGCCCACTGTAAAACAGTGTCCTAATAACAGGAGCCATCTCTTGATCCCGCCCCGAACCCCCACCGCCACTCTTCTATATCGTACCAATTTAGCAAAAAGAGTAAACGGGAAGGGTCTCCAGCCTCCCGTAGAATAGGTTAACAACGAATAAATATCCTTCCGCCATCTTAAAACAGTTAAATAATCTAATATTTAAAAAAAAAGTGTCCTTTTAAGGTCCGCCATCTTAAAACCGTTAAATATTTTAAAACAGTATCCTAGATGACAACAATGGAGGAAGTTATCCTTCGGATAACTTAAAAACCGTTAAAACAACAATCCTTAAGGACGAAAAAGCTAATTCTAATTGTGGATGGAGAGAGTGGCCAAGAGTGTCCTTCGGCCTCAAAAAATCGTCAGATTCTGGGAGATCTGTAAAACAGTGTCCTTAAAAACCGTTAAAACAGCAATCCTTAAGGACGAAAAAGCTAATTCTAATTGTGGATGGAGAGAGTGGCCAAGGATGTCCTTCGGCCTCAAAAAATCGTCAGATCCTGGCAGATCTGTAAAACAGTGTCCTTAAAAACCGTTAAAAACATATTATCCTTAAGGACGAAAAAGCTAATTCTAATTGTGGATGGAGAGAGTGGCCAAGGTTGTCCTTCGGCCTCAAAAAAACGTCAGATCCTGGCAGATCTGTAAAACAGTGTCCTTAAAAACAGTCAAAACAGCAATCCTTAAGAATAAGAATTCCATGGATAAAGCCACCTTAACTCAGAATACCAGAATACCTTCATAAATCCATAAAATAGTATCCTGGGGGACAACAATGGCGGAAGTTATCCTTCGGATAACTTAAAAACCGTTAAAACAGCATTCCTTAAGGACGAAAAACTAATAAAATTCCGCCATCTTAAAGCAGAAATCCTTAAGGACGAAGTAAAGAATAATTAAGTAAGAATAAGTAATAAGAATAAATAAAGAATTCAGATGATTTTCAATAATAAATGAAGTTTTAATTGTTTATCGACAAAAATATTATGTATTTTTCCTTGAATCATTTCAGGTTTATCAGTAGTTTTTAAGCTGCTTAAAATTGCACTGATTATGTGGTTGAAAATTACATAAAAGCATAATTTGACTTGTAATTTTTAATTTTAGTGTATGAGTTGGCAATCCAGGAAAATCTTACTAATAATGGATTGCATTATCAAAATAATAATAATAATATCAAAAATCAAAGGGTCGACATTTTGAATTGGCAATAATTTTGGTACAGCAGAGATAGTTTTATTGATTACATCTGGTTGGATTTTAATTTCTAACTATAAAAGTACTTATATGAAAGTTTGGCAGACCTCGTTTATGCCACTCAACTGTGTTCATTTAAATTTGTATTATAGTAAATTTTATTATTGCTAAGCCTTCCTAAAACTATGAAAAAAATAAGAAATAAAAGTTTTATTCAAATGATTAAACAGTTTACAATTGCACATATTAAATATTGTTACAAGTTTTGGTAACTATGAAAATGAGTATTGTATTTTGGTGCAATATTTTAGCAGAACGGTGCTAACCACATATCGGTTAATTTTCGAATTTCACTGGTATATACAGGTCACACAAAATATTTATAGCTTTTTTTAATAACAATTTTATTGAAAATAAGTATATTTTATTATAAACTAGCTGCCCCGGCAGACGTAGTTCTGCCCTATTTTCTCTAAATATGGTGGTCGATGATGAATTATGCCTTGCTGTTACACATAGTAGGGTAATATTAAACCCTTTTACCTTTATCAATAATAGACCTTGCCCATAGTAACACGATAGCCCTTCTATTGATGTCCGATCTATATAACTTCTATCTATCCTGTTAACAAATTCTAGTCTAAATAGTGACATTTAAGGTAGTGACTATTAACAATGATTACTAATAATTTTTCATTAATTAATATTACAATTCCAATATTTTGAATCTGGGAATTATATTGTAAATGATATAATCATGGATCAGCACACAATTTACATTATTAAACTAATTCACAGCGGGGTCACCTGTGGTGTAGTGGTTAGCATAGCAACCGACTAAACCCAAGATCGCGGGTTCGCAGCACGGCAGATGACCTTAGGATTATTTTAAGGGAGTAAAAATCCTTAGCTATGCCGTCCTTCGGAAGGGACGTAAAATGGGGGTCCCGAGCCTGTGCAATGCAATGTCAGGTACTCGTTAAAGATCCCTATCCTAATTATACCTATATAGGAAAAATTTAGGACTCCCACCGTAGCATCGTCGACGAAATAAACAAACAACTAATTCATAGCTATTCACAATTCTTTCAGGTCGTTCGTCTTCTTCCATCTAGAGGATTCCTCCTAAACCACTTCTCCAACAGCCTCTTCTTATTCCCCGCGACGATTTTAATTGGGTTATATTCTTTCTATCCAACCTCTGAATCTTATCTCATGAATTTTAATCCTGTGTTTGAAAACATTTTTCAGGATATTCAAGTCACCAGCGGACAATGTTGGTCAGCTCTCATAGTAAAGATGTGTATACCTTTATGGGGTTACCCTATCGCAAGTCAGCTTCTTAGATTCTGTTCACCCTTTACCTTTTAATATATAATAATTATTAATATTATTTATTATTTTGCTATCAATAAAAAAATGTTGAACTGTTTTGCCAGATATTCCTTGGAACACCAGTGAATTCTTATGTTATGTTACCAATCTTATCTCAAATTAAAAAGGTCTTTCTATCTCTTTATTTACAGTATTTTCTCGGTTTTTCCCTTTTTCTCACACTCTTTTGTCACGTATTTCTTCGTACGACTTTGATCTTTTCCAATCCAAATAATCTATATACTCCAGAATCAACGATCAAAGAAGTGATTGAATGAAATTGATATTCGCCTGCTATCTATCAAACAGAGTTCGTCGCTCAAAATTTAATTGTTCTAAGAGACATTTATAGTTTAAACGATAAGTTTTTTTATAGTGCTGCATTTAAATTCTTTTAAGAAACTTACAATGAGTTCTTATAGAAAAGAATCGTAACTTCTTGAACATTGCTTGGGTTAAACCAGACGGTTAATGACAAACCATAAAGTTATTTGCACCCTGGGGGGGGGGGGATATCCAAAAAAAATAAAATAAAATTCCTTTTAAATTCTACAACTGACCTGTATAAAAGTACTTTCAATAGTACTGTCCGTATTTTTAAAGATATCCATAGGGTGTTAATAATTGATTTTACATTATTTTTTGTCATTATCTTGTAGAATACATTCCAGGAATAATGTTTGGTGCAAACTTTCTTGCTTAAATTAAAGCATTTAATTAAGGAAAAATGACTGAAAATTGAATGACTTTATTAAACTATTCTTTCTGTAATTGTTGTATGAATATTTCTATTTTTTTTCTAAAGGGTATCAATAACTGTCTGGTTTACCCTATATTGTTATCACACAAAATTGTGTGATTTGTTGTAAGCTGGTTTAAGAGTGTTACAAGTCTATATACGAAATTTATCGAGCCTATGAGTGGAAGAGATTGCCATCTAATTGATTAGCTATCTCCGGGAAATGATATTTTTCTTAAAAGGTCAAACGTCGGTGTGAGGTTACCGCCCCTTCAAAGGGAGCTCGCACATCTCAGAATCCTGTAGCTCGTCTTATTTCATCCATTTCAAAGAAACTCGGGATATAATTTCTACTGGATAATGTTATTAATAAAGCCGTTTAAAGAGTTAAATTTATAAATATTACAATAAGAAATGTTCAAACACAATTTAAGCCAAGATTTGATATTTTTTTGAAGACACTGAAAGTACACTTTATCGTTTTATTATAAGCTATACCTACTTATTTTTGCACCGCATTAAAATTATTTTGCCATTTTCAGTCCTTTTCAAAAGTAAAATTTTTTTAAATATAATTTTTCCATTTAAAAAAAAAAGCCATTATATATTTTTTAACCACTTACTAATGATTTGGGATGAGTATCGATAGCGGTATATTGAAATATCTATATTTTACTATAACCTACAACTATAAAAAAATGAATAAACCAATGATACCCCACATTGATAGGTTCAAATACCTTCCCCTGTAAAAACAGACCCTAATCTGTCTAAAAAATTCACCTCATAAAGTGCTATTTTGCAATATCATCTGCACTCAGAAGCCAACGTCAAAATTGAGGTTTATTTTCATTATACTGGGTTTTGAACCTTACATTGGAATCTAATCAAATATATCATAAATAATAATATTAAAGATAAATGTAATCAGATAAAATCCTTTAATCTGGTGTCGCATTAATGACAGTTTTACTTTATTTTCTAATAAACAATAAATTTTGTCTTTACTTTTTATTTCAACGAAGAGTTTATATATGTTTAAAATACATATTTCCATTAAGCAATTATCATAATGTCTTATTTAAACAAAAAACTGATTTGTATGCCAAATGAAAACGCCATGCTTTTTTTTCGGTTTTAAAATTGTATCCATGAAATCGATAAGGAATCATTAATTTGATGATGCTATATGAAAGCTGGTTAAATGTTCAAGTTTTTAATTTAATTTAATTTTTTTCGAAAAACGGCGAGCGTTGAAGTAATATAAGACATTGTGATCGCCGTTCTTTAGGTCCCTAGTTTGTAAAATTCAAGGTTCCATGCTGTCTGCTCTTATAGGAAATAGAATGCTAAATCCGATAAAGTGAAAAAAAAATTAAGAAAATGTTTAAACAAAGTAGCAGAGAGATATTACTGTTTTTATGATAAAAAACGTTATAAGGACACTGTTTTACAGATCTGCCAGGATAATAAATAATGTATTGAATTATATGAGATAGAGAAAGTGATTTGATTGAAGTCTTGAAAATTTATTGATCCTTTAGGTTTCGGTGGATACAAGTTAGAGAAAAAAAAAATAACACAATAAGTTGATATTATTTTTTAATATAAACCACTAACGATGTTTTAAATTAAAGTTTCGGATAAGGATAGCTTGAACAATTAAAACGTGATAATGATTAGTGTTCGACGTTTCACTGGTTCCTAAATGTTGTTACACCCTGGAGATAAATTGTGGTTTTAAGGAACAAGAGCGTTTACAGAGGCAGAATGGTAGGAGGTGAACTTGCCAGTAGGGCAAGGTAAAAGAGGTGAAACTTGCCTGAAATATTCAAGGATCGAGTTAGCGTTAATAATGCAGCAAGAGTTAGTTCTATCTCCCGCAGCTCCCCTGATTTAGGGGGTGAGTGGTTGTAGCGCTAGGAATGTAGGATCTCCAACTGTTTCTTGCTCTATCTATGCTGGCGGTATTGCTGGACTAATATAGGCGTTACTGGACTATTATTAGTTGCATAATATTAGGTTAAATATGTATTAGCTAGCATATTCCATCGCGGCTTCGCCCGCTCTCATAAGTAAAGAGCTTATATAATTTTAACTATTAATTGAAGTTTTATTTGTTTATCGATAAAAATCTTGTATTGAACTAGGGAATTAGGCATTATTTCTTTAATGGTATTAATACGTATAGCATACATAACCTGGTTAAAATTGCAAAGATTTAAGTGGTTGAAGATTTTGTAAGAGTATAATCTAATATTTAATTTTAATGAACGAGTTGGTAATCCAGATGGACAGAGACTAACTGGGAACTCTTTCGAAAAATAGACTTATCAACGCTTACAACTAAAGGCCTATGAACCACATTTTTACACACAATACTAAAAAAGAAAGAATCGACATTTTAATTTGGTAATAATTCTTATTTAGCAGAATTTATTTTATATGTCAGTTATTTAATAGTATATATATATATATATATATATATATATATATATATATATATATATATATATATATATATATATATATATATATGTGTGTGTGTGTATGTATATTATAGTATAGTATAGTATATATATTACGTTTCTGGCTTTAAATATCATTTTGTCAATTGGGGTACAATTGTTTTGGTTATTAACACCAACAATTCGTTTTTATTTTAATTTTAACTCTCGATAAATATCCATATTCTATATAACATATTTCTCGAAAGAAAAACAAATCATTTCTGCTTTCCATTGGCTTAATTTTTGAGAGAACCCTTGAGCTCTAGGAATTCCGAATTCAATTTCAAAAGAACTCAACAGACAGAGACAGATTAGCATAATTCCGAGAGTTTCAAAACTTGGGAGTAAAAAAGATCTATCGGTAGTCGATGCTATCGATAGTGACCATCAATAGGCATGACCTATCGGTATATCGATAGTAACTATCGACTATCGCCCAACTCTACCTTTACCTAACTCCCTTCCACACAGTATCATTCAAACGATCCTTCATAGCCAGAGCGTCTTATTGCTGGAACTCCCTCCCATCCAAGTTACGCCATTCATCCACTAATTGTTTTAAATCCCGACTTTTAGATTACTTGTTTGGTATTCAGTCCAACAGTCATATTGAAGAAGAGAATATTTATTAAAATGAAATATGAATATTCAGTATATAACTTCAATGTATGTAATTATTTTTTTGTTTTAATTTTTGTCATTACTTATATTATTATCCCAGGTTACATTTATAATTTATAATTTTATTTTTCATTGTATGCTGATAAGATGTATTTTTACCCTGTTTACGGTATTTTTTTATTTTTATCTGTTTATATTTGCTTACCTTATTTTAAATTGTTTGCCTTAAGGTAATTTCAATATTCACACCAGAAATATAAAGTAAAGAAATATAAATAAAGAAATATTCATATTCATTCTATTTATTAATTTATTGTCATCTATATTTTTAAAAATAACTTCTGTTCCAGAACCTATGAATAATTAATATATTTCTAGTAAGAAATTATTTGATTTTAAAAATTTGAATATTATTTCCATAGTTGCACTGTTATCTTCTAGGGATTTCAAAAGGTATGAATTTAATCCTAAACTAACAATAGTCCAGTCAATGAGTGCTAAAATAAGGGGTGTAGAGTGCATGAAATATGCGATAATTTTTGACTTCATAGCTTCGTTAGGAATAGTTAGAAGGTAAACATACTAAAAGTCCCCGACCCTGGGGGGTGAGCTAACGGTGGGGGGGAGGGGAGAAGTTCAATATTTTTGGTTTTTCGATTATATCTCATAAACGGTTAACTCTAGAAAAATATGTTTTAAATAAATATTAAAGCTAATTAAATTTCCTATAAAATTGATTCTATATAAATTTGTAATAACTCTAACCATTTTCGTGATATTCGTTATTAAAAATCGATGATTTTCGGGAAAAAACTAATGTTACCTCATTTTTTGATAAACATATGTTTCTTGTGCCTGTCACGATTGTTTCTCAGAAAAATTGTCGGAATCAGAGTTGTAGAGCATTAAATTTTCTTTCATTTCATATATAGGTTTGCTGGTTAATATTTCACTGGATCAATATAGTCTAATCTATATGAGGGGTGTAGAGTGCATAAATTATGCGATAATTTTTGACTTGATAGCTTCATAATTCATAATTCATAATTCATGAAGAAGGTAAAATAAATATAAATATACTCTACTATCTCTTATATAAAGATATTATATCATAATATATACAATGTTTCTATTTTATATAGATGGCAACGAAGACATTAATGACGAAGATGATTGCTTCGATGACGAACCTTGAACGCTTATTTATTTATAATAGCATTATTTTTTTTTAATATTATGATTGCATGTAAATACATTAATTTTTATTGCATAATTTGTAATAATTCAAATAAAAGTTATAACTTCAAAAGTAATGTTGAACTTTCGTGCCAATTGAAAATAAACAAGCAATTTGCTAGTAGCAAACCTATACATTAAATTAATGTAAATTTAATGCTCTACAAATTTGATTCAGAAATTAAAGCTTAATCAATTTCCTATAAAATTTATTATATACATATTTGTCGAAATTCCAAATCAGACAAATAGTTTTGGAGTTATAGTGAAAAATATGGCAAAAAGCTTGGATTTCAAATCAGTAAGAGCTTTTTTTTCTTCTTTTTTTTTAAACGGTATGGGCATTTTACGGGATTTGATCAAATTATGATATATAGGATCTTATAGTAAATTTAACGAGCATTTAGACGGAAAAAAAAAAAAAAAAAAAGAAATTTTGGATCGAACAATTAGTTTCGGAGCTACAGCCAAAATAGTAGGAGAAGTGCGAACCCAATCAAAGAGTGCTTAATTGAGAGGTGTAGAGTGCATGAAATAAGCGATAATTTTTCACTTAACAGCTTCGTTAGGAGTACTTAGAAGACAAACATACTAAAAGTCCCTGACTCTGGTGGGTGAGCTAAGTGTTACCATAAGCTAAGTATTACCAATTTTATAGGAAATTTAATTAGCTTTAATGTTTATTTAAAACATATTTTTCTAGAGTTAACCGTTTTTGAGATATAATCGAAAAACCAAAAAAATGGAACTTCTCCCCTCCCCCTCCGCCTTAGCTCACCCCCCAGAGGCGGGGACTTTTAGTATGTTTATCTTCTAACTATTCCTAACGAATTTGTGAAGTCAAAAATTATAGCATATTTCATGCTCTCTACATCCCTCATTTCAACACTCATTGGCGTCGCACTTCTTCGAGAAAACACGTTTTTCTGTACTAATTTGGCTATAGCTCCGAAACTAATCGTTCGATCCAAAATTTATTTTTTCCATCTGAATTCTCAATAAATTTACTACAAGAACCTAAATATTAAGTGTTGATCACACACTCATTGACTTGGGTCGCACTTCTCCACGAAAACACGTATGGCATACGCTATTGACTATTACTCCAAAACTATTAATCCAATCCATAACTATTTTTTTTCACCTTAAAGCTGGGGAAATTTACTATAGATTCTACATATAAAGTTTTAATCATGTGCCTTGAAATACCCATGCCAGCACGCTATGATTCGCTTACTGTTTTGAAATCTAAGTATTTTTAGCACATTTTTCACTATAACTCCAAAACTGTTTGTCCGATCTGAAATTTCGCTGTTTCAACTACAATCTGATTAAATTTTTTATCAGGCCTTATATGTGAAATTTTGATTAAGTTACGTTATTCGTCCAAACCAGATCACTGAAAATGTCAATATCATCATACTTTGCCAAAACATACATATTTAGCGTTCAGAATAGGGTGTATTATGGGACTTAATCAAAATTTAATATAATGGAATTGATAGTAAATTTAATCAAATTTTAATTGAAAAAAACAAATTTCAGATTAAACATATAGTTTTGTAGTTATAGTGGAAAATATACCAAAAAAGCTTGGATTTCAAAACAGTAAGCGGTTTTTAGCGTGCTGGTATGGGTATTTTACGAAATTTGATCAAATTTTAAAATATAGGATCTTATAGTAAATTTAACGAGCATTCAAATGGAAAAAAGAAATTTTGGATCGAAAAATTAGTTTCGGAGCTATAGCCAAAAGAGTAACGACAACCATGTATTCGCGGAGAAGTGCGACCTCAATCTAAGAGTTCTTAATTGAGAGGGGTAGAGTGCATGAAATAAGCGATAATTTTTTACCTCACAGCTTCGTTAGGAGTAGTTAGAAGATAAACATACTAAAAGTCCCCGACTCTGGGGGGTGAGCTAAGGGCGGGGGGGAGGGGAAAAGGTCCCAATTTAGTGTTTTTCTATAATATCTCGAAAACGGTGGACTTTAGAAAAATATGCTACGGTTTAAAATTATAGCTAATTAAATTTTCTATAAAATTGATTCTATACATATTTGTCGAAATTCCAACGGTTTTCGAGATATAATTATTAAAAATCGATACTTTAAGAAATAAAGAAAAAGTGTACCTCCCTTTTTGTTAGACATTTAGTTCAAATACCATAAACGTATATATGAAATTAAAGTAAATTTAATGCTTTACAATTTTGATTCTGACAATTTTTCAGAAAAACGATCGTGAAAGGCACAAGAAACAGATGTTTGTCAAAAAGTGAGGTAACATTTGATTTTTCCCGAAAATCACCGATTTTCAATAACGAATATCTCGTAAACAGTTAGAACTACGACAAATTTATGTATTACCAATTTTATAGGAAATTTAATTAGCTTTTATGTTTATTTAAAACATATTTTTCTAGAGTTAACCCTTTTGGAGATATAATCGAAAAACCAAAAAAATGGAACTTCTCCCCTCCCCCCCCACCGTTAGCTCACCCCCCAGGGTTGGGGACTTTTTGTATGTTTATCTTCTAACTATTCCTAACGAAGCTGTGAAGTCAAAAATTATCGCATATTTCATGCACTCTAAAATGTGTTTATTGACTGGACTACAAGGCGTTCTGTAATATCGCATTCTTGGTAAATGTGGCTTATTGTTATCATGTCATTGCAGTATTGGCATTTTGTTGGAACTTATTTTGTAAAAAGGTAGGAGTGAGTCGATCTCGTGTTACCTATTATGAGTCTAGTCAGTATCACTACATCCTTTTTTGGATGCAGAATGCAATTGAAAATTATTTTCTCAATATTTTTTGGCATAGCTGTAATTTTTAACCTGGTATGATTGCACTGATTAGGTGGCTGAAGAGTACGTAATAGCATAACCTACCGTTATTCATGAGAGGGCAAATTATAAGCAAGTCTTGTGAATCATATTTGTACCCACAATACCAAAAAGCAAGGGATCGATATTTTGATCAGGCAAACCTCTTTTCTGCAACTTAGCATTGTGCATTTAAATTATTATTACAGTAAACTTTACTATTGTAACCTGTGAATATAGTTTCCTTCCTAGAACTTTGCGGATGATTTAGTTATAGATAAGTTTATTTGTTTTATCATTGCTAACTTTGTTGCAGATTAGAGCCGGAAATATATCGATTTTAAACTTCATTGGGATACACATGCCGCAGCATATATTTATATTATTTCAAATAAAAATTTAAATCCAAATAAGTATTTTTTTTTTTTTTAATGTCTTACCTTATTTAACACGGTACCTTTGTAAACTTTCTTGATTCGCTCGCGACATATCACATACCATCCCATATTTATCACTTTTTTAATAAACATTTAATTGAAACTCTGTAAATTTTATTAATGGCCAAAACTTTCTTAAGATTATATAACTAGTTCAAATTTAGTACAGATTGGTTACGCAGGTTTCATGGTTAGTGGTTACAAACGAAAAATGGCTTTTTTAAAGAGAGTAGATTAACACTGACAGAGGAATTTTTCCAAATTATTCTACATCCACGGTTTGGTTCTACAATTGAATTATTTATAAATGTTTTTGTTTTAAATATGATTGTATAATCATAATAGAAAGTTGAAATTTTTTCCACAAGAAAGGGCCTTTTCACGTCTAAAGTATTCTCCCATTCAACAATAGATAAAAAAATTGATACGATATTAGATACTGAAAGAAAGCGTGGTAAAAGTCCGAATGACCGGGGAAGAGGCAGAGGAGATAATGGAAGTTGCGGTTAGATCCTGAAAATTCCTCGCTGGGACAATGTTTGGTCCAAAGCCCTGGAAAATCGGTCGGGGTTTTGGGATCACTCGGGGAGAAAACAATAAGAGTTTTTCCTGGCCGGCTCAATAACCTTATACAAGCCTTATTGCGGCTACCTCTAGATAACCTCCTCCGCCTTGGGCAGCTTTAACATTTGCTTTTTTTTCCTTTCTTTTTCTTTTTTTTTTTTAGAAAAAGGGAAAAGGGCTCCCGTGGGTGCCCTACGCGGAAGGAATTTCCTAAAGAAAGTAATTCTAAAGACAATAGGAGGATTTGTCCGTTCATGCGTTAAGGAGAAAATCGTTTACCGTTCTGATCCAGGTCGGTTCCCTTATGTGGATCTAAATCCAGTTTATGGAGCACTGTCTCTTTTGTTTCTTTATAAAAACCGATGTATTCTTTCTCTGTTAGGATGTACAAATCAATTTATTTATGTATAAATAATAAGGTCTTGTTTCGATGTGGCAATATTTTTCAAATCCAGAATGAAGAAAGCAGAAGAAAAAATTGTAATAGTTTCTGCTTCAATGTTTGAGCTTGCTTTCTAAACCTTCTTACAATTTAGGCTGGAAACGTAAAAAAAAAATTAATAAATAAAATAATTGCTCAATTTAGAACAAGGATCAAAGCAAGGCAACATGTTTTCCGGAAAATTATGTTTTTACATTCGGGTAGGATCAGTATGTACAATGATTTTTCGGTTATAGTAAATATAGGTTTATGATAAGTAAAGCAGTTAATGTAGTTCTTACTGGTGAGGCTGTTTATACTCTTTTGTGACCTTGATTATAATGAAAAATATTATAATTAATTAAAATATGAATTTATTTTTCCAATAAGTAAATATAATCATTGTTCCAACAGTAATTGGTTACACTTTTAAAACCCAGTTAGCTCCATTAAAAATATATACCATGTTAAAAATACAAACACAAAAAGTGGTTGAAGTAAAGTATTTGTTGATACTTTATTGCAATAACAATATCATGTTTTATAGTTCTCAAAATGGAATAGAATATACATAAATCTAAACTTTGGAAAACAATAAACTACGATTTCTTTACAGTTTTATTTCAAACGGACCATGTCCGTCATCTCATCATTTGCTATATTGGTCCAGTAAAATAAGGCTCCAAAAGGCCGTTTTCAAGAAAAAACTGCGGAACTTTTATTCTCAACGAATCTTTATGTTTTTTGGGGTGCTGAATCTGAATCTGATGTTTGCTACCACGGCAACCATCGGCTTCATATTCAAAATCGCAAAAAAAAAAAAACACCAAAAAAAAACGTTTTTTTCATTTTTTTATCTATAACACGCCAATAAAGTTTTTTTCAAAGAAAGTCTTCAAATATAAATTGTAGCTGGAACTAGTACCTACATAATGAAAAAAAGAAATCCGAAATCAGACCACTTTTCGCGATGTTACGTTATTGGGAAAAAATGGAGAAATTGGCCAACTTGCCGTCAGTCACTCAGCTCCGCGAAAACACGTTTGTCGTACTCTATTTGCTATAACTCTGAAACTATTTGTCCGATACAACATTACTTTTTATCATCTTAAAGCTGATTAAATTTACTATAAGAATCTATAAATGAAGTTTTAATCAAACCCCGTAAAATTTACAAGCCATCCCGCTAATAAAAACATATTGTTGTAAAATCCAAGTGTTTTTTGACACATTTGTCGCTCTAATTCCTTAAATATTTGACTGATCCCAAATTTCTTTTTTCTATCTCAAAGCTGATTAAATTCACTATCAGATGCTATATATGTAAATTATATTAAATCTTGTAAACCACCCAACTTAGCATGCTAAATGTGTATGTTTTGGCAAAATATGTAAATTATGACATGTTAAGTAGACTGGTGTGGGCATTCCACGGTGTTAATTATAAGTTACATATATAGGATCAAATAGCAAATTTAACCAGCTTTTAGATAAAAATATTAAATTTTGGATCGGACAAATGATCTTGAAGTTACAGCGAATAATGTGCCAAAAAACATGTAATTTACAAAAGTAGGTGATTTTCAGCGTGATAGCTTGTGTATTTCAAGAATTTTAATAAAAAATTCATATATAGGATCTAATTGAAAAATTTAACCAACTTTTAGATTGAAAAAAAACAAAAAACATTTTGGATTGGACAAATACTTTCGGATTTATAATGATAAATATGCCGAAAACCATGGATTTAACAACAGTACGGGTTTTTAGGCGTCTGGGATACTATATTATATCGGATATCATAACTCCGAAAGTATTTGTCCGATTCTAAATTTTGTTTTTCAATCTGAAAGGTAGTTAAATTTACAATTAGATCCTATAAATGAAATTTTTATCAAAATTCTTGAAATGCACAAGCCATCTCGCTGAAAATCACTTACTTTGTAAATTACATGTTTTTGGGCACATTATTCGCTATAACTCCAAAATCATTTACATACACATTTAGCGTGCTAGCTTGGGTGGTTTACATGATTTAATATAATTTATAAATATGGCATATGATAGAAAATTTAATCAGCTTTGAAATAGAAAAAAGAAATTTGGGATCGGTCAAACATTTGAGCAATTAGAGCGGAAAATGTGTCAAAAAACACTTGTATTTTACAACAGTACGTTTTTATTAGCGAGATGGCATGCAAATTTTACGGGGTTTGATTAAAACTTCATTTATAGATTCTTATAGTAAATTTAATAAGCTTTAAGATGATAAAAAGTAATGTTGTATCGGACAAAAAGTTTCAGAGTTATAGCAAATAGAGTATGGCAAACGTGTTTTCGCGGAGCTGTGGGACTGATGGCAAGTTGGCCAATTTCTCCATTTTTTCCCAATAACGTAACTTTAGGAAAAGTGGTCCGATTTTCGATTTCTTTTTTTCATTATGTAGGTACTAGTTCCAGCTACAATTAATATTTGAAGACTTTCTTTGAAAAAAAACTTTATTGTCGTGTTATAGATAAAAAACGAAAAAAACGGTTTTTTTTTTTTGGTGTTTTTTTTTTGCGATTTTGAATATGAAGCCGATGGTTGCCGTGGTAGCAAACTTCAGATTCGGATTCAGCACCCCAAGAAACATAAAGATCCGTTGAGAATAAAAGTTCCGCAGTTTTTTCTTCAGCAAACCCTTATTTTACTGGATTATATCTCTACTCCAGCTAAGCAGAATATTTTTCAATTCAAAGAATATTTGGTAAGCTATTTTTAATATTTTTTCAGAGAGACTTTTATTACATTTATACATACAAAAATATGTATAGTTCGAAAAAGATAAATATTATAAATGTTCATAATATTGTAATGCTATTAAAAGAAACAAACAATTATTTAAATTCATACTTGAAAAACAAATTTATACTTTAAAAAATGAATTAAATAATAAGCTTAATTAAAATTTGAATGTTAATTAATTAATTAAAATGCTACACTTTTGATTTGAATATATCACTTTGTGTAAATAATGTTTATGTTTAATGGTTCTATTAGATGCGTGATAGTAACATTGAAAGTAAGTTTTAATATTTTCTTATAAAACAAATAGACCAAATAATTATTAACACTATTTACATCAAAAGTAAATGTACACCATACACTAAATATTAACTAAAGTGGTTAAATTTAATTATAAAATTAATATTTTGTTAATTATTTATTATTTTTTGTTGGTTATTTATTGTTGTCATACTGAATTCCTTGTTAGTTCTTAAAATAGATTTTATTAGTGGTCGTAATAAATCTATAAAAATTAAATTGTTATTTGTAGTCAGATTATTATTCCCCTAATAATATCCCAAGGAAAGAAGAATTTTAATTTTAAGTAACTTTTTTAATATTGAATTATCAAAGATGGTAAGTAACGAGTGGACAGTGGAGTATTATTATAAATTTAGAAGACAAAGTGCTTTGATTTATTCAGATTTATAAAATATAATCGATTATCTATGCTTGAAATAATCGGGTGATCAAAAATAAAAAGTGACTAAACCCTACCTACCACCCTCCAAAAAAACAAAAAAAATTATCGTTGGAATATTTAAAAGTTGATTGACCCAATAACGAAATGCTTAAGGGAGACTGTATTGCTTCGGTAAATTGGAAGTACGTTCAATTTGTGTTCGGAATAGAATAGAGAATAGATAAAGAGAAAGAAAATTTATGGCAAACGATTTAAACATTTAAGTTAAGAAATTCAAAGGTTAGATGGACTTAAAAACTAGAGAGAGGTCACATCATGGGACGAGGCTGTTGAGACAGTCTTTGCTATAACACATAACACTTGTGATAAGTAACAATGTTAATATGCAGGATAGGTTAAGAAAGTAAATTATGTGTTGAACCATGAGCGTAACAAGTGTAATAGTATCCATATATTTAAGTTATTAAAATTATAATACCTTTAAATAAGAAAATCATTATTAATAGACAATACCCAAACTGCCACTACTTGTCATAGGATCGGGTAACACAATAAATAGAAGTCGAATAGATCAGGCATTAATAGAGGGGTCTATGGTGACAATAAGGACTAGATCTGTTAATTATAAAGATAAAAGGATTTAATAAACTCCCAAGCTTTGCGTAGTAACATAGCAGAATTAAAGGTACATGGTTCAATCATTCTAAAAGTCTTTCAAAAAAGACTTATTGACAATGAAATATTCAGCACTAAATTACAGATTCCATACCACCACGAGGTTTATCAGATTGAAAGAAACTCAAAAACCTTTAATGCAATTAAGTACTTCAGGGCTAGGTGTAAGAGTATGAATTACGAAGTACTAATTAATATATTTCTCCATTGATTCATGAAGTAAACAGTATGCTATTCTGAATTTCTAGAAACCATTCTGGAGTTCTTCTTTCAGACTCCCTCTGGTTAGGCTGAACGGGCTGCGACCTACAAAAGACGCTGGTTACATCGATTGAGGCAACCGACCCCCGACCTCCCGAAGACCTCCGGCAAGAGCCCTGCAAGGAGACAACTCCTTAAATTCATTCCCTCCAGACCACGCCGGGTACAGGCGATAACAAATAAATATTCATGGCTTGCTAGCCCCACCCCCCCAGAGCAGCTCCCCTATTTTTCCATTTTGGCGCCATTCATATTCAAAACGCGGGCCTCTCACCGAGCTCTTTGTCGCCTGGTTAATTTAAAAATTCATTACTATAACTGTCACGCCAAGTTTACAGGCGAATAATTGCTTTCATCTTTTTATTTTTCTGTTCTACCTGAATTATCCTTTTTTTTAACCATTTTTTTTTTCCGTTTTGAAAAGAAAAGAAAGAAAGAGCTGTTTAGCAAGTCAAGTGGAATGCGGTGGATTTGTACATTATGCAGCACTGATAAATTGTTAAACTGACAATCTCCATTTAAGTTGTCACAGTATTTGATTCAATGAATTATATTGAAAATATAAAGTACGATAATTTACTTAATTTAAAAAGGTTGCCCCATATTCTGTTATATACGTTCATAGGATTGATGAATTAATTCCTATTACAACTGGCATTTATTTTATTATTCAAAGACTAATTCCGAATGATAAACATTTATCATTAGTTCTAAAAATATACAAAAATTTTAAAACATCAGCGCTACATTGATTATAAATAGAATAATCCACACATGGTCAGCAAATAATGCAAAATAGTAAAACAGGCAGTGTAAAACGACAAAAGGGTCAAGTAGGTATGGATTGTCCTTTACGTTATCCATATAAGTGGTTGATTTTTTTCCTGTTCATATTTGAAAAAAAAAAAAAAAATAATAATTAAACGGTACTGTTGAAAATATTTATCTGGTCATTTTAACAGAAGTCTGAATTGGTTTTGAACGATTTTATTATTAGTAATAATTAAATTAAATATTGCAAGTTATTATAAACAATAAATCCGTTTACAACAATATTTAAACAATACAGATTTTCGTTGAAATAAGTCGAGCAATCTTGTATAAAATCTAGAATGTACAGCTTCAGTGCTAACTAAGTTTAAATATTAGTTTATCAACAGTTAGGAAAAAAAATCTACTGATAGTGGATTGCTTGTCAATTGTATTAATATCACAATACCTGGTAAAGGTTGTAATTGAAAACAGCTGCTCAAGGATACACACTCAGAACAATTATTACTTTAACCTCCATTAAATGAAGAATATATTTTAAAATAGTATGGATCTTTTAATTATATCTTAACTGGATTATAAACGATTATTTTAGGATGAAATGAACAAAAGCTTTTTTGTTATTATATATATATATATATATATATATATATATATATATATATATATATATATATATATATATATATATATATATATATTGTATTAATCTAAGCCGCAAATATACGAGTATATTGGTTTGCGGGAACGAATAAAAGTTGATTGACCCTAATACGAAAAATTATTCTGGGTAAATATTTCTATAAGGACACTTATTCCAAGCCGATGTCACAATTAGCAATTGATAAATTAAGATATTGTTTTTAAATTTCTATAATAATTTTTGTAGTAAACAGTTAAAAAGATTGAAATAGAAAATGATGTTCGACATCTAACCTAAATTTTGTAGTTTTTTTTTTTTAGTTATCTATTCAACGTTGATAATGGGACGGTATCCCAAAGGGGTGGATCCAATTATTCGCTTGATGTTAGAATAAACTCGGAAATCTAAACTTAATGACTTTGAAAGAGAGGGGCTTGGAGGTAACCAGAAGTACCTTTTTGAACCCCCTCTCATTCCCTCTCCCTCACCCCTATTCTTTCCTCCCTCTCTCACCAAAAAAAAAGGACTTTTATAACTTCAAGAACTTCTGGCTACAATTGAAAATTTCTACTTTATAATAAAGCAATGGTTTAAGAGAGGGTCAACAGCTATTGAACTGTACTATTGTTTCTCCAGAACTATAAACCTGTATAGTTAATTCATCCTCATACTATCGGAAGGCAAAACACTAATGTAGTTTATTCGGATGTCTTAAAAATTTATTTTTTGCTTTAGAAAGCATGCTCTCTACAACAGAAGATTTTTATCGATGAGGAAATAAAATTTCATTATAGTTAAAATTATCTGTCCATTATTTATAAAGGCCGACAAAGCCGCGTCAGGGAATGGAATAGTATATATATATATATATATAAATATATATATATATATATATATATATATATATATATATATATATATATAAATATAAGGTATAATTGGACATCCAATTTTTAATTTTAATGTGTGAGTTGGTAATCCAGATGGACAGAAACTAAGAAGAAACTCTACTATATGAAAAACCAAACTATAGACATTTTGATTTGGTAATAATTTTAATTCGGTAGAAATTTTTTTATTGATTTCATCAGATTGGATTTTATTTTTAACCATAAAATATATGGCAGTGTAAAACCTCATTTCTGAAACTCAACATTGCACATTTAAATTTGTATTATTTCTAAGCCTTTCTAGAACTATAAACATTATGCATTAAAATTTGATAACTGTTGAGTTCAACAGTTTTACCCTTTTAAACTCTTTTGCAGAATGGTGCTAACCACCAAGGTTTATTATCAAACTTGATTTGGAACATATTTATAGCTTTTGCAATAATTTAATTGAATATAAGCGAATTTTATTGACAATTTCAAGCTCTATATAGAACCGTACCTTTGTAACCTCTCATGTAGAAAGGCGCTCGTCACCTGTCGGTCAATTTTAGAACTTCACTGTTATCCACTTATTATCTCTTACTTAATTACAAATGAATTGAAAATTAGTAGGTTTTATTATTGCTAAACCTTCCTGGTGCTTGAATGATGATGTGGTTAAAGTTTGGTACAGGTTGGTTTAGTAGTTTTCTTGGTTAGTGAACTCAAACAAAAAATTGTCTTTTTATATAATAGTATATTAAAAAATAATATTTATTATTATTGAAATAAAATTCAACAGTATACCTTTCATGTTGAACTATGGCCCAAAAGTACATTGATTCGTTTACTTACAAATTATTAAGTTATAAGTTAACTAATGGAATATTTAAGAGCTTTAATGATGTCATACTGCTTACCAATTGCTTGTAAAAAAAAAAAAAAATTATTAGGGTGATACAATTACGTTTACAGAAATAGATCTTTTTTCTGTTTCTTTCTAGGCATAAGCTTTCTAAAATGATAGCAGTTTTCTAGGCTCTATGTTGGAAAAAGTTCAGAAAATGTCAGATATATTCTCTGTGTGTCTGAATTGTTAAAAATATAATTAGGATTGATGAATTGCCACTTCTATTGAGATTATTTTATTAGAAAACTAGTTTCGAATGCTAAACATTCATCTTCAGTTATTAGAGGTAACTAAAACAGAAAAAAAAAAAAGTTGTTTATCAACATTACATATATTGATTGTCTTTAGTGTTAATAGATTGAAAATATAGAACTTTTTTAGCTTTTGCAGTGTTTTTAAAATTAAGATTTTGATAAATTTTAGGCATTTTAAACTTGGCAACAAGACTCTTCTTGTATTAATAAAACACTGCCCACCACCATGATTTTTAACTTAATTTTTTTTTCCTCTTAGTTATCTCTAAGAACTGAAGATGAATGTTTAGCATTCGAAACTAGTTTTCTAATAAAATAATCTCAATAGAAGTGGCAATTAATTCATCGATCCTGATTGTATTGATCATGCGTACCTCAAGTGTTAAAAATATTCTGGTTTTGAACTCGATGAGGAAAGAGACAAGCTTTCGAGATAGAGTAGACTCCTTACTTTTCAACCGATGACTAGGATTACAGTCACTACATTAGGGGAAATGTATTAATTAAATATTATTATTCTGGATAATTTGACTTGTATGCTTATGAAGTGACATTTTAGACACTAAATGGCCTAAAAAACTTTTATAATGAAAAATATAGGATTTTAATAGTTCAGAAATATCTTTTGAATTATTTTATTATTAAATGTTTAAAGAATTATTTATTAATGTGTAAAACTGCCTACAATATAAACAAGTAAATGTGTGGAAAATTATTACGATGACATGTCGAGAACTAGTCATTGATGGCAGATCTACATTATAAGGTCTATAGGCCATATTTTGTTCAGGCACCTCGGAGAGTTATCGGAAATCGAGAGTGAAGTACGTTGAGATAGTGGTGGAATCGAGTTTGTATGAAGTTTACTATAAAAAGAATAGGTGTCTGCTTTGGGCTAAAACACCAACATATGGAACATTAAGATAATAAATAAGTTTTTTTTTTTTTTTTTTTTTTTTTTTTTTTTTTTATAATAAAAGGAGCATTGAGGATTTTATGAATTAGTTTGGAGAGTAATAATTGGATACGAGATGTCTATTAATTGAAAATGCTAATGGTTAATACAAGGGGAATCGTATCATTCAAACTGAAAATAGAAATAGAAGTTCCTTCTTTGAAATAGAATTCAGTTATTTGTATGAACATGTAAGATATAAAATGTTTTCAGTGAATTCCATCCCATGAAGGAGAAGAAATTAAAGTGTTTATAAACTTAACTATCTAAAAGAAGAGCTAAGGTAACATATTTCCGATGTTGCAACTCCATTGCCCCGTAGGAGCCTTATATATAGATCCAATTATACCATGATATAAGTTTAATTTTCCAGCATTACCGCGAGATTGACCTCGTATAGTTATTAAGGGCTGGAAAAGATTGGGGCGATATAGGTGCTATTATATGGACAGTGGGGGCTCGATCAGGATTCTGCTCAGGGCGGGAGGAAGATAGGGGAAAGAAATAAAGTTGGCCGTGGCGGGGCGGTAGGTTGATCGAGGAGGCAGCGGACACACGGCACGTCCCCGATGGCCCTTTTCGGCGAATTATTGCTTCGTATGGGGACAACCCTTTTTACTGTCTTCTTCTCCGATCAATACTTCACGGCTACGACTCTTTTCACTTATTTTTACATCACTTAACTGCCAACTCCTACATTTTCAATTTAAACTCATTGACCTAGATGTTTGAGTTTAATTTTGAAATATTTCCCGAGACACTTCAATAAAACTATTGCTATCTGTTAAACCCATATATTTTAAATTTAAAGAAATATTAGCCGTGATACGCAGTAGTCCAACTCCTTGCAGCTCGTAACTAAACATCTGGGAAACAGACAGCAGGCTGTATTCAGAATATAGTGTTTTGTACAAATTCCTTGCTTTATTATGCTCTGGGTGACCACTTATATTACACCGAAATTAATAATTCCTCTTACCTTTCCTAGTTTAACTTACAATATTCAACTTCCATGAAATTAGCAGGCGTTGACAAATAAAATTAGGACTGTGTGTCAATAAATTTTGCTCATTTATTGACCAGTTCCACGCATCCCTATAACCTAACCCGCAGATTAAAACGGCAACCGTGCCGAGGCTTTTTGTAAATATTTATTATTGGAGTTATGGCAATATTCAGCTTCTGTACTCAAATCCTGCGCCACTTTGCCATAGCGCTCTCTCTCAGCATCCACTGGATTCTACTAGTGACGCAGCTGATAGAACAGCGCTGGTAACTCTTTGAGCCTGGCTTGCCCACCAAATTGGGGGCAGGCTTGGATCGGGTTTTTTCTCAGTTTGTAAATATTGCATTTATAATTTTTTTTTTTTTTCATTTGGCCGCCTAGGAACCACGTTAAACAACCACTGTACAATGAACATTTCTTCTATTACCTTCATCCTCTTTCCTCTTCTGCCAATATGTTTCCATCCTCTGTCTATGCTGCTCTCTTCGGTCTCTTCGGTCCTTTAAAGGGCTGGAAAAATATACTTTTAGTATTTTCTGGTCTTGTCTGTCTTCGTTGATACCACAATGTTGACTTTTAAACATCGTCTTTATAACATTTTCAGAGTTATATATATATATATATATATATATATATATATATATATATATATATATATATATATATATATATATATATATATATATATTATTTATTGAAATGGGAATAAAAAATTTAACTTCATCCTGGGCTAAGTGTCACCTGTGAATAGTACATAGGTACAATAACGTACTAGTGTTGTCTGGCTTAATTAATTTTGAGCATTTACATTAATATATTTAATAAAAGACAATCAAATTTATAAAAAAATAAAATAAACACTATTGTACGTTTACAAACATAAAACTGAAAATTTACCAGAAACTACGAATACTTGAGAGAAGATATATTTTATATATTTCAGACATGAACATTTCATGCACGGTACAGTCCGATACAGTACTTCATTGTAGTTTGCAAACTGCTTAATGCCATAGGCGGAGTGACTTTAATTGAAGTTTTAATGGAAATTACGGCGAACATACAATCAGGTGTAATTGGACAAATACTCGAGTAATGGTTCAAAGCTTTCGGAACTAAACCAACACAATTAATCCCGTATTGAGCAATGGGGCCGGTGGGGTGGTGCCTTGGAGTGGGTTACTGTTGGGGTACTCTTCAAACTCAACATACCCGGCGGTCTCAAGTAGTTGCGAATCCTCAAGTTGTCAGCCCCTACTACCTACTCATAGTTCCACTCTAATTGTTACTTCCCTAATGTAAGTATAGATTTTAATTTTATAATCACCACCCTTAATCCTCGGTTTCATTCAATTAAGATAATTATATAAATTAAAACTAGGAATCACTAATTTATTTCAAGAGCTTTGAAATATCATTTTAGTCCAATGAGAAAAATTAAAAAAATTTTATATGTGGAATAAGAGCTAAAATGTTTTATTTATGGTTTATAAACCTTTATTTTCATTAATAATATATGTTAAATTATTATTTAAAGAAAAGGGAATGATGGGGGTTCAGTTACAGAGTAGGTTTTATAGATAGGTCTTTACGCACTGAGCTGAATTAGCAATTATAAGTGGCATTAATTCATTTGGGAAATATATTTTTCCATAATTTATTCATCAGTCAAAATATGTGACCCAATTATGTTTTTTTTAATTTTTCTACCTGAAAATGTGTCCTTAAATTAAACGTTCAAATGTTTGTGGTTGCAGTGAAAAAGTGGATTAATTAAAGTACTCTTAATTATTAGCCTACTAAGCAGAATTTTTAACATCAGCGTTGTGAAAAAATAGTTAATTAGGTTCTCTATAAGACCTTTAAGTATCTATTTTGGTGCAAATAGTATTTTAGAGTAATAACAGGATTGTGGAAAACTAACAAAAATCACCCCGCCGCAAAATGCACGATATAGACTTCCCAGCTTATTTACGACAGTCAGGTATTTATTTTGAAACTAGTTATTCTTCAAAGCAGTAGTATATTCTCAATTTGTTTTCTTGTTCCTTTGAGATAAATTTAATTTTCTAATAAAATAGTTGGTTTATGTTCGGGTTTTATGCTGATGCAAATTTTTATCATCCCATTAAAAATATATACAGTGACTATGTTAATAAACATAATAAAAAAAGCTATAATTACTAAAATATTTGCTTTAATCTTAATTCTTTTTTGGAAAAAAGATATTTTATACATTTATTTTATAACTAGGATACATTTTAAGGCTTTATTTTTTTATTTAAATATTTTCTCGTGCTTTGTGCATTTGGTTAAAGGCACCATCACATGTTGAAAACTACAAGCTTCTGTAAAGATTAACAAGGAATATGTTTTACCGGTGACTTAGTTTGTCAAAAGATATACGGTTTTGGGGAACGCGAGGGCGTTAGGAGTAATTTGAGAGTTTGATAATAGGAGAATAGGATCAGTTAAGAGCTCTACTCTTCTTATACTGAATGAAATCTTGATTCGTAGGCAGGTTCTAATGAGTGAGCTCCTTTTGACTCTTTTCCTCCTAATACGAAATAGAAAATTTTAACCTGGATTTGACCGATCTTCCTCGACTCCTCTCGGCAGTTCGAAATTTTGAAAGTCACGCTTGAAACATCATTTTCAAGTTTAGGGGCTTTTTTTTTTCTAGTGTTTTTTTTGGAAAAATAGTTTGATGCTGATCTTTAAAAACATTTTGTGAATAACATGGTCCATAAATGGTTTAACTGTATAAAACATAACTCAAAAACATCAACGTTACTTATTTTTCAAATAAAAAAAATAGTTCTATAAAAGAAATCATACTTGCTTATTATATACATGGGAGAAACTTTACTTTATTTCTGTCATCTCAGTGAATTGAGGTTGAGTCGAATTTTGACCCAAATGATCCAAGGGACTAAGAAGAAACTTTGAGGTGTTTTATTCATGCTGAATTAGTATTTAATCAAGATGTTCATTTTAAAACTTTGTTTTCTACTGATTTTTTTCATATTAGGTCAAGAAGATACAGTCAAGGGCACGAGTACATGGCACTAACCAAAGATTTGGGTTAGTTTTATTCAATTCGTTGTTCACAAACTATAAAACAAAAATATATAAACAGACTGGCACTAGTGAATACTAGGTTAAGTGGAAAAATCGTATTTTAGGAAAAACGCATTTGTTTTCCACTATGATTCACAAATTAGTATTTATCTCTGAGTTAACCTCACTGCCTTAGTCTATTAGACACAAATAAATGGGAAACAATTAGCTTTCTGGTAATACTGATAACCTAAAATTCACAAATACACTTAACACAGAACAAATCCCTAACTGAAAATTTACAAGTGCTACAAATGTATGAAAAATGTAATATTTCGAACAAAAAAATATTCCAATGGTGAGGTAACACATTTTTTGTGCTAATAATTAAATCTGATGTTGCTCTCAACTATTCCTTTAAAACTTTTTCCGTCCATAGCGTTTTTTTAGGATCAATAGATACAAGAAAGAATTTTTAATGCTTAAAGAAATTTACAAATTGGCCGTAGATGTAGCAATTTCATTAAGCAGGCTGGTGGTGAAATCGTGTAGGCAATAGAGACATTGTTGAGCGTCCTAGGTGGGGACATGGAATGGAATTGGACTTGCCAATAACAAGGACCCTTTTAGCGTCAGCGAATCGCTCGTTTCCAGTCGTATACTCCTGGGGTTTAGCAGTATACTAAAAATTAAATTACCTTTTGCCCTTTCCCTACTATGTGGAGTTATTCTTAGCATTTTTGGTTTCAAAATTGTTTGCGAACATTCTAAGAATCAAGGGTTTTCAATTTTTGTTTGGTGGATTAATTTTTTTGTCCAGAAAAAGTTACGTTGTAATAAATTTTATTGTGTTAAAGTTTTCAAAATAAGTTTATAGTCCGTATTTTTTAATTACAGGTTTTTAATAGACGATTTGAAGGTATTCGATTCAGTAGTTGGAAAGAGAGTATAGTTCCAAGACTAACGGTACTACCGGAGGTGATCCGGGCAGCAATTAAGTTACCCACATCGTAAAGGCTGGGTGTGCCATTATGAGAAACAACAGAATATAAATTATCTTCTTGCACCTTTACTATTCGAACAAGAGCCCGCTTAGGGGTCGAGTGCCTTGCTAATATTTATTTAAAATTTAATTCTAGTATAGTAATAATAATTGTAATACTAAATAAAGAGAAACAAAATTAAATGGAAAATAAATAATGTATTGATGGGTTATTTGTTGACTGAGAAGTAATTTAAATAATTTAAAGATATAGGTTGTTGGGGTATGCAGTCATAGATTCACAAAAGTTAAAATTTAAACTGCTTTGTACTCGTATCTATAATTGCATACCTTAACAACCTAAATCTATAAATATGTATACGTAATAATACGTATCAATATGTATTATTATCAACGGCTGATTTTATTATCTTAACTATATATACATATGTTTAGTAAGCTTCTTGAGGTTCATTCAATAAATAAAAACAACAATTTGGCTACGTTTCGAGACTATATTGTTCTCATAATCATACCCTACAGTGAAAAAAACAGATTTCAATAAAATTATATATGTAAATCAAGTTATTTCCAAACATAAAGTTAGCTACAATATAAATATATAATAACATACGTTAGACTAATTAAATACATATAATTACAAAATATGGAGGAGCAGAAAGCAACTTATAATGCTACTGGTGGATACGCTATTGGTATCTACTACTACATTATAACAGTTCTAGTACACAACTGACCTGGGGAATTTTGAAAAAAAGGTAAAGGTTGGGAGAGATTTCCCAAAAACTGGTGGTATTCCCAGAGGGAGGTATAAAAACGAATTTCCGTATTTCGGTGTAATAAATGAATGGAAAAAATATTTATTTGGTGTATATTGATGTGTATGTATTAAATTGGAATAACAGGTGTTGAGATTTAGAACGTCTGATTTTTTGTTTATTGCGCGTTAATATTGTTTACTAAATACTGTGCGAAAATAGTTGTGGCAAGTCTTATTTTAGTACATCGGAACAATACCTCAAACAACGTGTTTATCAACAAAAATACAGTTAGTTGCACGTCTACAACTTAAAACCCGAATAAACCTGAACGAACTCTCACAACACCTTACAGGCCTGCGAAACATTCTTATAAATTTGATTCTCCCAAAATTAATCATCACGAACAGAATAATTTTAGACGAAATATTAAAGAAATGGTAACCATAGAAAGAATTTAAAAATCGTGGAATAAACAAAAAATCAGACGTTCTAAATCTCAACACCTGTTACTCTAATTTAATACATTCAGACCAATAATATACATTATATAAATAATTTTCAAATATTACACCGAAATACGAAAATCCCTTTTTATACCTGCATCTGGGAATACCACCAGTTTTGGAAAAATCCCTCCCAACCTTTTCCTTTTTTTTTTTTAAATTTCCCAGGTCAGTTTTGTACTAGAACTGTTATAATTTTGTAGTAGATACGAATAGCATATCCACCAGTAACATTGTAAATAGTTTCTTACTCTTCCATATTTTGTAATTATATGTATTTAATTATTCTAACATGTGTTGTTATATATTGTTGCAAACTTTCTGTTTGAACATAACTTATATAATTTTATTGTAACCTGTTTTTTCGCTATAGGGCATGGCTTGCATACCTCAGCATAAGATGTTTATCGATAAACAAATAAAACTTCAATTATTATTTAAAATTATCTAAGTTCTTTACTTATGAGACCGGCTATGCTAGTTTTATAATAATAATTTATGATAAAATAAATAATTTAATTATTTTTTAATTTCGGTCTTGTACGTTACTTTTTTCACGAGGCAACAATGGTCCATTCTCAGGGGATATCCGCTCGTTCCACATGACCTTCTTTCGTATGAAAAGAAAAGCCCATCCTCTAACATGGTGTAGAGAAAGGACAAAATTAAATTGTACTCCTTTTTTGGCATACCGGTAAAAATAAAGTTGTAAGCCCCTTTGTGAGCCGAAGGTGAGGGAAAAAAAAGGCGAGATGAAGGATATTAGCGTAGAGTTAATATCCTGAAGGTAATTGAGGAGAGGTTGCAATATCCTCGGCGCAAGGTAATTGAGCCAACAAACAGCTAATGAGGAGCTTTCTTCAAACTATGGCGGCCTTTGTGGAGGCACCTGTTGATCTTAGCTCTCGGTCGCTAATGGTTGCTCATGTTTCCAGCTGAGAGCCCTGTCTCCTCTTGCATTACCTTCACTCCGATAATTTCGCCGCCTCTATTCTTCACCCCACAACTTCCAACCGCTGAGCCTTCGGCGATTTGCCACTTTGGGATGGCATTATTAACTGCATCTGTTGCATCTGCAGTTTGATCTGATGTGTCGAGTAGATCCTAAGGTAAAGGAATTGCCATTGATCATCTATATACAGGGGTGAATATACTTTTGTTTCGCGAACGCAAAATTCAACATTTTATTTAAAGCAGTAAAATTTCAACCTACTTAGACAAACCTCAAAATTATTTTTTTAAATTTTATTGAGAAAGTATCACAATCTGCCTAAAACTGGGCAATAAGTAATATAGATGGCTTATGGATGCATCTACACAATATGTATAATAAGAAATAAATGAAGATAAGAGATAAAATAATAAGTAAAGAATCTTATACTGCAAGAAAAAAAGTTAGAAAAAATTAAATAAATAAATAAAGAACCTCAAACTATGCAATAACTAAAGTGAAAAATGTATATGTGTATATTGTCAATAAAATAAATAATGTAAATATAAAAAACAATAATAATAGAAAAACAAATTAAATTAAAAGTTCACATACATTCATACTTTATTTAAAATATAGACACATCAGAGGGATCCACTAACCAGACTTGTCCAAAGAGATGCCGGACTTTTCTCTTAGCTAAGTCACTGTTGTAAAAATTATAAACGTGGAGGCTGAGTGAGAGCGCTATATCACAGTTACTCGAGATATGAGTAGAGAAGCTAGCCATCGCCAGGACTTTATGTCTAATTTTACAATGGATCTGAAGACTGAGATTCCATGGATTTAATAAAAATTAACATCAACCCACAATGGTCGGTTTTAAGCTCCGTAGTATCCTAAATAATACTAAAGTGATTTATCATGTTAAATGTTCTAATCGCATAGAAATTTTACTATAACATATACTAATGTCTGGTGACATATTTATAATGACGATATAGTTTATAATCAGTGGTATAATTATTTATAACAAAACGTGCATGAACCAGTACATGCACTCATCATCAAGTTAGCGCTCATCTTTTCTAATATTAATTACGTTGATGTTGTTTTTGACGATCTCTCAACAAGTGACTCACGACTGCAGTATGAGATTTGCTCTTGGGATTCCCTCTGATGTCACCTTCTCTCTTTGCTAAAGCGACATGATATTCCTTGGCTTTATTCTCTGCTTTCTCTAACCACCTTGCAATATCACTGCTTTGTTGTTGGATTACAAAGGAACATAAATGCATTACATATGTTAGTTGCCGTAAAACCAAATTCCGTGTACCTTAGACAAATACCTAGTTGTTTAACCATAAATGAGTACTTGAATTTCAGAATCCCACTTTGACCCTTTTAATTATATAATTTTTCTATTACAGTATTGCACGCCTAGCTTAGCGTGGTTTCCAAAAAATCATCTATTTTTTTATCATATATATCTATTTATGGTGTTCATTCTCAATTTATTTATACCATTCCTATAATAATATAATATTCTGCTATTCCAGTATCGATTGTCGCTTAAAGGCTTATTATGTGCATTTATATTTCTTGTGGAAATCTAAGATACAATGGGTGTACTGCATGCTTTTCATTAATACCTAAAATTAAGATACTATTAAGAGTAATTTTTGTCATTAAGAAAGAGTTCCAAATATTGGCGATTTTTCTATAGGCATTATGTGAAATACTATTAATGAAAGCCTTATTCAGCACAGCTCACATATCCGTCTCAAATCGTCTATTTCAACAACAATGTTCCATATCTTTCAGAATAACTGTTGTCCAACGATACATTTTGTGTTCTACAGCCCCGATGCTTTTATTACCATCTAATGAGAAGAAGGGAAACTATTCTCACATGAAAATGAACTCTTTTAGTACAGACTTCAATGAATAAGAATCTGTATGATTCCTTTTATATATCGTTTTTATCCTTCGATCATTATTGTGTCGAAGAACTGTATTCCCTAAATTTGTTTTTTAAAAAACCATTAACGTTTTAAAACGGACATTGGAGAAAGTTTACTTTGAAGACCTTTTTATATTATTTTATACCTATCTTAGAGAGCCGCGGAGGATCGTTCTCATTGCTGGAAGGTTTCTGAAGAGGCCAAAGTCATTTATGCACTATCGCGCTAGTTGTTTAATAGTTGTAAGTTGTTTCATTTTAGGGATGGCATTCTTCTAATATTGAAAGTTAATGTGCAGTTATTGTTTTGTAGTAGCATCGATGGTCAGTAGTTGTAAATGTATCGTCACTTAAACAACCAATTTTTTTCCAACGTTACAGGAGATACATACAACTTATTTGTTTATATTATTATTATCATACAAATAGAGCAACAACTAAAAAACGAGTTTATTACTTTGATCTATACGAGAAAATTGACAAAACTTGAGGAGACTCCATTTCATAGGCCTGTTTCTTGGATATGAACATAGGAGTCCATTTGTCACGTATAGACAATAATGGCTATAGCAATGTCTCTGATGTTTTTCAAAATTTAGCCTAGGAATTGAATCCAGAGCGAAATTTTACGTAACGGATAAGGTCTAAATAATATTTGCCAAAAAGACACTTATAGCACGTGGTTGCTTAACCCTTATGCGGCGTTGCGGAGTCCCTGGGACTCTAGCTGATATAAACAGTTTCATAACTAATGTAATTTTCGTTCAAACAGGATGTGTTTCCCGGTACCTTCTTAGAGTGAGGGGACGCCATTTGTTATGTTTACTATAGTATTGTGCGAATTCAAGTCGGCGTTACAATTGCTTTAGAGTCCGTGGGACTCCGCGACGCAGTTTGTGCTATATTTTCAATTTTGCAGCTATGTCCAGGAATCTAGAATACATTAGAACTATAAATGCTAACTATGAGGAGGACCCTACTAAAATGGCTTGAGGAATCTGATACAGAGTTTTCAGATCAAGAGGATAATCCTGAAAGCTAAGTTCCTGCTGAGAATGCTGTCACAAGTAATCATGACGTTCTCCGTTACTCAAAAAGTTGTACCTAGAAACCATGCAAAGTATTGTTTTATTTGTGATTCAAAAAACCAATATGCTTGCAATGTTCTAATAAACTGTATGTTCAATGCATTGAAAATCTATATGAATTTTAAAATATTGTTTTTTTTAAGGACATTTCTACCAATGTCAATTTTTTCCATATGAAGTTAAGAAGTTAACACATGCTAATTTATTATAGTTCAGACCTTAGGCAATTTGTTTTTCGCTAAAAGTTTTTATATTTTTGGTGCGTTTTTAAAAAATAATAATCTAAGTATAACAATGTCAAAAAAAAAATATTATTTTGAGTTTTATATCTTGATTGCTTTACTTTGTTATACAATTGGTTACAAAAAAAGTATTTTGGGTCTCTATTATTTTAACCTAGAAAAAACATCGTTTTTCAGGAAAATTTAAGAAAAAACACCTACATTAATTTTGGAGTCCTAGGGACTCCGCGACGCACCGAGTGTTTAAGTTTTTGGCCACGCCGGTTAATGATTAAGGGTCGATAAAGCTTTAATTTCTGAATTTTGCCGTTTCTACTGTTCATAAAGTTCATGTTAAGAATACCAATCCCTTGAGTAATGGATGTATAAATTAAATTTTTCTTTTTTCAATAATGCGGTTTTGTTTTCGGAGGGACATTGGTACCATCCGATATTGGAAGCCTGGGACTGCTTGTCAATTACGAAATAGCCCCTTTGGTGGAACAATAACCATCGGAGCCGATATGTTATTGCCCATTATGGTAGCGAATGGTCATTGAGTTGGTAATTTATCGGGGCTGCTGGGTCAGGATCAGTAAAAGATAATGCTGAGAAGTTGAGGCTGTAATATGAGGTTCCTAACCCCGGTTAAAACATCATTCTTTTATAAGGCCGACTTTTATTGAACATTCTTCAACCATAGTTTTGTTATTTATGGCGCATTTCCATACCGTTGAATCAATTTATTGTATTTGAGTTTATGGAGTTTATGTTCATACACTAAATGAAAAAAATATCGAGAAATATACAAAACTAGCGAAGAAGACACATCTAGATTAAATACTTAAGATTTATACTTTTTTTTATCATTATATAAGATGTTAAATCTAGTAGCTTTTGATGTTCTATAACATTGTTATGTTGTTATTTATAAAGTTTGCTCGTAATGTGATCGTTAATTACAAAATATTTTTAAAAAATGCATTAGGGATAAAAATAAGATTCAAAAATAACAAACAATATAAAAATTATCAAAAAACAAAGTAAATTAAACAAAAATAGACTCGCATAAATAATACGGAAATATTGTTGATAGCCAATTGATTACGTAGAGTTTTTAGATTTGTCTTAAATTTTATTTAAGATCTAATATTCTAGCGCCTTTGCATTTGAAACAAGGAATTTAATGATCGTAGTAACGTTTTTCATATAAGTAGTGTGTAACTTCCAGTTCTCGCAATGTATTCGCTTTACATAAATATGAGTGTTATCTCTAATTATTAAATTTTAACAGCGAGGGATTTATTTCGGATTTGTTTGAAATCATTTACGTGAAATTATGGAAAATAATAATATGAGTTTGTGTGTAACGGCTCCTGGAGTTCAAGAATAAATATTTCTTTCTGAAAGACGTTAAAAGTTAATATTTCAGGTTCTGCCAAAGATATAAAATTGGGTATTGGTTTAATAAATTTATATTTCGTATAGGGATGTAATAAAAATGTAGTAGAAAACAACTACCGAGAACAAAAAAAACTAACAAACAGAATCTTTTAGAATGAATTCAGTATTGAGAATTTGTCTATCTTAAAATGAGTATCAAAGATTTTTTATTATAAGATCATGATGCTCCATTTCATTCATCGTCACCATAATATTGCTGCCAGTGTATTGCTACTGCCATTTATCCTTTATATTATGCCATTACTTATACGTCTGGGTAATTTAATAGAAATATATTTGTCGCCTCTAGTTGTCTTTTAAAAGCCGATCTATTGCACATATTAGTCGTGCTATTGAGTACTTTCAGTCTGAGATTATTTTGTTTTATATTATATTTTCCTACAGTTTCAAACATGTGTTCAATAGTAAATTAGGAAAACATTTTTCTTTTAAATGATGGGTCAAGTGGATGTAGGTTAATTTAATTAATTTAATTAAGTGGTATTTTTTTTAATACTTTCTGCTTATATTACCGTCAATTCAATAGAAGGCTTAAAAAACAGAAATATTAATTTATTATATAAGACCGGTTTCTTAAAAAATACTTGCCAATGCCAGACTTTGACTTCAGTTTTCTCGAAACGCGAAATGTTACTTATCTCCTTCCTCCACTTTACCCTTCAATTTCTATAATGAATTAGGGTCTTGGAGATGAAAAATCAAGTAAGTTTAGAAGTTGCTTTTGCATTTGTAAGAATCATGAATATGTAGTTGGCGCATCTGTTGGTTTGTTCGTTTGCTACACTTCTAATATTTATTCTCAAAATTTCTATTAATTTGCTCTTTCTGTATTTTTTATGTAATTTAAAGGTTCATGTAATTGACAGTTAGTTTGTTATATATATATATATATATATATATATATATATATATATATATATATATATATATATATCACTGTCAAATCCGCCAGAATGATTAAGAGAAGATAATAAATTTCAATTCGGATTTTCTATCTCTAAACTCAATAGTGGTTTAGATTCTATAAATAAAATTTTTAACCATTTTCATGGTTTTTGAATTATTAGTAGCTAGCATTTCCATTCGCTGTTTGACCCGCCCCAAAAGTAAAGAACCATAATTTAAACAAATTATTGAATCGACAAAAATCTTGTATTGAAGCATACATCATCGCATTATCTCCTCAATGATATTATCACGCATAGCAGTGATTTTTATTCTGGTGGAAGATTATGTAAAAGCATACATCCCTATTGTAATTTTAATGTATAATTAGGTGATCCAGATGGACTGAGGCTATTAAAAAACTCTTGCGGATAATGGACTGCACTATCATTACTTACAACAAAAGGCCCATTTTTTGATATTTTTACACATAATATCCAAGGATTAAATTTTGATTTAGTAATAATTTTTATTTTGCAGACATTTTATTGAATTCATTTGATTGAAATTTAATTTCTAACCATAAAGGTATATGACAGTGTGACAAACCTCGTTTCTGTCAGCCAACATGGTAACTTTAAATTCCTATAACTTTAAATTTTATTATTGCTAAACCATCCTAGAACTATGAAAATAATACAGTTAATATCTGGTATAGATGGGTTTAGTTGTTTTACTATTATGAACACTAATGTGATTTTTAAACCTCGCTAAATTCCACATTTCGCTCCCCATATTTATAGCTTTTTGAATAGCAATTTGATTCAATTACTTTTTATTACCAATTTTAAGCTCTATATTACCTTCGTAACCACTCATGTACATTGCGCTCTCCACCTATCAGCCAATTTTCAAACTTCATTGTTATCCATAAATTATCTCTTATATTGCTTTATTTTTTAATAAAAAATTAATTTTATTATTGCTAAACCTTCCAGGAACTATAAAAACAGTGAGGTTAATATTTGGTGCAGATTGGTTTAGTTGTTTTAGTGGTCAGTAATCACAAAAGAAAAATGGCTTGTTCTTTTTTATAATAGTATAGATATGATCTTACATATTTTGGGCATATCCAATAATATGTAGTAGATGTTTTTATTATCAAAGAACTGTGGGGTTCGTTTATGACAATCAAGGTTTTATAATAAAACGGCCTGTGACTGAATAATATACAAAGTGTAATACTGAAGACTCTCATGCCTAGCCAAACCAAATGTTCTTAATACGAGTCACTATAATATAATTAATTACTTAAAGACAAACAATGAAATAAAAAAAATAAAAAAAAGTAAAAGATTTATATCTAACAATAGAGCTTGGAAGGGAGTGGGTGGGATGAAGTAGCTAGGAGAGCGTTAATTTCGACTTGCCTTCAGCCTACCATATTCTTCAGGGAGGGATGGCTATTCCTCTTGGGAGAAAGAATTGAAAGTCTTGATGAACAATGGCCAGTAAGAAAACCATTTTCCTTTAAAAATATCATTTTAAATTTTAGAATATGTATTTTTTTATGTATTGTTTCTTTCTATGACGTTTTGAGCTGCCTTGCAGGTCTTCCTCATTGCTAAAGAAAACAAAAGATTGGGTGTGACCTAAATGTTACCAAAATTAACAAACGAAGTAAATTAATTTACAAAAGAATACCAAAAATAATAATTACAAATTACTAAATGAACATCCTTTAGAAAGATAGATAGATTACGAATCTCTGCGGCAAAAATTATTTAATCCAAGTTTACTATCGAAAATATATATACTAATTATATTAAGTTTAGACAAATTGATTTTCATGTTGTTTATCTATCTATCTATCTATCTATCTATCTATCTATCTATCTATATATATATATATATATATATATATATATATATATATATATATATATATATATATATATATATATATATATATATATATAAAATTATTCAATTTACTTTTTCTTCTCAACTATGCTTTTTCTATATATAAGATGCAACGTGAATAAGAATTTAGTGCATTGTAGGTGGATAAGGATAGAATCTTCTGTAGGCATTGCAATCGTTTGTGTTACTTATTCGGCTTTAGGGACATCCCGAATCAATTCCGTTATTGTATAAATTTTTTTTGGATTTCATTTTTCCTTTACATAACAATTCCGTTGTCAGTTTCTGTTCTTAGTTACCACTTTTTTTATAGTGAGCTAATATGAGAGATAAAATATACATTCGAACAAGCAAACCCCTAATTGCGTGCAATATAGATAAACCAAAAGAAAGAGCATGGGCATCAACATAATTTTAATTTTTTTATCAAAGCATTAAATTCTTTAAAGGTACAACTTTAGGACCACACGGTTGATGATCATAATGTGAGGGCATTATACACATTTGCGTCAATGAGTCACAGAATATTATTCACAGTATACCAATTGTCTTCCAGTTTAAATAAGGTGCTTTTTAAAGAATTAATTTAATTAAAATAAGTATTTCAAATGTTTTCCGCAGCCAATAGTCTTTGTACAAGTATTTGTTTTTCTTTTTATCAGCTTCCTTCCACCTCTGTTTAAATTTATTTTTTAAACTGGTAAATTGGTACATCAACAGGTTACTAGAATAGTTCTAAGTAGTAAAAAATTCTGATTTTACTTCAAAATTAGGAAGTTTTGCTACTGCATTTTACGTTCATTTATTTCCGTGTCATTCTTCCTACTCCTGAACCAATGGACAGCAAACTGTATGATTCTCTTTTGGCCATAAAATAGGTACTTAAAATTCTATCTATTTTTAAGCCAATTTTTATAAATGCCACTAATATAAAGGTACGTTTTCTAATAGTCTTGGGTTTACTACTTTGGTTTTATTATGGTACCTGAAGCTTTATCATTATGAACTGTTCAGATAAAAGAACAATCCGGATTCGTAAGATAGAAATAGCGCATGTCACATACTTAGTTTTGAATATGATTCAGTCAGTATAGAAGACATTTAATGTTTTCCGCTTGTTGTTATTGTGGAAAGTCTTATCTCCCCACCAGTTGCCGGAACATACCAACTACCATCACAATCTAGGAGGGAGGGGCTGCATATGTCGGCGGAACAGGACTAGAAGGAGGGTCAACAGCCAATGGAGGAGTCGGCGAAGACAATCAGATGCGATAAGGAAAGCTAAATAATTGGATAGGAGCGACAGTATTAGGTAATAAAAATGATAAGAGGCTGGGAAGGGCTATCTGGAGGGAGGGCTTTGTCCACGGGGCAGGGCTGATAAGGCTATCTCCTCTGTCCTCGACCTCTAATTACCTTCTGCCCTTCTCTCCTCATTATCAGCTCCTAATTACATCTGACATTGTGCGTGCTCCGCTGTACTCACTCATTTCCATAACATTGTACTGTCCCGGCCGAGCAATAGGATATCGCATGACCCTGTGGTGATGTTTGTATCAATGCGTTGATGGGACATAGTGGGTATTGATCCTTTAATCAATCAGCTCGTTAACAACATTCTAGGACCTATTGTTATGTATTTAACGATAGCATTCCTTCAGAAATTATAATGTTGATTTCTAAATGTATACAACAACCTTATTAATACATATAGTCCAGTCAAATGGTTTTAAAATGAGGCTTGAAGTAGAAAGTTTATGGGTAATTGTTTTTTAAAGCTTACCTTATATTTTTTGGGGTGCTGAACACGAATCTGAAGTTTTCCATCAAAATTTCCATCGGCAAATATGAGAAAAATTAGAAAAAATTAAAAAAAGCTTTAATTTTTTTCATTATTTTGCTTGTAACTTGCAAAGTAATCATTTTAAGCAAAATACTTTTCTATATTAAAATAAAGAGGAAAAAATGACCTACAATTTATGTCCTTATGTTTTTTTTGTCAGACGTAAGGTATCCAAAAAGGAATTTGGTCAACTGGGGGCCAGTCCCACTTCTCTGTAAAAATATGTTTGTCTTACTTTTTTGGCAATAACTCCGAAACTATTCGTCCGGTTAAAAATTACTTTTTTTCATCTTAAAGATGATGAAATGTACTTTTGGACTCTTTATATGAAGTTAATCGGGTCTCTTGAAATACACATGCCAAAACGCTAAAAAAATCCGTACTGTTGTATAATCCACGTTTTTTTTTTTTTTCTTTGCACATTTGTCACTATAATTCCAAAACTACTTGTTCGATTCAAAATATCTTTTATATATCTAAAAGGTGTTTAAATTTACTAATGGACTCTATATATGAAGTTGTAATGGGGTTCCTTGAAATACACATGCCAGAACGTTAATCCCTTACTTTTATGAAATCCACGTTTTTTTGGCACATGTTTCACTATAACACCGAAACTATTTGTTCGATTCAAAATTTCATTTTTTTATCTCAAAGCTGGTCAAATATAGTATTAGATCGTATTTTATTTTTACATATATACGATCCAGCCCACTGAACATGTCATAGTTGTCATATTTAGCCAACATGCACATATTACATACACATGCTAGCGTGGGTGTTACACGGTATTTAATATAAATTACATATATATGATATAAAAGAAAATTTAGCTAGCTTTGAGATAAAAAAAATGAAATTTTGAATGATGACCCCTCATCCACCAATTCAGTACTTTTAATATTTTTATTTGTTGTGTCTTGTGCTTGTGAACGAAAATCGAAGAATTGTACTTCGAAGCGTCAAATATTTTGAACTTTTTTGCGTTTCCCCAAAATATCTGCTGTTGGTTCTAAAGAAAAGATTGTTGTATCAAAAATTAGATTTGGTTTAATTCTGTACATTTTGGGGAGAAAAAAAAAAAAAGCTCTGTAACTTAAACCGGAACTGAGATAAAAGCTTTCAGTTCAGATTTTCAAAATTCTCTAAAGAAATGGTAGAAATTATATACTTATTTAAAATGTGTTTGCTACGTACGTCCTTGTATAACGCTTCATTATGAATGATTTTAAAAATGAGTTAGTTTTGTTATAAGCCTAACACTATGCAGTGTTATTATTGTCCATGTTTCTATAAATAAATAAATCATTTCTATGCAAACATATTATTCTATTGATATATATAAAGTACGTTTCTATCTCCTTTACTTTTTAAAATATACACTATTATATAAAAGGGCAAGCCATTTTTCGATGGTGGTGATGACTAACCACGAAAACAACTGAACCATAATAAAATAAAATTTATTCTGCCGAATAAAAATTGTTATCAATTCAAAATATCGATCCTTTGATTTTTCATATTTTTGCTATAAACATAAGATTCATGGGCCTTTAGTTGTAAGTTCTGATAATGCAGTCCATTATCCGAAAGTTCAAACATGTTTAACCAGTTTAAAAAATACTGCTATGTGTGAAAATATCATTGAAAAAATAATGTTCCATTGCATAGTTCTATACAAGATTTTAATCGATAAAAAAATAAACCTGCAATCATTAGTTAAAATGATTAAAGTTCTTTACTTATGAGAGCAGGCGAAGCCGCGACAGGGGATGTTATTTTTAATATATAACTTTTAATATAATTATAATACACTTTTGGGTATGAAAAACTTTCTCAAAGTAATTCATTGATATCTCCTGTCAATTTGACCTTTTAGCCGTTCCGTCTTATAGGAGTCAGGTTAGTGAGGTTCCATTGTATTTAAGAATTTGATGGAAGATCGTAAAGTAATCAAGTCAAGGATATACCCAAGGTGGGTTTTTGGCTTTTAGAGTTACAACTGTCACATAGTAATGTGTAAGTATAAAGTATAAATGATAAAACCATCTGATTTCGGAGTTGTAGTGAGAAATGTAAAGAACATCCTGGGAACCATTTGTATTTAAATAATTATGCGTACTATGTGATTTTGTGATTTTGCAGTTTAATATGGAAATACTATAAAATATTTTGCCAGGGCATTTAATTATGAATAAGTTAATTTGAGACATAATACGGAAAATTGAGGAATTAAATTACGTAGAATCCAAAGTTGATACGCTTTTAATAGCTGATTGTGAGATCAGAACTTTAGTTGAGAAAGCATTGAATGTAATTAATAGTAGTTTATTGTTACCGTATTTTTTATACATTATTGTTTCTTCCAATTATTCCTTGATTCACTACCATTCTTTTACTTTGTTTATCATGATACATTCAAAGTTTATTCTATATAAAAATTCTATATATTTCAAAATCATTCAATTTTATCTTAATGGTTTTTCGCTTATCATTGTCGAAGTAATTCTTATTCTATGTGCTTACGTAGTTACTTGATACCAGATATTGTAAGTTGTTTTTTATCTTTTCAACCTTATATGTTGACTATAATTATAAACAGTTTATATTTAAGAAATCTTTTTCTTTTCGTAAAAAATTAATATAAATTTTCTGTTACTTTTTATTAATATCTTCTTTCTGCTCTTTTTTTTTTAGTATTATTATTATTATCTGTTACTTTGTTATGTAAATATTATTTTATTTTAAGGCTCTGAAGGCCCTTGATTGTACATTATTTTTTATTCTTAAGGGACTTAAGGTCCCAGAATAAATAAAGAACTTTATTATTATTATTATTATATGAGCCTTTCAGTTTATAGAGTGTCTAACAGCTATTTTTACGAAAATGAAATTTTTTTTATTTTGTGATAATGTTTATTAAAGTGTATCAAATAAACCTTCTTTAAGATAGCAATAAATGTTTTTTTAATTTAATTTCTGAAAAAAAGTCATTACTTTTTTAGTTGACAAAATGACTAACTCCTTATTCGTTTATATTCATAGTTTAACCTCATGTCATTTCTTTTAATTCCAACTGAATATTTAAAAGTCTAATACATTTAGAGATGTTTATGTTACTCCCACAGCTCAGTTTAAGTAAAAACTTACAAGTGTTATCAAACACATAAAATCATTTCCTTCTTATCCCAGTCATTACACAAGGCACCATTACCCAAAGAGAAAATTTGAGCCCGTATTGAAATATTTTGCAAATGTACAGTTAACACTTAGCATAAAACATTAACGCAAACCCTGTAAAAGAAAAAAATGTACTACCATATCATTAGTAATAAATATAATAAAGATACTTTAAAACACATCCTTTAGATACATACCAAAAATATGACTTTCAGAAAGAAAAATCCTTTCAAATACAAACTATTTTTATGAATAGGTATGTACATTTTCAGTGAAATAATTACATACATTTATAGTTAATAAATAATTATGTACATGTATAGTTTCATACTGATATTTTAAATAGGTAGATAAAGAGAAAGAAAAATTACGTTGAAACGGTTTTGACCCTAATTATTTTATTATACTTTTAATTAATATAATAATTTACGATTTCCACATTTTTAAGCTTTTTCACAAACGTTTGGTGAAACATGCAATTTTATTCAATGAAACTACTAAATCTAAATTAATAAAAAAGGAGACGCTCAAATCACGACAATGTTTAGAGTAAATGTAGTAATAAATATTTAAAATGTAATAAAAGTTAATACACATTAAAGTACAGAATTAAAATTTTTTTTTTCATTGTGAGCGATACGAATTTTGAAAAAATAAAAAATAATAATAAAATAAATAACTTATCAATTGTTATTTTAATTTTTTTTTTTTTTTTTTTTTAAAATCCATTGATCGTTGCTCCAATCTGACTTTCTTCTAAAGTGGGATATCCGATGGCTAGAAGGAGGCGATGAGGTTGGCAGGATTAGAGCAGAGGATATTGAAAGAGTGTAAAAGAGGAGCCCTGAGGGGAATGATAAAAGTGATAAAGAGTGATTGGTCGGGGAAGGAAGGACGTCACGTTCGCTAATGATTCGGCCCTAATGGAGGCCTGATGTTTTACGTGGCAAGAAGATAAATATATTCTTACATTAAACATGTGCTGCCACGGCATTATGCCCCTCTTATTGCTAGCCCGTCGGGGAATACCAAAGGCCCTCTTTCTCCTTATTTCCTCTACTCCGCTCCCATTCTCTCTTATCTGTGTATATTTCCTGTAGATATTTCCAATAATAAATTTTAAGAAATATATATTAATTATGTTCTGTTTAATAATAATAATAATAAGATTCTCGAGGTTTAGTCAATAAATAAAAACAACTTATTTTGGCGACGTTTCGAGACTATATTATTCTTATAATCATGCCCTACAGTAAAAAAAACAGATAACAATAAAATTATATTAGTTATACAGGTTATTTCAAAACATAAAGTTGGCTACAATATAAATATATAAAAACATGCGTTAGAATATATATTACATATAATTACAAAATATGCATAATTATGAAAATACTTACTATGTTACTGGTGGATGTGCTATTGGTATGTACTTCTAAATATAACGATTCTAGTATACAATTGAACTGAGGTATTCCTGAGAAAAAAGGTTAGGGATGGGAATTTCCAAAAGGTTTTCCCAGGTGGATGTAGATGGAATTTCTGTATTCATGTGTGCATACAAATGGATAAATGGGTGTTGGTTTATACCGTATATTATTATAAACGCATTGTATTAGTCTGAATGTATTAAATTGGAATAACAGGTGTTGAGATTTAGGACGTCTGAAATTTTTTTTATTGCGCGATTTTTAAGTTTTACTATTGTTATCATCTCTTTAATATTTCGCTTAAAATTATTTTCTTCATGGTGAATAATTTTGGGGAAATCAAATTTAAATGTATGTTTGTTTTTCTGTAATGTGTGGCGAGACCTGTTTGGTCTGGTTTATTCGGGGTTTCAGTTATAGACGTGCAACTGTATTTATGTTGATAAAATCTTCGTTTGAGATATTGTTCCGATGTACCAAAATAAGACGTCGCAACTATCTTCACACCGTATTTCGTAAACAATATTAGACTGTAATCCCACTTTATATGAATATTTGTATCTGTATATTATTTTCAAAAGCGTTTTTGGTTTAGTGGAGAGTTTTGGGATGTACGGTCATTAAAGAACAAGAAGGACATAATAAGATGTACTAAATATTTTTATATAATAAAAATAATATTCATCATATTGGAATATTTATTTGTTATCACTGTATGAATTGAATATATTTTCTCTGTATCCGCTTCATAATGAGAATTATTTATCTTCATTTTCTCGGCATATATTTAATTTTTTTTGTGTGTATTTTCGTCTTCAAATACTTCTCCAGGGCCTATGAAACTCATTAAGATCATAAAAAATTCTGATTAAATAAATGAAATAAAAATAAATATTATACAGGGACCATTATAGGATAAGGCAAGGAAACCAAAAAGAAGAAAAAAAAATCAATGAAATGGAGGAAATAAATGTATCTTTATATAGCTATGTAATAATAAATATATCGTTACATAGCTTATATAATAATATAAGTTATGAAAAAATAAATAAGGTTAGCTTGTGGACGAAAAAACCTAGTAATATTAAATTTTTGTATTTTTTATTGATGTAGTGTAGATATGCCCCTTGTGTTTAATTTTTTAATCATCCTGATACCTTTCATATGTCTTAATCAAAGTATTTTTAGAGATTTGAACACCTAAAGAAAAATAATTATTTTGGCCGAGAAAATTGGAAAATTTTTAAAATTTTTGTAGTAATGAAAATTTAATGTAAATTTTAATGTAGTACATGATTATAGTAATGAGTAAGAGTTGCACTAAACAGTACCTTCTACAGACATCATAAGAATATATTAATGAAAAAAATATTTAAACTAAATAAACAATAATAAAAATAAAATATTTGAGCAGACCTCTCATCTATATTCTTTATATATTTTTGGTTAAAATCTTATGTTTCAAGTAATTTTGTTGAATTTACTCCTTTTTCTTCCAGTTGCTCAACAGACCGTTAGTGATCCTTCAGTAACTTCCGACAGTAGTCAATTTTAATTTTCTCCAATTGTCAAAATTTGTACTCAAATTTCTGAGTTATTTATCAAACATTATCTGATACTTTCTTAAGTATAGAACAGCTGCTGTTCATCAGTAATCTAAAACTCGATTATCTACAGTAAATTACCAGTCGGGAGTTCTTAATGCTCAAAATCGTACCGCAAATTTTCTGAAATTTGTTGTAGTTCATTTATAAAAAGATAAAATACCCTTTTTAACTATTGTATTTTTGAAAAAAAAAAAATAAATTTCTGAAATTTCACAAAGATCTAGCAGATTTCATTACGTAAAACCGTTTACAATTCCTTTTCCACATTTTCAAATTTAGCATTCAATTTCCTATAAGAGCAGAGTAAATTGAAAGGAAAACTAATAAAATTGAAAATGTGGTCAAAGTTTGAAAAATGTTTATACAAAATGAAAATATTATAGCTTTTATGGTAAGAAACGTGGTTTCCTAAAAAAACTCTTTGATTTATTGTATATCTGCAACGGATTGGAGTAGAAAGGTGAGGTCTGCGAGATTTTTCTACATTTTTGATCTTGTTTTACCCTTTTATTTTCTTTTTTTTAAACTATGACGTACTCACACTGTACATAGACCAACATATGGATCCCAGTGTAGTTTAAAAATCGACCGATATGTGGCTATTCTACAGCAGAGTTTGCAATGGTAAAACTATTAAATACTATTAAATACTGTACCAAATTTTAACTACAGCATCATCATAGTTCTAGAATAGATTTTATAATAAATTTTACATAATAACAATTAAAATGTACAGACTTGAGTGCGAGGAACGAGGTTTGCCAAACTGCCATATACTTTTATGGTTAGATATTAAAATCCAACCAGATGGTTCGATAAAATTATTTCGGCCAAAGTGGATGTCTAATTATGCTTTTACGTACTCTTCAAACACCTAATCAATGCAATTTTAACCAGGTTAAAATTCCTGCCATGCGTAAAAATATCATCGAAGTAATAATGCTAAATGACATACTTCAATACAACATTTTTATCGATAAATAAATTCAATTCAATTTTTAGTTAAAATAATGTAACAATAAGTTCTTTATTTATTTTTATTTTTATTTTTTTTTTTTTTTTTTTTTTTTTTTTTTTTTTTTTTTTTTTTTTTTTTTTTTTTTTTTTTTTTTTTTTTTTTTTTTTTTTTTTTTTTTTTTTTTTTTTTTTTTTTTTTTTTTTTTTAATCACTTTACTTCCCTAACGATTAAGCAATTGAGAAGTAAACTATATAAGTTGATCTATGAAATACACGATTTATTTATTAGTCAATAAAATATGTTTTAAGATTTTATTACATTTCATCTTTATTGCACAAATTTTCAGTACAAGCCTGGTCCCTCGCTAATCGATATTAACTTTCGGTAGCGATATAACTGGCAGAAGTAGAGCAGAAGCACCTAGCCATGCTGTGGTCGCTGGCGGTGGTTAGTGCCTCGGGGGAAATGTGGCTTATTTGCATTGACCAACTGACCAAACACAGTCCTCTATGCCCGCGGTCGAGCCGCTACAAATTTATGTAAGAGGCAATTAGCGCATCACATTTCTCGTATCGTTGTTTCCTTTTGAGATTCTACTACACGCGATACCACCGCTCGAAATGTCTCTGAACTTTTTTTTTTAAGGTCATAAGACTTATTTACATAACAGTAATTAGACCAATTTGGACATGCGGAGTTAAACGTGGTGCTCCACTAATATTAATTTATCTAGTATCTAATTCTCGCAATCCAAAACCTTCGAAAAATTCTCAATGCTGCTTACTTTGTCACTTTTATACTTTATTTATATTTTATACTTTAGTATAAATAAATTTATACTATTATATAAAAGAACAATTTTTCGTTTGTAATCACTAACCGCGAAAACTACTGATACTACCAAATTTTAATCACACTATCTTCATAGTTCAAGAAGGTTTTGCAACAATAAAGTTTAATGATTTTCATTTATATTGCCATAAAAAAGCGATAAATATGTGGGGCAGAGTGAAGTTTCGTAATCGACCGATAGGTGGCATGCACCATTCGAGAGAGGTTACAGAGGTACGTTGTCATAAAGAGCTCGAAATTTAAGATAAAATTACTTATTTTACTTATTCAATTGTTATAAAAATAGCTTTAAATACAGGGTGAGTACCTCTTATTGAAAAAAAAAAAAATGGGTAAAAATAAATCAAAAATGTAGAAACAACTCGCAGACCTTTCAATTCGTTGCAGATATACGGTAAATCAAATGTTTTTTTTAGTAAACCACGTTTTCTACCATAAAAGCTGTAACATCTCCATTTCATTTAAATATTTTTCAAACTTTGACCACATTTTCAAATTTAGTATTCAATTTCCTATAAGAGCAGAGTAAATTAAAAGGAAAACTAATAAAATTGAAAATGTGGTCAAAGTTTGAAAAATATTTATACAAAATGAAAATGTTATAGCTTTTATATTAAGAAACGTGGTTTTCTCAAAAAACTCTTTGATTTATCGTATATCTGCAACGGATTCGAATAGAAAGATGAGGTCTGCGAGATTTTTCTACATTTTTGATCTTGTTTTACCCATTTTTTTTTTTTTTTTTTTTTTTTTAACTATGACGTACTCACAATGTACACAGACCCACATATGGATCCCAATGTAGTTTAAAAATCGACCGATATGTGGCTATTCTACAGCAGAGTTTGCAATAGTAAAACTATTAAATACTGTACCAAATTTTAACTACAGCATCATCATAGTTCTAGAACAGATTTTATAATAAATTTTACAATAATAACAATTAAAATGTACAGACTTGAGTGCGAGGAACGAGGTTTGCCAAACTGCCATATACTTATATGGTTAGATATTAAAATCCAACCAGATGGTTCTATAAAATTATTTCTGCCAAAGTGAATGTCTAATTATGCTTTTACGTACTCTTCAAACACCTAAACATTTTTATCGATAAATAAATTCAATTCAATTTTTAGTTAAACTAATGTAACAATCTATTTATTTGAGCAAGCTAAGCCGCGACGGGGCGTGCTAGTTGATATATAAAGAGTTTAATGTTTAAATATTTATCCCAAACCAAATACCTATCCTTTCTTACTAAACTCCATAACTAATCAATCCAGCAGTCTCGATGGATGGAAATGGATATGTCTATAATCTACAAATGTTCTCAATTTACATTTTAGGATAAAAAAGATTAAATTACTTCTATTAATAAATAAATTAAATTACACTTAGTTATTATTCAAAATTAACAAATTTGGAGAGAATGTAAGGGTTTCAATCGTTACATTTTTCATTCAATCCTATGTTGCTCATTAGCGGTAGATCCTAGTGCCCAATGTTATATAACAAAAATATTCTCCATGAAATTGCTTATCAGATAATTGCCTGCGCATTTTCGATGTGACAATTAACACCAACAGAGCTGGAGGGTACCAAAATGTAACATTTTAAAATTTGAAAAAAAAAAAGTTACGACAAAAAAGGATAGATTAGACATACATATGTAAAACAAAATATTTCATGATTTTTATCTTTAGTTGAAAAAAAAAAAATTGTAAAACAGGAATAAAAAAATCACTTAAGGTTTTTATTTTTATCTGAAGTAGCCGAAGCCTTTTTATATCTTGTCCTCTCGCTTATTTTCCTGAGGATCTTATGAAATGGCGAAGGGCAAGGGTAGCTCCACGAATTCTTGCCAGAGGATATATATAAAGATGAAGGAGGCGTGCTCCTAGCCATGGCGATGTAAAGGATGTGCAGCCACTGTCTTTGATATGCTAATCCAACACCGTCATTCCACCGGCTCTTCACTGTCAAAGCCCTTTGGATTATGTTTGGCTTAGCCTTATAAATCAATGAAGATATATTATTGAATTGTATAGAGTTCATTTTCTACTTAGGAAATACTATTATTGCTCTATCTATACCATTATATAAATGGACAAGCCATTTTTGTTTGTCATTATTAACCACAACAACTACAGAACTAATCTATAACAAATTTTAACTACATCATCTTAATAGTTCAAGGTAGGTTTCGCAATAATAAACTTAATTGGTTTTGAATTTTTTTTTTGTTTTAAAATGAGATATTTGTGTGAATTCCAGTGATTATTGGAAATCTATCGATCTGTGGTGAGCACCATTCTGCTAGAGAAATTTTTAAAAAATGCATGCCTAGACCTACAAAACGTTGCAGTGGATTTTTCGGACTCACTATTTTATTCTGGGTTATTAGTATGTAGGCTTTTCCTGAACTGAATCAACAATTAAGCCATTCTATTGGGAGATAAAACTCGAAGTGCTGTTTATTCGGATGTCTCTGGGGAATGCTAGGAAAATATACTAAAAAACTAAAACTCTCCTTGGCTGGGAAAATCAATATATAATGAACATGTCTATAATCTACGACTTACGATATGGAAACTGTCGCAAAATGTTTAATCTCAGCTACACCAATAGAGCTAGATAGAGCATGTTAAAAAAGTCCCAAAACTTAAAAAATTACTATGTCTATTTAAATCATCATAGTTCCAGTAGGGCCTAGTGACAAATGTTATATGGTTCCTAAACCCTCTTCTTCTAGAATGATAACGAGTAATGAGTAGGCTGAAACGAATTTCGTTACAATGTAGAAAAAAAATTAGACTTGGAAACTCCACTTAAAATAAAACATCATATCGACAGATAGATAAACTTACCACATCAATATCCATCAACGTTAACGATAACACCACACAAATTTTAATTCTCTTTAGACTAACTTGCCTCACCATATAGGCAACTCAATAAGAGAAAAACGTAGTGCAAGAGCAAGTATAGTTCTAGATATCCATGAGATAAAAATAATTACTGTAAACTAACAAATAAACTTAAGACAGAAATAAGAAAATACAAAATTCAAAATTACATGACTATACAGAATAATTTAATACCACCGACTAGTCTTTATGAAATACTACCGAAAAACTTCTGAACTATAAAAATTACAATCATATTCTACTAACCGAAGCGTAAACCTGGTACAAATATGACAAAGAAGAATCATTCATTTTTGGCCAGTACCTTTTACAAACTTTTAACCCACATCCTCATATCAATAATATTTTGAAGCAGAACTAAATATGCCACTCCAAATGTCTTCTCCCCCTAACGCATTCCATCCTTAAATATAATTCACAAATTACCTTCAAACAAAGCCCCTGGACTTTTGAGCTAATTACATTCCATATCCTAAAATTCCTTACATATTTTATATATTGTACAGTTTTAAAGTTCAATAAATTGAAATAAAAAGAAAAATAAATATTTTTGATCTCATAAATCTACTATATATTTGTCAAATACCACTCACTCATTTAACACGAAATCTCAGAAACCACCGAACGGATTGGAATGAAATTTGGTATGTAGCTTCCTCTAGGGCCTTAGGTGGTCGCTAAGAAAAGAATTAAAAAAAATTCGGCCTGGATCGCGGCTAATTCGCGAAAAATGAAATTACAATTTTTATTGGGTGAATAATAAAATATTAATTGTCATATGGTATTTGGAGATAAGCTAAGTTAAAAAATAGGTTAGATGTTTAAGCCGCACACTTTAACCACAAATTAAGTCCTTATAGTTGTAAACAAACAAAAATACGATCGATGTCGAAACCTTATAATATGGTACTTTCTGTGTGAGTTGTTTCGTGACGAGAAGCTATTAAAAGACTAATGTTAAAGAGGAAGTTAAAAGACTTATTTTCTCTGGAAGACATGTAAGGCCAGTTCGATGTAGGGACAAAAAACTGATAAGAATCAGTGAGTTCTATCAACTGTATGTTCTCTTCAGTATCGTCTCATGTTCTACAATGGAGAAGATGGTTACAGTATTAACATCCCTCAGCGTGACCCAAACACCAATACACCACTTGAGAAAACTGTGTCTGCAGCTGATTTTTACGTCTAAATGTTAGTGGAGCGAGGAGGTTCTTCACCTCTATTTACTTTAATTTCGTAATCTCCTCAACCAATTTATGCTTGATATGTACGCAAAAATAGAAACAGAAAGACTAAACTTTATTCGAAAAGATAAAGAAAAAAACGAGAAGTGGAGACTATATTCACTTAAAGTATGCCATAAGAAAAGCTGAGGATCTGTTTTGCAGGTCGGTAAGATGGTAGTGCTGCCTCGAAGCTTCACTGGAGGACTATCAAAATAATATAAAATTAACTTTTGCAAATTGTCAAATTTACTTATGTAAATTATTCTAAGAATGGAATTCTTTAGGTTTATTTAAGTAATAATAATTATGAACGTTAAGCTGAACTTTTACTAATTTAAGTTGTCCTTCATCCTAATGATATTAAACCGAAGCGGAGCCAGGGTACTTTCAGCTAGTATGTTATAAAGAAAAATACTTTGCACAGTAATTTTATAAGTGTCAAAATGTTCTTCCTGATGAATAATTTCATCCTGCCACTTTCTCAAGCATATATCACTTATTATAACGTTATAAAAGCGGCTTTATACAATAATTATAAATCAGGCCGTATCTATGAAATTTATTATCCAATTAATTTATTTCATACTTCAATGTAAAGGTTATTAAATTAACGTATAAAACAGATTACTACAATAATTATTTCAAGGTTGATGACTTTGAAGTTATTGTGTCGCTTAGTGAATTAATAAGTGTTACAATTAAAAATAAAATTAGTAACTGTAATTTTAATTACATTTTTTAACGGAGTAATTTTATTGGATATTTAATTGCCATTTGAAATGGGTTATAACAATAAATCACTAAGAAAGGAAAACCTTCCTGTCATTACTGCTTGCACTTTTAAAGTAAACTGTATTTGTATATTCTATTTAAATTCATATTTATTTTATTGTGAACTAGCTTTCCCCATAGTGACTTCGCCTGCTCTCATAATTAAATAACTTTACTAATAGTTGATTAACTAAGAATAATTTGTTTATCTATAAAAGTCTTGTATTGAAGAATGCAATTGAGCATTGTTCCTTCAATATACTTAGCCCACTATGCCCAGGTGCCACAGATATTATAAATATATAAAGGCAGAATCAATAAGAATTTATTTAACATAACTCCTATTTGTTTAACATTTGTAGCTACATGTTTCGCAGAAAATACTCCATCATCAGGCTTCTAAATTAAAAAAAAAAATACATTAATCTATAAAATTACACCAATAGTTATTACCAACAGTACACCTCTTAATCTATAATTATTTTCACACTGTCCATTCTCCATGTTATAAGGAATTATATAATATAAGACAGAATCCATGTTGAAAGTTAGGATGTCAATTTCTGCTATATTTTCTGCTATATTATTTTTAAGGGAAGTGAAAATAAAAAAATATGAAACCTATGATATACTTTCTCACATTTATTTTTAGATCTTTATGTTTTATTGAATTAATTATACAATCTGTCTCACTTTAGGGCATTAAGTATTATGGATGACAAAGAATCCATTCAAAAAAATATGTATAATGAAATTTTATCACTTAAATTGATACAACAAATCAAAATATATAAAACACCAAATCCATGTACAAATTAATGTTCTTAAGTTTTGTAACACTTTTGCACATTAGATAAGAGGAAATAAGAAAACATGAATTGATAAAACACTTAATCCTTTATGAAAATCATTTTGTTAATTTCTGTTTCACCTATTTACATTTAAGAAGACTAAATATCAATATAACAAACTAAACAACACAATCCAAATTGAAACTGTAGAGGTTTGCTTACATGTGAGGTTATAGGAAAGAACTATCGATAAATTTAAACTCGAAGTGAAGCGTAAGGATCAAACTTGGTGGTGGCTCGTAAGCCGACTATTACCTAAAGAATTATTATAGTAAACTATACTATTTAAAATCCTCCTAGAACTATGAAAATTTTGTAGTTAAAATTTGGCACAGATGGGTTTAATAATTTTACCATTGCAAACTCTGTTGCAGAATGGTGCTAACAACTTATCGTTCGATTATTAAACATCCCTAGGATCCACACGTCACACTAAATATTTATAGCTTTTTTTTTATAACAATTTATTTGAATTAAACCAATTTTATTATCAATTTCTAGCTCTACATAACATTGTACCGCTATAACCTCTCTTAAATGGCAATCGCCACATATCGGCCAATTTTCAAAATTTACTACGTACCACATTTTTATCTCTTTTTAGCAACAATTTAATTGATAATATGTAAATTTTCTTATTGCTAAACCTTCTTTCAACTAAGAAGATGATGTAGTCTAGATTAGTTCAGTATTTTTTGCGGTTAGTTTTGTTTTATAAAAGTAAATTCTATGAGTAAAAATTTAATTATTCAATTTATTCATGTTTAAACTCTTAAAAAATATTACTAATTAAATGTTATTTTAATAACATACCTACATATAAACCTGAAACATCAAAATGAATTTGAAATCGTTTTACGGAATTTTATTCTTCTCAAAACCTTCCTAAAAAACTAAGGAGATATAGATTAATTTAGAACATATGTTTTATTGGTAATTGTTTAATAACACCTGCACTAAAGTAATATTTATAAAAAATAAATATTATTTTGATATTTTTGGGATATTTCTTGAACCCCAACTCTGATTTAAATAAAAATTTACAAAAACCTTTCCGGGGATATACTTAATAACTTCCCAAATTTTCACGGCGATTGGATGTATGGTTTTTGAATCTATCGAGAACAGACAGACACACACACATTCATTTTTATATATATAGATAAGATATTACAATTTAAGGGATTTAACAAAATTGAGAGAAAACAGGTGTTTCAAACGTGACTTTTTTCATACGAAGCAAGCTCCTAATCGTTGATCCTAGCTGCAAATGCTATAACAAAAAATATTCATATTCAAAAAAATATATTATAATATTCAAAAATATTAATGGAGAAGAAGATAATGATGGGTGCAGTCAAGGAGGAACACCACATTTAAGTAGAAATACTTTAATACGTTCCAACGTTTCGACCTGCCTTGCAGGTCTTCTTCAGGGCCACCGTACCACACTGGTGAGGAGACGAACGATGATTGACGAACGATTATTTCCCATTACGTTTCTGATAAGGAAATTTTCGATTAGAGCAACACCATTAGAGCTAAAGAATATCAAAATAATACATTTTTGACAGTGAAAAAAAAAACTACCAAAAATGTATAGACCCCCAGCCAGAAGACAAATCCATTGGCTTAAAAACCATTTTGATATTGAGGGAGCAAATATAATTGTAATGATATTAACTAGCAATTATTAACCTGAACCGATAATTGCCATCGCTGGATTATGCAGCAGTTTGCCAGCTGTGGTGTAGCGGTGCAGTGGCTATCCAGCCATTAATTACCATTTCGCTTCGATAGCCACCAATAGCAGAACGGGTGGCTTCCTTGGGCAACGCTAACTGTTGGGATCCTCCAATGGCTCATGTAAGCCTCCGCTAACCTTCCTAAATCTTTCTTTTGTGGTATCTTAATTCGAATTAAGATCAAATTCAGCCTTTGATAAAATAGTGAACGAATCGTTAAATAGAGAAACAACTAACTGTCAGATCAAAGTTATGTTAATAAAATTAAATTTGGCAAATCTTTGTAATTGCGATTCAAAGATCAAAGATATTTTTGTTTAAATCAATTTTTTGAAAATTACAAATTCATAAAGAAATACATCTCGTAAATGAGCTGAAATATTAATTTATAAACTATTAATGATAAATTGGTTGTACTTGTGGAGGTCTATGTCTAGAAATGAAAATAAACTCGCATTGCGCCTGAGAACATTAGAATTTTATTCCTTTATGATATTCTTTTAGCCTATAGGAGGCGCGGTAATTCTGTGGGTAATGCGGTTGACTACCATGCTCCCGGGCCCGGGTTCGAGTCTGACTGATCGCAAAAAAGTTATATTCTGTCATTTCAGCCGTGGATCGAATTCGAGGCCGAGAGACCCTCCTGGGGCACATCCACCATCTTAAAAAGTGGGGGTACCCTTGATTGGGGAAGAAACCTGGTGTTAGAGCGTGAATTCTCACCAAATCACATCCTTTCACAACCGTTGGCTCACAAACAGTACGACCTACTTAAGTACTAATCCCGAGACCGATAGGTAGCAAGTGGTATAGGTTGTTTTTTTTGTTTTTTTCTATTATTTTTAGCCGACTTCACAAATTAAATATTAATTCAAAACAAAGAGCATTAAAGAACAATGAAGAAAAAAATGAATTCGGTATTTATTTACTTATTCCCAATTTATGATCAGTTATTTTTGGAGTCTGTAACAACCAAAACAAGCTGGAATCGAAAGAAAGCTGATCATTGTAAACAAGTGCATCAAAGTTTCCGTTCATTTAAACACAACCGTAAATGTTTGGTAGTGACTCCGAAAATAAGTAAACATAAATTGTGAGTAGGTATATAAATATCGATAATTTCGTTAATTGTCCATTATGCTCTTTGTTTTGAAGTAATTTAAGTATTATTTTTTACATTTTAGTTCTAGGTTGTTCATAAAGGTTTAATATTGAAGTCCTTTTTTGTTTTATTTCTAAAACTTTTCCTGGATAGATAATATATCTATTCAATTAAAATAATATGGATAATAACATTTTAGTAACATGAAGACAACTACGCCAATTTCAGGAATATGAGGGTTAATGGAGATATACCGTAATAAGAATCGATCCAGAGATCAAATCCGATTGAGTGTTCCATTCGATTTAGTCCAATCTGTTAGTAGCCACGGGACCGGCCTGCCCCACTGCCGAAGTCAAATTGGATACGATGCTTCTGTATTCGGAATTGTTTTATTAATTCCCCAGAGGGGATATTTAGGAACCAATTTAATGGAGGATTGTTATTAGAACGCGTACACACAGATTGAAGTTATTAGCCTGTAATTGCTGCGTTTAATATCAAAACAAATATAATATCACGAATTTTACAATTTAAGGCAAATAAAGGAAAAATACAACAATCGAACATCCTTTAATTTATTTATTTAATTTTTAATATTTTTAGATGGATGCACCATGATCACATCTTTCAGGCTTTGCTACTCACCTATTACTTAATTTTAATTAGTGAGAATTAATAATTTTCTATTTATTAAAGAATGGTGTCAAAAATGGAGAATTGAAACAAATCCATTCAAATAACCTTTACCCTTCGTCATAAACCCACAACGTCCTGTAATACAACATCCATTAATGATATTCCTCTAATCCCTGTTGAACTGATCCGCTACCTAGGACTCCACTTGGACAAACGTATCATTTGGAATCCACATATAAGACTAAAACGGCAAGGAACGGCCCGTTGTTATAGACTACTCAAACATTTACAAGACATACGTTTAAAGCTTCCAATAAATTACAAAAGACTCATTTACATAACAGTTATTAGACCTATATGGGCATACGGAGTATAGCTTTGGGTCTCCACTAAACCAACCAATTCTTTTTGTATCCAATCCTTACAACCCAAAATCCTTAATGCTCCTTACTTTGTCACAAATAAACTTATCCATAAAGATCTTAATGTTCCATATGTTGTTGATTTAGCCCAAACCAGATACCTTTCATTGTGAACTGCATTCCCACACGCATCCATTAGTCTCCCAACTGGCTTCACATTCAATACATGATAACCCACCGAGACGTCTGAAAAGAAGATGGCTAAGAGACCTTTTAGTTTAGAACTTTTATTGAAGTGCTACTAGTGAGTATTTCTTGACAAGTGATTTACTTGCCATTTTAATGATTTCCTCAAAATTACTTTAATTATATTGTATACAGTTTTAAATATAAAGAAATAGCCAATTAATAGAACTAACCCTGATCTAATTATTTTTTTTTTCAATCTTTACAATCAAAATCCTTCTATAATTCATATACGCTGATATTAATGTCCCATATGTTTCTGATTTGGCCCATAAAAGATACACACACTTCCATAACAAGCCACATATCTACACAAATCCACTAGCCTCCTAACTTGCTTCTCACTCGATTCCCGAAAACCATCCCATGCATCTGAAAAAAATATAGTTTAGGGACTTTCTTATGTAGAACATTTATCGAAGTGCTACTAATGGGTTGTTCATTGCAAGGTATTATCCTGTCATTGTAACTATTTTACCGCACATTTTCTTATTGTATATATTTATAAAAAATGAATAAATAAGAATATTTAGTATAAAACGAAGCAAGGCGTAGTCTCCTTTTTAAAAGGCAAATGGGAATATCCAAGTGCCATTCGGTTTACGATAGCATATCTGAACTAATGGAAAACCCAGTCCTTATAGATATGATTAATTATATCATTCGACATAGCATGGTGTAGATTTTGAAATCAATTACTGAAATAAAAATTCGATATTAAAATGATAGTGAGTCAACGGTTCTGTAGACCGGGGCATGGAAGGAAGATAACAGCTTGACAGATCTTATCAATGTCGGTTGATTTAATTTTTATTCATGGAAATGTTCTCATCCCTCTGTAGTAACAGCTTTCAAAAGTCGGCATGTTGTGTTATTATTGTTTTAGTACCTATTTAAAATATTTAAGTTGCAAAAATATTTCCACAAATGCATATTTTTTTAAAATGCAACGACAAATTGGAATTCTTCTGAATACCTTGAAAAGTATTCTCTGGTCTTTATGGCCACGATTTGGTTTATAACTTATTAATTGTGATCTTCAGAGTTTTTGTATATTTCCCTAACCAGAAAAAAATAATAAACTAAAAAGTAACAAGTACTAAAATAAAATAAAAAGAACTTGGTTAAATAAATTTAAAAAAAAAAGAAAGAAAAAAAAAAGAGGAATTTGAACTAAGAACAGACAGCAGATGGCCAGAAACAAGGAACCATTCAAATGCATTGTTTACGGTAAATAAAGGGCTGATTTACATTTAGAAACTTCAACGCCATGTAAGGAACAGTTGTGATACAGCTCCAGCCCGCTCTGGTCAGCTCCCCATAACAGGTTTTTATATAGACCATTTTTCAACTCTAACGATTCGACATTTTTAGAATCTTGATTAAAAAAGCACTGCTGTAACGGATGAATAAATTTGTGAAATGCATTCTGCTTCATAAATTATTTATGCTTTTCTAGGTAATGATTTCTGATAAATCTATCCAGCTAAGACAAAAGTCCGAACAACGAGAAGATTGATATAAGTGATTAATGAGACATGGAAAAATTACTTTATGATTTATTGCTACATTACTAAGCATGTATTTCATTTTTTTTTTTTTTTTCATTTTTCATTAGTTATTATGAAAAAGTGAGTAGATAAGAGTCATGAATCAATAACATGACATAATTATAATTTTTTTTTTTAATTTCAAAACCCCTATTTATCAAATATATACAGTGGTGGGCATTTATATGAATTATACAAGCCAAAGTGAGCATACGCCTTTCTATGGTAAAGTTTACATTAATGTTGACTATGTTGAGGTATATGAAGATGTTATAATATTAATTATAATATTAATAGCAGAATAATATATAAAAGGACAAAACATTGTTCGTTTGTAATCTCTTACTACAAAAACTACTGAACCAAATATTAAACACAGCAACTCTATAGATTTTGGAAAGTTTAGGAATAAATAAAATATACTGATTTTCAATTAATTTCTTATTAGCAATATGTGTGGATTACAGTGATATTTAAAAAATCGAACGATATGTGGTTAGCAAATTTTAACTACATCGTTTTGACAGATCTATGATGGTTTAGAAAATTTACAATAATACTGTATTATGTTTAATGGCAGGAACGAGGTTTGCCACACTGTCATATACTTTTATGATTAAAATTTTTTTAATCAAACCAAATGAAATCAATATAATTATTTCTGCCGAATAAAAATTATTTCTAAATCAAAATGATATCAGTTCTTTTTGATATCGTGTTTAAAAATTTAATTCATGGGCCTAGTAGTAGTAAGCATTACTATTTTCTTAGTATTAACTATTGTTTTCCGCAAGAGTTTCTTGATAGTCTCTGTCCATCTGGATTAACAACTCATACATTAAAATTAATAATTATACATATAGTACAAACACCTATAGTGCAATTTTAACAATTTTAAAAATTACTGATATGCATGAAAATATCATTAAGGAAATAATGTTCTTACATTGCATTGCTTACTTCAATACAAGATTTTTATCGTTAAAAAAAAAAAAATTATAAATTACCAATTCTATACTTATATGAGAGAGCCAAAGCGCAAAGGGCGATGCTAGTACATAAAAATGTATTTAGGAAACTACATTTTTGAATACTTGGTTACAAAACTGTAAATGAAGATTTATTTATTGTGCTTTGTATCAACACACTATATGTATTTACAATAGATCGTCATCAGTGGTTTGTATTTTGTTTTATTTTTCAATTAACAATACTTTTCTTAGATATATTTCCATGTATGAAATATTATCAAAACGAAAATAATATAAATCGCATGTGCGTCATATACCTTTAAATATGGAGTTAAAAGGTATACCAAAAGCCCAACAGAAAGAGTTTGTTTTAAAAACGCGTTTGTTCAAAGTAGCTCCCGTTTTACGGTATTAATTTTTATATTTAACTATCTTGATTATATGACTAACCAATACCTTTATTGTAATTTTCTTATATTTATCATTTTAATATATTTTAAGATGATTTATTATAACATAACATTTTATTATACTTCATCATTTTTTTAATAGTAATTTTTTTTTTGTTTCAGTGCAGCAGTCACCTTCATCAGGTAATGAATAAATTTTAAAAGTAATTTATATGTGATATCTTAGTTGAAATGATTGAGTAAAATATAAAATTATTCATTTCATTTATATCCTAAACATTTTTTAATGATTGCAGTTTTGGTCTACATAATTTTTTATAGAAAAGTTTTAAACAATGTCGATTCTAAAAAAAAATACTAATCACTTTGAAATTTCATTCGGAATGATTTACCCTGGGATATCTTATTTAGACTCTAGTATACACAAATAAAATTACATGGGTTACTAATGATAAAAAGGGCTGTGTATTATATATCCATCAATGTTCGTCATGCAACCCTTCTGGAATAACTTAGATTAATTGCATTTTCATAGGCAGCGAAGTAATTATATTCTGACGCAGTAAAGAGGATGATCTAGATAGCAATGCGTGTAATGGAATATTCCGTGCGGGCCGTACCGCCGCTCTGCCCTACTTCTTACCTTGCATTCCGTATGAACTCCTTCCGCCGAATATGGTAATGAAGCATGTTTTTCCCCCAAAACCAGATATCACAAAACAATTACTTGCGGTTGCTGTTGTTCTAAGCTACAAAACAATATTACTTACATTAAAAAAATATATATATATATTAGCATTGATTTTCAGCTGGCAGTTCTAGGTAATTCTCATAATTACCTATAAAGTTTTTTTCACACTTGCTATTAAAGTAACGATAAATGAATTTGCTCAAAGTGTAATAATACAGACCTCATAAGCGTGTGGGAGAGTAGCACTCAACAGTACCTCCTCCTGACACGGATTAAAAATATAAATTATTTTTTTGATTTATTTGAGGAAATCTCTCATCCAACTTATTCTTAGTATGTTAGTTGTGGCCATGTCACTAATAAGTATGTTATTATTTATCTGAAGTCTGTCGTGAAATCGTCTATAAAGGTTATGTATGTGGTCGTTTGCTGTGGGTACAAGTAAAGTGTGTGGTTAGAAATGTACCAATTTTCGTGATTAGTCTAAGTTTTTTTTTTTTTTTTGAAATATTTGTATTTTTCTAAGGTGAGTAAATTTGCAGTCCCGCATATTTGTGTGACGTTATGTCCATATGGGTTTACAACGAAAATCCTTCTGGCGGCCTCATTTTTCAAGCTAGCAACCTACGCAAAAAGCTAATTCTACGTAATCAAGGAATAAATATAAAATGTGCTGCAATCGAGGTAAGAGCACATTTTGGTGGTCCTTGCCCGCTGTAAGAAATTTTACGGTATCAGGTTAACAGGTGTTTTTATAACCTTTTCCAAACCTCTTCTAACCTGGCTTATGAACGAGCGCAGGATTGCTGAGTAAGGAATACGTTGATCACCAATCTATTCAGCAACATTTTCGTTTTGTTTCATGTCTCTAACTCATTTATTTAATTTTACGCATTTTATTAGAAAAAAACAAAAAACAACTCTAATACTTTGAAAATTGTGTTATCGTCTGTTTTGTTATTCGATGAACATGAATAATTAGTTTCGTTCATATTGATAATTAAAATTATTTTTGATTAATGCCTGTATTATATAATTAAAATTGATTTCGATTTGATGATGAACGAAAATTTTTATAGTTTGCCCGGCACTAGTATAAGAAACAAATCAAGAACAATAAAATAAAATAAACAAAAATAATTAAATTAAAATATCAAATTTTAAGTTACACTCCCTGACAAAAGTATAGGCCACCCCCATCAAACATTAATTCTAAGCGATGAAACTTCATAAAAATAGTTATTATAACTGCAAATGACGAAAACCCATATATTTACAACAAAAATTTAATTTTTATTCGAATACCAAGAATAAACATACAAATGACGACAGCAAAAACATAGGCCCGTTAACTTATATATTTATTACCTCCTATGTGTATACCCCACACTTTCTCTCTAAAACTTTGACCAATCGTTTTGGAAGATATTAAAAAGTTTCTTTATACCTATACCTCTGGCGAATATAGGCCCACTTTTCTGTGGTCCAAGTTTTAAGTTATTCTATGGAGTTAAACAGTCTTCCTTGAGCATTTACTGCTCAAAAACGTTCGTTTAATAATAATGTTCAGATCTTGCAATCAGGCTGGGCAGGGTGAAATGAAAATATTTTATTCTGAAAACAATTTTATAATAAGCGAGCTATATCAATTCAAGTGAATTCAGAGCCGTATGAACGGGTGCGTATTTTCATTTTAAGATGATACCCAATCGATTCAGCTCTTTTCCTTTTTGGATAACCGGTTCCTAGATGAAGTGTAGGATATAAAGAATACTTTCTACTTTTTTATAGGATATAAAAAAATACTTTTTTGTATTAATTTATGCTACAAAGAATGTTACATTTGTATCTCCGTGGTACTCTATACAAGCCCAAAAAATGAAATCACTTCATTGCTTTGATGTTTGTTTTAAAATAGTTTTTCTCTTCAGTGATTATGAAATTGTCTCGAAATCCATCAGAACATTCCAGATTAAACCACTGAAGATAACTTTCTTCTATATCTTTCCAACAAGGCATGTTCAGAAGCAACTTTATGTTAAAAGGCTTTGTGTGTTTTTGAAAGAAGAGGTTTTGTCTTGAGTTTCAGCTTTAAATGACTGGTTTTGAGCAAAATGTTTTGACCATTACCTAAGGAGTACATCTACTTAGAGCAACATCTGCTGACTACGTTTTGAAGCGAGCTTCTAAAATTTCTGTCGCAGTGGCTAAAGAATTGGACTCTTGGTGTAAAATAGCTCACTATTTTTGGACTGTTGTTGCAATAAACCTACGAGTTCGTTTTTGGCTATAATTATTGCCCAGCCCAAGGAAATTCCTTATGAGATGCATTATATTCTATTAAGAATGCGAGTGATTTTCCATATTGTCCAATTTCTCTCTCTAACATAATGTTTTAATTACGTCATTTTCACTCTCTGTCTACTCTTTAAGCCATGAGGCTTTGCTTGATTAAATTTTTAAATTTTTTTTTAAATATAAATGTTTTCGGTATTCCGTGAGCAATATGAATCGGAACTCAACACTAACAGGTTTTAATCAATTAATTGCGTTTTTACAACAAGATTCAATTGCTTGAGTTGAAGTATTATATTCTGTAACAATAATAATTAATAAAATAGGCGTGGCTTATAATTTTTTTTCAGGAAGTGTACATACACAATTTTGTTCTTTTGCCTCTAGAAATGTGATTCTATTCAAGTTTTCCTTGATATGCTTTATTTAATGAGAACCAATGTTCCTTGGCAACTAAATGAAGTATATGTTAATAGATATAATGTAAGTTGTCAATTTAAGAGCTATATTTTTATTAGTCCTATCAACATTATTCAAAATATATGGGTTTTCATTATTTGTGTTTCATCTACAAATCCGGTGATGAAGTGAACCCAATTGGCGGATTTACGGGGGGATTTTGCTTAAAAGTGATTTTTTTTTAATAGCATTGGAATCATCCTTACAGCCTCATGAATTTATGTTCTATTTAGGTCTTTACCATTTATATGTTAAATATATATATTTATTGAATATAAATTCTGACTGATGCTGATGATTTCCTCTGCTTTGTTTGTTGCTAATAACTTTTTATACTGGATATTACTGAAAGGTTTTAAAAAATGAAGAAACTTTTCTCTTTGATTTTTGTAAGCCGGGCATTCTATAACTTAATGTGTTGGAGGGTTTCTCTTTTGTTACATCTATCACACTCTGAGCTTTTCTTAATTCCTATGCGCTGAAGATAAACTTTTCATAAACCGTGATTAGTTCTAAGTCTAGTAAAGTTTTTAACTACGTTTTTGGTTAAATTCAATCGGAAGAACCGCGGTTCGTTTAAAGGTTGTGGTACAATAGACTTATAGTATATGCCTGTAGATGACTCCTGATAATCCTTTGCCCACTTATTAAGCATATATTTTTTTAACATCGAAAAGTATTCCGAGTACGGTAGTTTTATGTCAGTGGTATGCGTTAGGTTGACGGTTTTAGCAAGGCAGTCTACCTCGTCATTTTTTGGAATTCCCATGAGTGCCTTGATCCAAATAAATATTATTTCTTTTTTGTTTTTTATTACGTTGGCAAAAATGTTATTTTTATTTATATTGCTATTATTTTTTATTGCTACTAATGAGCTCTTACTATCAGTTAATATTATAAATTTATTTTCATCTGATTTCTTAATAAATTCAAGGGCTTGAAATACAGCATATAATTCAGCGTTGTAAATAGAAGAGTTGTCAGGTAATTTGTATTAGCTGAATATCTAAACTTCGGAATGTATACTGCAGGAATATCTATACTGTATACTTTTTTGACTTACAACAAAAGAAAAATAACTAAAAAAAATATTTTTAATAAACTTATTGAATTAATAAAATAATAAAATAAAATATTAAAAGGGTTAAATTGAAGAAGACTCCGAGACAAGCGTTTTTAAGGTACAAATATGAAGCCTTGTTCAAAGTATTCCCTCCTTGAAGGGCTACTTTGAATAAGAGAAAAATGACTCCCCCTCCTTCATATTGAAGATGGCGGAATCGTTCATACGGAAATTTAAAGCTGAGTTGTATAGTAATCATTTGGTCCAAGAAAATTCAAAATATCCACAAAACGTGCAAAAAAAAATGTGCTAAACCTGCTTTAAGTAGCCTCCGTTTACGGTACTGTATTAGGACCAGTAAAATAAAAATATATGTTTAGGATTTGTTAAAAATAAAACATTTTAACTGATCAATGATTAAAAAGGTCGCCCTGGGAATAACTAAAAGAGCGTGCCCCAGTGGCAGGGAATGGAGCTCAGTGACCATCACTAATTATCATCGGACCCAATTAAGGTGACATGGAGCGTGGATTGAGGTGAGTTATCGTGGCCCGGAGCCAATGATGCATGGTGCATGGGGTGCACTAGGCCACCGTATATGGTTAGCCTGTCGCGACCGGTACTGCTTGCACAATACAACAGCAAATCACAACCGTTCTCCATGGTGTGAAGCTAACTGTTCTAATGTTTTAGAATATATATAATGTATTAGTGTAATGAAATGGAGGACTCTTTATTTATCATGTTACGCAGACCGAACATATTAGGTTTCTCCTAAGTACATCACCACTTTCTATTTTATGAAATGAAAGATATTCCAATAACTTATACAGCATAACTGAAGATTGAGGAAATAAAAAATAAGAAAATAAAATAATATTTATTTATTTTGATGAGTTGTAAACCTCCATCATCTCGAAAACGGTTGATTCTAGAAAAATATGTTTCAAATAACCATAAAAGCTAATTAAATCTACTATAAAATTGATCTTTAGTAAATCTGTCGCAATTCTAATCGTTTACGTGATATTCGTTATTGAAAATCGGTGATTTTCGGGAAAAAAACTAATGTCACCTCACTTTTTGTCAAACTTTTGTTTCTAGTACCTTCCACAATCGTTTATCAGAAAAAACGTCAGTGCCAAAATTGTAGAGCATTAAATTTACTTTAATTTCATATACGTTTGTGGTATTAGAAGCAAATGTTTAACAAAAGTGAGGTTAACTTTTTGTTTATTTACGCAGTTAATAACGCATATCTTGAAAACTGTTGGAATTACGACGAATATGTATATAGTTAATTTTATAGGAAATTTAATGAGCTTTAATTTTGATATGTAGCATATTTGTCTAGAGTCCACCGTTTTCGAGATATTATCGAAAAACTAAATTGGGACGTTTTCCCCTACCCCATATCCTTAGCTCACCCACAGGGGTGGGGACTTCTAATATGTTTACCTTCTAACTACTCCTAACGAAGCTGTGATGTCAAAAATTATCGCATATTCCATGCACTTCTCTGAGAAAATAGATTTGTTGGTACTCATTCCGAAATTAATTGTTCGATCCAAAATTTCTATTTTTTATTTGAATGCTCCATAAATTTACTGTCAGTCCCTATATATGAAATTTTGATTATGTCACGTTCATTGATTAATCAGCCCACTGAATTTGTTGATATCGTCATACTTTGTCAAAACATACATATTTAGTGTTCGGGTTTGGGTGTATTACGTGACATAATCAAAATTTATGGACTATAGAAAAATATGCTACAAATCAAAATTAAAGCTCATTAAATTTCCTATAAAATTAATTATATACATATTCGTCGAAATTCCAACAGTTTTCGAGATATACGTTATTAAAAATCGATAATTTTAGAAATAAACTAAATGTTTACCTCACTTTTTGCTAAACATTTGCTTCTAATACCAAAAACGTATATATGAAATTAAGGTAAATTTAATGCTTTACAATTTTGAATCTGAAGTTTTTCTGAGAAACAATTGCGGAAGGTACTAGAAACAAAAGTTTGACAAAAAGTGAGGTGACATTTGTTTTTTTCCGAAAATTACCAATTTTCAATAACGAATATCTCGCAAACGGTTAGAACTACGACAGATTTATATATTATCAATTTTATAGGAAATTTAATTAGCTTTTATGTTTGTTTGTAACATATTTTTCTAGAGTCAACCGTATTCGAGATATTATCGAAAAAACAAAAAAATTGAACTTCTCTCCCCCACCGTTAGCTCACCCCCCAGTGGTGGGGACTTTTAGTATGTCCTCTACACTCTACACCCCACATTTAAGCACTCATTGACGTCTAAAAACGACAAGCCATTAGTCGTTTGTGACTAAAATCACTAACCACGAAAACTACTGAGCCGAACTGAACCAAATTTTAACTACATTATCTTTCTAAGAAGGTTTATTAATAGTAAAATTTACTAATTTTCAATCACAAAAATCGTTTTAAGAAATGCGTTAAAAATGTGAATTCCAGTAAAGTTTAAAAATCGATCAATAGGTATCGAGCGGCATTTGCTAGAGAGGTTACAATGGTGTTATCTAGAACTTTAAAATGATAATAAAATTTCACTTGAGGTATAGATGAATCAATACAATTAGGATTGATGAAATAATCGCCACTTATATGGGGTTATTTTATTAGAAAACCAGCCTTAGAAGGTCTGGAACTGAAATAGAATTGGAATAGAGATGGACTTCTCACTGAATTCGTGAGAAGTGGAAGGGGGCAGTAGGTTAAATTTTTGTTATTTATTATAGGATTTCCATTATGATTCATTGGATTTGTCCGTTCCTATGAAAAACAAATTTAAAATAGAGCTATTTGATATGTTTATCTGATCATTTAATCAAAAATCTGGATCGTTTTTAAACGGTTTTATTATTTCTAATGGGTCACAAATATTTAATTTTAGGCTATTTTTTTACTTGATGTAGCATTTTTATTCCCAAGTCTTTATTAAATTTGTGGGTTTTTTTTTATTTATAAGGATAGCGAAATTGGAGTTTTGGGTCTTCTTAGTAAAATACTACGTCAAGTAGAAAATAGCCTAAAATTAAATATTTGTGAATCAATAGAAATAATAAAATCGTTTAAAACCGATCCAGAATTTTGTTTAAATGATCATATATGATCAGACAAACATATCCTATAGCCCCATTTTAAATTTGTTTCCCATAGGAACGGAAAAATCCAATGAGTCATAAGGGAAATCCCATAGTAAATCATAAAAATTTAACCTACCCTCCCTCTACCACTTCTCACGAATTCAGCGAGAAGTCCATTTCTATTTCAGTTACCTCTTAGACCCTCTAAGGCTGGTTTTCTAATAAAATAATCCCGTATAAGGTTCGCATGATGGTATAGAAGGATCAATACAATTAGGATTGATAAATCAATTGATGGTTATATTTCAGTTATCTCTTAGACTTCCTGAGGTGAGTACTGATGTTTGATTTCTTGTCTTACATTTTTAAAAACGTTAGTGTATATAATATATGTGATATAGTACTGATGTGTAGAAAAATTGTGTATGTTCTAGAACTGAAGATGAATGTTTAGCATTCGAAACTAGTTTTCGAATAAAATAGTCCCAATAGAAGTGGCAATTAATTCATCAATCCTAATTAAAACATTTCAATTATATTGTTATTCAAAAAGCTATAAATGTGTGGTGGGGCATTTTGATCCCAGACCGATACATCGCTTATAATAAAGTAAATATTCCACGTCCATCTGGATTACCCACTTAAATCATTTAAATTAAATATTGGATTTCCAATCATGCTTGTTCGTACTCTTCAACAGTACAATGGCGCTAGAATTAAAATTACAGCTACGCGTGGAAATATTATTAAGGCTATAATTCTCACCTCAACTCGCATTTATTCCTAGGATCCTAATAATTCCTACAAATCTACATAAAGTTCCAACTAGAGTTTCTGTTGAGAGTACAATTAAACGCAAAGCTTTTAAATACTAGTTAAAATAATCTACGTTACTATATTAAAAAGGCATAACTCCCCATTGGCTTTTATTTATTTATACTACATGTTTCAGAGCTTGTCTGTTGCTTCATCTTCAGGTTCTACAATCATTATGTTATTTTACAATTCCTTACTATATTATTACATCACTTTACAATTTTTGGTTTTTTAACTAACACTGTGATATTCTCACTTGGTCATCTCTTCTACACTGACACCACTGGGCAATGTTCAATTATTGTTTTGTTTATTTATTGTCAACATTCTGGCCTATTTAATATGGTTCCTATTTTACCATTCAATTTCCATTCTATTAGTTGTATTGTCACTACTATTTACATTTTTATTACTTTTATTTATTAATGATTTTATTCTTATATGGACTATTTCCTAATAGAATGGAAATAGGGAGTTATGCCTTCTTAATATAATAACTGATATTAATCTCCTTAAATGAAACATTTAAAATCTACGTTAAGCTCAGACAAAGCCACGACAGAGAATGCTAGTTATACAATAAAGATTCAAGTAGAGGGAGGGGGGGGGGAGGGATTGGCTGCGTATTATAAATGTAAAATAGTATCATATTATATCTAAATTTTCTTATCATTTGTCAAAGTTTCTGAAGATTAAGTGAGCTTTACTATTCTTAGTGTTGCTATACATTTGTTGATCACTATTACATGATTACATGTATCACTCTTAATATAGATGTATCACAGTAATGTTATTTGAGTAGGCTTATTCATTAGATGACTTTTTATCAATCGAGTACATCTTATCAGGTCACATGTAGTAAAAAAAATGACTTGACCCGGAAAAAAGATTTCTGTCGATTCAAGCTTCCGTAAAACAAAATCTATCCATTCAATTAAACTTTTAACTTATACAAAAAAAAACCCATAATAGCCACTACTACGCCCCCTTCACATTCAGTTAGCGGCACACAGGATCTTCATGTTTTAATTGGATCTTCCCTGCGTATTATTAGCTATGTAATTTAAAGAAATAATTTTTTACTTTTCTGTTGGTGCGTAAAAGTAATTTGCCTTCATTTACATTATAATTAGTGAGATTATTGTCATAATTGAAAAACTTTAGTAAGTTTTTTACACTAAGTTTGACAAAAATGAAAGGTGGTGAGTTCATTACCAGTCTGAATTTAGAAAAAACAAAAAACTTAAGCTTTCTATTAAAAATGCAATAAATGTTTAAAATCGATGGCAATTTTTCCATTGCACAAAGAAGTGATTCGTATAGCTTTTCTTTTTTTCCGTACCCATTACTGTCTTATTTAGCTTGTAAAATTGGATTTAGGGCATTAATATCTAAATTATTTTTTTTAAATTTTAACCTGATATTATAACCCTTCAAGAATGGAGTAAAAACTGGAGAATCAAAATAAATCCAAATAAATCTCATCAAATAACCTTTACCCTTCGTCATGAACCTACGACTTTCTGCCCTACAGTATCCTTTAATAATGTTCCACTGATCCATGTTGAACAGACCCGCTGTCTAGGGCTCCAACTGGACAGCCGTTCAACTTGGAATCCACATACAAGACTAAAACGTCAGGAAACTGCTCGTCGTTTTCGACTTTTTCAACATTTACTAGACAGACGTTCAAAACTTCCAATTTACTACAAAAGACTCATTTACATGACGGTTATCAGACCTATTTGGACATATGGAATTGAGCTTTGGGGCTCCACAAAACCATCTTAATCATCTCGTATCCAATCCTTGCAATCCAAAATCCTTCGAAAAATCCTCAATGCTCCCTACTTTGTCACAAATAAACTTATCCATAAAGACCTCAATGTCCCATATGTTGCTGATTTAGTCCAAACCAGATACCTATCCTTTCACAGTAAACTCCATAACCATTCAAATCCACTAGTCTCTGAACTTCCTTCCCATTCTATCCTTGACAACAAATAAATATAAAAAAAAAAAAAAAAATCCAATAATGCCTAATTAATTTGTTACGCAATACTATATGTTTAACATTTTTATGATCAATGTCTGATTTAGTCAGAAATTTAAAATTACACAGATAGTTTTAATTTTCCCAATATGGGTTGTTTTTTCATTAAATGCATTTAATCATATTTTATATTTAGAGTGCCAAAGAAAAAAATCTTGAAAATAGTGATAATTTACATTTTTACCTAAACAATTCATAGTATTGCCCTACTTGGCATAGCTATGATATAAGTCGAGATAGATGACAAGCCAGTTATTGTTTTTGTTTAACCCTAGAGAATTTGTACAGTAGCGGACTATGAGGCTGAATGGAGCCCGAAGACAGGGATGATTGGAGCTGAAGCTATCTGATTGTAGCCGAGCTGGATTTGATGGAGGCAGCCGCACTGTTTGCTCCACAGCTAATTCCCTTTGCCAATGTTTTCCTCAGCGGCCATCCTCCCTAACTAGCTCTCTGTATTCCCGTTGTCCTCTCATAGCATGTCTCTTCTACACCAATCCTATGTTATTGTTCATGGGTGAAAATGGAGTTTTCAACTTACATGCCGTCGGTATCGAGTTAGATTAACCTCGAAGTTGTGTTCTCCCCTGTATGAATAAGCAAAATACATTACATGGTATTGTGATCTTCCTAATATGTGATATCCTGAAAATACAGCGTTCACAGCTTCCTCTTGTAGAATTGACACGGTCATCAGTCGATTACTGAATGCCTTCAGAAATATTATAACATATTTATTAATAAAACAGAAACAGTTGTTTCACTGTGACCTGTAATCAGAGTTGGAAAAAATTAATCAAGCAAAATATTTGACAACTGATTTCTTTGAATCAATCACCAAATTTAATTATGATTAAATTATTTGGTTGATTCAAGGAAATTGAACTATCCTACCTATATATACCTTTGATTCTGATTTAACGAATATTTCGTTGAATCAGAAAAGCATCCAATTTACTGAAACAGCTATTAATAAAAAATAGAACTCTTGACTGTTCAGTGGGAATATTTTTCTTCTTTTTTTTTACTGACAAAACATTACAATCTATTTCACTCAAAGGTGATAGGAGATAGAGGTTATGATTCTATTCACAAAGTATCTATAAATCAGCCTGAATGCACTAATTATAAAATTTTATTTAAAATTAAAAATTAAAGTTGTATTTCCATATTTAATGAAAAGTTGAAATAAGCTTCTCCCTAATATATTGCTTATAAATAACATAGATACTTGCCCTGACGTATTCTTAGTTGTTCGTTTCGTGTCAAATATCTGTAGGTATTACAAAACAAATATTATATAATGATAATATACAAATATCATTAATGAAATAATGTTGAATTAACTTGAAATGAAAATAAAAATAAAAATAGTGATAGATAATTAAAAGTTGATTAGAGAATTAATTATTTTTTTTAATTTCTTTTCATTTCAAGTTAATTCAATAGTCTGTATGTATTGTCTCCATGACCATTAAATATATATTTTTTTCTCTCTTTATTTGTTTAATCCACACCTGTCACTTAACACGTGACAACAAGCAGATGTGATAAATTGTTGTATACAAGATAATTGGTATGTCAGGCATGAGGGAGGACAGCAACCAGCGGTACTTACTCCTAACATGAACATGATATTTAATCAGTTTTAACGGAGTAGATCCCTCAACCAACTCCTTTTTTAGTCTCCTTTGGGTATTATCTGGCAAGCTTATGGAGGCCATACACCATTAAATATTAACTCATTAACTTGTCTTCATTATCTCACAACTTTATATCTACATTTTTTATGTTTACCAAGTATATTGTTGAATTAACTCATGAACTTTTTAGTAACTATCATTTTAATTTCTTTTCATTTTAACCTTTATTCAATAGTCTTTATATATTGTCTTCATGGCCTTTAGATATTGCCTTTAAGTTACTGTCTTTACTCTTATATATTTATTCTTTTCATACTTTTTTTTTTGTGTGTGTGTGTGTGTTATTTTATATATTTTCTAAAATTTAGTCACACCTTTTTGCTTGTTTTCTTTTCTTCTAACACTGATGAATACTTGTAATGCAAGTCGAAACCTTGGCATTATAAATTAAAATATTATTTTGATTTGCTGTGTATCTATGACTGCCTACCCCAACAATCTGCATCTCTAAGTACTTCACAGGCAACTAATACCTTATGAAAATAAAAAAAATTATACTTATGTTGCTACAAACGCTTAGAGAAATTATTGGAATTATGTTTACTTAATAAATGTTTTAATAACGAATTATGACATTGAACTAATTTAAATATTGCAGTGTTCTATTGGAAAGAAATTTATTGATTCCGTCATTGACATATCGGATGCAAAAATGCACAAGTGTATTTTGATGTGAACGATTAATGTTATATTATAAAGCTGATTTTGTATACCACAATTGAGTAAGGATAAAGGGTTTTTCTGAACATTATTTTTAAATAATTCAATCGACTTTTCCACAATTTTTAGATCAACATATTAAGTGAGTTTGTATTGTAAGATCCATTTTAAGTTATATTCTTATATGTTTTATTCGAGAATAGATTCTATGTTCATGGAGGATCAAGTTGTTTTTAATTTGTTGTTGAGTAATCCAAACACCATTGATAACTAGTTAGATGTTTCTCTCTATTTCAGCCCTCAGTTGTAGATTGAGTCCAACTTCCCCGCAGATACGGGCTTTGGACAGTGTTCATATGCCGTTCCAGTAAAGTTTTGAAAGTCAAATACGGTGATTAACCTAATACGCTTACAGCTATCTCGCCTAACTCCCCGGCCCTATTTAATTGTCTCGGAGGTTGTATCACGTGATTCGTTCATCATTTCGATTCACTTTTTCAGAGAAAATCAAAATCTTAGAAATTATAATTTATTTTCAGTTTCAAGAGCAACATTAATTAAATCATTATTTTGTATTTATTAAATAGATAAATTATTTTTTTGGATATTTGGTAATCTTATATAATTTTTTAAGATTAATTTTGTTTTGCTTTAATGTTCAATTAATACTAGGCTATGGTAGTTTTAAGCACATCATTCAGACAATAGTTGCCTCTACATCAGTTCTACTAATTTTAAACAACACCACTTCGTAAGTTTCTGGACCATCTTATAAAATGACTTAAAATTTAATGCAAGTCCATTTCACAACATACTTCTTTCACAACATATTGCTTTATAAATTCGGTTTTATTTTAGCTTTTCTGAAAATAACAAATAAAAAGCTGTGGGCATTATGATGTGTGGTTAATATGTAGAGATTATTTTGGCGGTAGTTTTTGCAGATTTTATCTATCATATATTTGCTTAAACACTTGCTAAATAAATATTACATCTCATACATATCAATATTTAAGTATTACGATGGAAGGGTTTAGTGTTCATATTTTCATTTTAATTTATTTTATTGGAAAAATTGTGTTTTTTTGTTTTTGTTTTTTTGTTTACTTTTGTATTTATAGGAGTATTGTTTTATAATATTCCTTATTGTAGCGGTTCCAGCAACAGGTGTGGATAAAAATAAGATTTTAATAGTGTACATATCCTCTCCAGTTTTCCTCAATTAGTCTGCGAATTTTCGAGCTATGTTTAAGCGAACGTTCCGCAAGGTAAACATTCAATTTTGAGGAAAATACGGGCGCTACACCAGAGATCGATACATTGTGTATTTAATAATAAATATTATATCTTTAAAATATCATATATTAATAATATTTTACTTTTGATTAAAATAATTTTTGTTTTATGGGGTTTCTTGGTACACGTTTTTAATATCCCAGAATTTATTAGTTAAAAATTAGTCTTTTTTTATCAATAGATCAACTACAGACATTAGTGTATATTTTTTATGTATCAAAAAAATAAAAATAAATAAATAAATAGCGACCATAAGATAACATTACAATTGACCATTTTTGATCGGAATCTGGTAAATTATAAATGTTACAATAAGTATCTATCTTATTTCATATTCATTTACTTTTTTTTTTCTTTTTTTTTTCAAAATCATTAGCAATAAACGAAGAGGCATTTATAATATTGATTGTTTAAGTAGTAAGCCGTCAATAGCAAATATGGCTTTTAGTTGGTTTATTGCTATTGATTTTGGAAAAAATAAATATGAATTAGCATAGGTTACTTTGTTGTATTTCAAACTGTATTGTATTTCAAAATTCTTGCAATTATTCCTCCCTTTGACTATAATTGAAAATTCTTTCTTTTTTTATTTAGTTAATTTTGTAAGCTTTTGATTCTAGCTACTTTCTCTAGGTTATGTTCGAATTTACTCGTTCGTTACAACGGTGATTATGAATAATTATAGCTTAACTTCAGATTAGGTATTTGAATCATCACTGGATGCTACTCTTCAAAATAAAGACCGTTGTTTTTAACTAGTTTCAGCCAGCAATTGGATTTGATGCCGGTACTAAACAAGCCATAATGTGATGGTGCAATATCTGCGTTAAGTTAACCAAAGCGGGATACTATGAACTCAGAACTGCATATACTCTGTATTGCTGTTTTCAGACCACAGCTCGACCTTCAGAAATAAGATCAAAATGCAAAACGACTTTTGCAAAGTTTTACCAAAAAAGGAATCATCACTTTTTTATATGGGTAACTGGCTTTCCTATAGCTAACAATATTTCTGCTACTTTAGTGCTAAGATCTTTATTCTTCGTTTATTTTTCTTCAGATATTCAACGAGCGTTATAAAAATTTAAATGATTCAAAGAAAGTCGATTCAATTCATAAGGAATTAAATAATTGGTCAAAGTAAAAACTGGCAAAAATAGTAGGAAACAAAAAACATTCTGACAGCTGTAATTATCAATGTTGGAATTAAACGTTTATTTTATTTGCTATTATTATTATTATTATTATTATTTGGTTTTCCGGCGGCAGAGTACGCTGCAGGCGGGAGGATGGCCATCCTGCCATTTTTATTAACGCAGCTAAGGATCTTGAGGTCTTCACCTGAAGCATCTACTCCTGTTTCCACATACCTTGCTCTGACATCTGGCTCTCCTCTCGGTCTATCGCATCACTCAAATTCCTCAATAGAAAAACATTTCGTTCATTGATTATTTTCTTTTCTTTATTAATCATTTTAATGTGTGCAAAACTTATTACATCATGTTTGCTTTTCTCGTTTATATCTTCGTTAATTTCTCTTTACTGCCCATATTTCTAACTTTCTACTTTTTCATACCATGTTATTGCTTAGTGTCTTCTGAATCCGCTATTTCTTTTTTCCTTTCTCTTTTCCAGCATCCTTGTCATGACTAGCGTCCTAACTCTCTGTCATGTTAACGCCCAATCCCTCCCTGCTCACTTTACCGAATTCCATCAGTACTTCTCTGATAATTTTTATCATATCGTTGCAATATCTGAAACCTGGCTTAAGCCTTCAATACCTTCCCTCAGTGTCTCCCTTCCTAACCACTATCTGCTGCGTCATGATAATAGTTGATTCTCCTAAAAACCTCATTTCCTCTTCCCAGTTACCAATCATGTTTCTTTCTAATCACGATTTAATATCCCTGTCATACAATATCCAAACTCCAACATTCATTCCAAAAACCATTTCCTATCGCAATCTTGATTCCTTAACATTTTCCTCAATCCAAACTGATATTGACGCTCTGGACTGGGACTCTATATATTCCTCCCACACTATCGACAACATGGTTGACATCCTCACATCCAATCTCTTATCCATCCTCGACTCACATGCTCCCCTAAAAACCATCCTAATCCGACGTCCACCAGCACCCTGGATCACAATAGAAATCAAAAACGTACAAAAGAGACGAGAGACCGCCCGAAGACGTTTTCGACGGACTAGACTTCAGGACGACTACACTCTGTTTAAATCCCTTCGGAATCAGACACAAACTGCCATTCGAAAAGCTAAATCACAATATTTTCATGAAGCCCTCTCCAGTGCCTGTGATCCAAAATCAAAATGGAAAATTTTATCAAAACTTTCCTTTAGTAAATCCTCAAATGCTCCGCTTTCATACTCTTTTACTCCTAATGAAATGAATTCCTTTTTTGCTACCTCATCATCAAACTCCTCATCTCTTTCTGCCAGCTACGCTCCAAGCGGTCCTCCTTTTAACTCCTCCAATTTTTATTTTTCCTATATCACCTCATTGATGCCATTTTCCAATGTAAAACGCAAGCTATTGGACATGATGGTATTCCACTAAAATTAATCAAACTCTGCCTTCCTACTATCCTTCAAGTCCTCCTACATATATATAATTATTCTTTGCACAATTCCACCTTTCCTTCATCCTGGAAGAAAGCTAAAATACAACCCTTACAAAAGAAATCTAACCCATCTTCACTTAATGATTTCCGTCCCATATCAATACTTTCCAATCTGTCCAAACCCCTTGAAAGACTAGTTCAATCACAAATCTCCAATTTCTAGAAAACTCTCATCTCCTTAATCCGTTCCAATCTGGGTTCCGACCTGGTTATTCAACTCAGACAGCCTTAACAAAAATTACTAATGACATACATAATGCCCTTGACGAACGAAAAGTAACTGTCCTTATCCTTCTAGATTTTACCAAAGCCTTTGACACCCTAGACCATTCTATTCTCCTCACGAAACTAAAAGCCCTATCTTTTTCCTCAAGCTCTCTCCTCTGGTTTCCTTCCTTCCTCTATAGTAGAACTCAAATAGTATCCATACCAAACCAGCCACTTTCCTCTTCCCTTTCATTGACATCAGGGGTAGCCCAAGGTTCCAGTGTCTCTCCTACTCTTTTTTTGTGCCTACATAAATGATCTACCAAATTCCATTCACCATTGTTCCTACCATCTATACGCGGATGATTTCCAGATATATCTATCCTTCCATCCCTCTGATTTAATCAAATCATTCTCCCTTATCCAAGAAGACCTTAATAGCATTTGCAAGTGGGCCTCTGACAACAAATTAAAATTAAATGTAGAAAAAACGCAGGCTATTATCATAGGTTCTAATACCCATCTGAGATCCCTTCCCCACCTCCCGATACTGTCAATGAACTCCCAACCTATTCAATTCCACCCCACAGTCAAAAACCTTGGTATTACCTTTGACCAAACCCTTTCATGGAAACCTCATATCTCCCAAATTTCTAGACGGGTTATATCCATCCTTAAACTATTCCATTCTTCCCAGGACTCCCTTCCGAAACCTACTCGTCAACTCTTGGTTTCTTCCCTTATCCTACCCCATTTTGACTACAGCTGTGTTGCATATGGTGGCTTGACGGCGGAACTCGAGAGTAAACTAAGGAGACTAATGAACTGTTTCATTAGGTTTATCTTTAGGGTTCCAAAAGCCTCCCACATATCACATCTATATACAGAGTTAAAATGGCTTTATCCTTCATCCCGCATAAATTACTTCTACCAAACCATCAATTCTCGGAATTCCTCCTACATCTATAACATCTTCCAGTTCAGATCCTCGGTCTCCTCCCGCACTACAAGATCTCGCTCCTCTGACCTGTATACTTCTTCCCATAAGAGTACATCATTTGACCACTCCTTCATTTCCCGTGCTACTTCCTTGTGGAATTCACTACCCTGTAATATCCGTAATGCTCCATCTCTGTCCACATTTAAATCCCTTCTCTTTCAATACCTCCTTTCCCTCCAGAATGATACTGACTAGCAAAACTTCACTAAAAAAAAGAAGTGCATTCAGTAGATGTAAATAGGTTTTTATTCTTTCTCCTGCAATTATTGGATTTTGTAATTTTTATTTCTATTTTTGTTCTTTATTTGTAAAATTGTAAATAGTTAACCAGAGTGTTAATTTATTTTATTTCATCTTATGAAAGCTAGACTCATTGTATTTATTTATGTACATTATATTATTCTTAGGGGACATCGTCCCAGAATAAAGTTTATTTTCTATTTCTATTTCTATTATTTTTTTTAACAATTTCATAATTGCGTTTTCATATCGATTAAAAAATAATATGAGGCTTTTCTCTTGTTAATAATCTAATTTTTATGTTGACATAATGACCTTAGATAGAAAAATATTTCCTTAGCCAAAGCGTTTTCAGATGTACAGTTGTCGAAATGAGGGAGAGAGGAGGGAAGGGAAGTGTGGGTGGTGGAATATCGGATATTGCCTGATGCATATTGTATGTAGCGTCACCTGGTGGCAGGTTCCTTCATACCCTCGCTGCACCGCATCTCAAACAAAATAATCAATAGTGACTCCGTCTTACTTTCATGGACTTATTTGCCTTCCTTAGTATATCTCTGGAAATGTCTTAAACATTTTATTTGGAAATATCATATTCAGGTAAACATTTGAGACGTTGGTATACTTGAAGAAAGCAATGCCAGAAGCTGTGGTCATGTACTTGACTATTCACATATTAGCGGAAGATTGATTATCTAGTTTGTGGAGTAATAAATGATGTTCAAAATAAGTTAAGGAAAGAGCTTTAAAACTATAGATGAGTAAGGAATTTCAAAAGAAGGTAGCAGGAATGATAAAATATTTTACAAAGGAAGCAGCCTAATGGGATGAAGTGTGAAGGTTTAAAGGTTGGGACCTTGCTTGTATTCAGGAGGCAAATAGAAGAATACTGATTGATTAGGTCAAACATATAGGAATGCTTTCTGGTTTTTAGTGATTGGAATAGGAGAGAACCAAAGAAGTATTGGTGCACGAAAAAAAACCTCCCATGGTCAGAATGCCGGTTCGCCTGGAGATGAATCTAATGAAACAGCCTATCGCTTATAATACAATAAACTTCTAACCCTCTAGCAATTATCATCTAAAAATAAATGTTTTCATCCTCATTTCAATTCCAGCATGAATTTTTTGATTAAGTTATTTTGTAAAAAGTTTTGAATAAAAAACATTACTAAAAATCCGAAAGTCGTTTATATATTTGGCCTTCTTTTGAGATGCATCGAGGTTTCTCTAGAACAGTTAATTGGTTCTGGAGTGTAATAAGAAAGGATAGGTGTCTGTTCAAGAAAGGTCAGGGGTTCGTAGCCGAAACCGTCCACTTTTGTGAAGCTGGTAGCTCAATACAGTAAATATAGCTCAATAAACAATTTTCCTGTAACTTTATTTCATTATTAACAAGATTAATTCAAATAACATGCAACCTCTTTTTCTTATCTTACAAATAAATAAAGCTTATAAATTATTATGATAGTATTCAACAATTATAACTTAATAATAATTTAACATTACATGCAATTCAATTTTTCATTTTATAACCAAATAAACATTAATACATTATCACGGTAAAGTTCAACAGACTATGGTTCAACCATGGCTTGACTTTGTGTGCGAATATATGATAGTAGATGTCGCTCACAGACTCGTGGTGAGTAAAACGGTTATAGATGATGCTACATAGTCACTTAGTATCAGATCTGGAAATGTCGGACACTGCGCTCCGAATGCAAAATCATGTAGCATACGCCATAGCCGCACACCATAGGAGGCACAACTCCTTCCCCAAATATCTTGTAGTACACACTGAGAATCTTCAGAGCTCGTAACAACTCACGTGACTCACGCAATCGCTCGAAGATCAGCGAAGTTGCATGATACATACCCGCGTACAGTCTCAGGTTAAATTTTAAAGAGGCCAAGTGATTAATATACCAAAAATAATTTAAGCACATAAGTCTAAATTAAATATATACTAAATACCAAACTGTCGGCCTCGATAGTGTCAATTTTGGATCATGTTGCTAAAATTGGCCAATTTAGATCATTGTAGATAAGTTTGCGACATAGTAATGAGCATTACAGCTTTTTTGATGGGTTTAGAATTTCAAGGATTGGATATGGAATGAACTTAATGGCTTCGTGTAACATCGTATGTCCAATTAATCCTGATTATTGATGAGTCTTTCATAATTCGGATGTATATTTTAGAATATTTGTTTGGTAAATGTTGAAATCGTCAAATTTCTTATTACAAAAAAGAAAATGTTTGATATTTTACACATTGACTTAAAAGATAGCAACTGATAAATGACCGCTATTTCATAAAATTCATTATCAACCTTATAACGTTTTACAAATAAATTGTACTTGTTTTAACAAAACATGTTTTACGTTTTTAATCTTTAATATTATTTGTTGTTTACAACTGTATATAACATATACAACAACTAAATGTGTGAAATATAATTAAAATGACTCGCCAACTACTTGTTAAGAAATCCTCAGCAGTCAGTATTGGTCATCAACTTTTTAGATGCCTCGGAGTGTTTTAGGGTTTCTTGTAGGAAGGATAGGTATTTTGTATGGGCCAAATGTGCAATATATGGAATACTTTGATCGTTATGGGTTTAGATCCTTATTTGTTCATTAGAAGGAGCATTAGGGATCATTCTCCGAAGGATTTTGGATTGTTTGAATTAACGGAAAAGTTAATTGGAGCCATAACGTATTAATTAATTTGTCCTAATTATTGTCATGCAAATGATTCTTTTGTAATTTATGGAAAGGTTTAATCGTTTTTCGGGTAAATTTTGAATTCATGGCTAATCATTATATAGAGATTTCCCATAATGAACGTCAATTTTTAGTTGAATAGAAGTTACAACAACGCTAATATTTAAGTTTCCGCATCATTCTGTAGCCAATACATTTTAACTTGCTTTTAAAAACAGCACTCCCTTTAAGCGTGGCAGAAGGAAACCAACTTTCTTCACTTTACCGTATCGATCCATCAGGAGAATCGCTGAGCTGAATCTTCATTCGGAATTCCCAGCATGCCTGGGACAGCTAGCCGAAGGATCCGAGCGGAGGCTGAAATAATTTGGACGGGGCAGAAGAGACAGGAAAAGGGGCAGAAGAAGAAGAAGAAGACAAATAAGTTTAGCAATGGACAAGTTAAAACAATCCAATGTCCAGGCCATTTGTTCCAAGAGCGACCTTACATGTATTATTCAAGAGCCCTCCAGTTCGCCCCACCATCCTTCGGAGTCTCCTTCATTAAGGGAGGCGAGGGTTCGGCTGGCGATGGTGCACTTTTTCCAGCCACTTCGTTAACAACTGTTTTTTTTTTTTTTGGTTTTTTTTTTTTTTTTTTTTTTCTTTTCTCTCCGCCTTATCTTCCTTCCATCTGATGTAACGTCTCCTAGACTAAATATAGAACAAGAACATAGGTCAAATGATATTCTCATATAATATCAATACTCAGTTCACTTTGTTCAAATACCTATTCTATTGATGTACTTTTACTCATATGTTATTATTATTTTTTATTTTTAGGCGTATATATAATTCCGTTTTACTATGATGAATAAAAGGAATAATTGAAAAATGTGAATTATGTAATGAATTTCAAATAACCTGCTCAAGTTATATATAATAACATGCTGAATACATTTATATATTAAAATATAATAATACTAGCTGTACCCGGCGTGCGTTGCTACGCGCTTAACAAAATTTTTACAATTTGTTGAAGCAATTTTTATTATTTCACGATTTTTACATTTTGTCCATAACTTGTCACCTATGCATCAAATTAATATACCAGTAGGCCTATAATCTTCCCCTGAATATGTGGAAAAAATGCCGCCTCACATGGATCATTATCTCTTGCCGCTTCAAAGCCTATAAATGACACACACACATGCATTGATTTTTGTATATAATAATAATAATAAGATATTACTACTACTTTTTTTTTTTTTAAGATTGATGTATTAATTGGAATTATTTTTTTAGAAAACTAGTTACGAATGCTAAACATTCAGATAAATTATAAATTATAAACGTGAATCGACAATTGCTGAAAGATAAACTTTGTTACAAAAATTCTATAATAGTTTGTTAAAGGATTAAAAACTATTTTTCTATTCTTACGAGTTTCACAAGTTTAGATTATTCGGGTAGATTAAACTATTATATTTCTTAAACTGCAAAATTAAAGTGAACAACTATCCTTGCACGTACACCATTGAAGCAAACTAGAAATTCAGGGAATGGGCGAAAAAAGGGGAGAGGAATGTCCTTTGCTGGGGAACGAGGAATTAAAGAACTTAGCCTATTCCCCGGCTGTAAAAAGTCCCTAATAGCTCCCTCCACGAGTTTTTTACGAGGACATCAAATCCTAGTTGGCCCGAAAAAAAAGTAAATTGGAGGGATTAAGTATGATAACGCTTTATGGTGCCGAAATCTAGGCACTTACTGCTAATATTAACCGCGCTGTTAGTAGATTTTCAAAGTAACACAAAGAGAAGTTTTTATATCGGCCATTTAGGTTCAAGTCAAGTTTTTCATTATCGCATCAATTTTATTAGCACAATGTCATGAAAGTGGAAGAAATTGATTGGTGTTTCTACCCTGGGTATTAAAATATTTAACTGTCTACGAACATAATATTGATAGTTAATCAAATCAGAGAAACTAAAAATACTAGTTCGAATTTTTTTCAGGAATATGTAGGGGATGGTCCTCTGAACAGGAAAAAATGAAGTCTCTTCAAATCCCGGTTCCGTAGGGGAGGAGGGTACTTTAAATGTTCCATTTTCAAGTTTTTCGCTTATAACTCGAAAACGGTGCGTTGTATTGAACAAATCTGCTAGTACAAAATTAAAGCTTATTTATTTTTCTAAAAGTTTGGTCATAGATATTTATACGAAAAATTGAACTGATTCGACTAATGATTAGGCGAATTTCCAATTTGAGATAGTATTTTTTTTTTTTTTGTCTTAAATCAATTTTTTACAAAATAGTTATCGGCACTTACATTCTTTTCCATTTTTACTCCGAAATTGTTTGAGTTTTATCTTTTAACACTGAACCAGACTTCTTGGCGAAATAAAGATTAGCCAATAACAATATTATATTGAATACAAAATACTCTACAAAATTTAATTCATTTAAAAACCCTTCAAGATCAACAACAACATCAATCAACATAAATCCAAAGAAATCTCCCAAATATCAGTATCCTTTCATAATATACCACTGATCCCTGTTGAACAGATTCACTAACAAGGACCCACAGATGAACAATCGTTTAACTTGTAATCCGCATGCAAGAGACTTCTTCAAAGTTTACAACATAAAAGCCATGAGATGCCGATTAATCTTTAATACTCTTTTCATCGTCACAAATAAACTAATCCATAAAAAAATTTATATGTTGATGATTAAGCCCAAACCAGGTACCTGTCCTTTTATTGTAAACTTTATAACCATTCAAATGCGCTTTACAAGCAATTGACATGTTATGAGCGTTATCATATTAACCAAATATATTTTTTTTATGTATATAGTTAATTGTAAATTTTAATTAAAAAAAAAAAAAAATTTAAAATACTAATTAATATTTTATTGGATATTTTCATAATAACTTTACGGATGCCTTCGTATAGTACCTCTTTGAGTAAAAGGAAACTGTAGTATATTGATCCATATTGGGACTGCCTACTACAATTCGCACGTCCACGCCAAAATAGCTTTTAAGTCCTGGGGCAGTATGGTCCTTCGTATATCCTCACATCTGTGGAAGTTTTTTGGAGTGGGATACTAAAACTCTTGAAAGCTCCGAGTGGACCCTTAACCTTATAAAGCAAATGTGAGAAGAAAAAACAATTTTTTTTTTCCATTTCCAGAGTCTATTTAATCTATAACTGTAATCTTTGATGATAAATCCTTTTTATATTTGATACCTTTCGACTGACTAATTTAATATTTAATTATTTAAATATATAAGTTTTTAATTTTTTATTTATTTTGATTTTGTCAAATATTGAGACGGGGAAAATATAATTTTTTTTTTTTTCATATTTTTAAAGCATTGTTTTATTTCATTTTATTTTTTTCATTTTCTGTAAGTTAGAGTTCCTTTAAGTTCTTCTCTATTCCCTAAAACCAGATTGGTTATGTTTTTTTGTTGTGGAGGTAGTCAAAAATGTTTTTAGTCAGTTTTGAGTTCAGTATGGCTTCATTCATTAAAGGATTACTAGAGATAAGCTGCTTTCAAGCCACCTAATGGGATAAAGCGTGATTACTTATTACTTGTATTAATTAATTCAATAAAACATATCAGTTTTCTAAATAAAGTGTGATTATATCACAGGTTTTTTTATGTGTTCTTATTTCCACTTCCATATGAGGAAAACTGGCTTATATGAGAAAATATTAGCAGAAATTAACATCTTCACAACCGAACATTACTATCATTTAGCTCTTATTTAACAAAAATAAAAGAAATAATAAAAAAGAAGTATATCTATATAAAAATACAAAAATTATTATAACTATATAACTGACTTATATACATTTTTTACACCGGAATACCTTTCCATTTTAGATATGGGAACTGAAACAGAGTAACGAGATATATAGCCCAGTTTTTTTTTTAGCTGCAACATTCGTAAGCCAGTGGAGTCAGCGTAAAAAAAAGCTGAAAAAAACTCCAAAGATGAGGGTTTAACATTTCCAGTACTAAATTGTCGGATTTTATAGCAGATCTCAAGACCGATGGCGTTTTAACCTTTCATGAGGATTGTTGGGGTAGGAGGAGGTTGGTAGGTATTGTAACAAGGATTATTAGAAAAGTTTAAACGTATATTTTAAAAATTGAATGGAATAAGGCCCAAGATATAAGGTTTATTTAAACCAAGATTTTCTTATAGTCACTATTTGAAGCGTTAAGGTTATAAGGATTTCCGGTTGGGAAGATAGAGCTTTTCTATTTCCTACAGTTCTAGTTTGTAAACTTCCAAAAGATAATATTCCTTTTAGGGACCATAGTACTAAATGAAGATTGAATAAAGAGTAAGTGAAGTTGAGTTTAGTTAAAAAAAAAAAAAATGACTAGATGAAAATAAGGGCACCCTCTTTTGTTTTTGATTTAGAATACTTAAAATTTGAAAAAAATCTTGATTTTTGCCTTTTTCAACAAGTTTTTAAATAGGAGAAGGCAAAACAATGATCAACATCAAATATTTCGTTTCAGTAATGATGATTTACAAAAAGCTTTCAAAATAGTACCAGGAATAAACATGGGCCCTCTCTAAAAAAGTGACCTAAAATAGTTTAAAACGCGGTAAAACAATATCAAACGGCAAAGAGTTTATTTATTACAGGAAAAAAAAAAATCTTAAGGTTGTTTTATATTATCCGGCACGACACGTAGCGGACCGTAACGTTTCAGACAAGACAAATATTAGTATAGTTAGTTTTATAGTACCTGCGTATATATAGCGGATCGGATCCGGCAAGACAGGGCACGTTTCAGACAAGACATTATGACATTTCTCGAAAAGAATATTTGGTCGGAGCCGGTCCGTTCCGGACCGTGTCTTTTTCGTAGTATACTTTACTTTCCGACTCCGACAGTGCCGTAATGCACTGGCTTTGCCCCGTTCCAGTTCTTTTTCTGTGTTTAAATTTGATTCCATTTTTGTTTTTTTTTTGCAAAACTTGATGTTGAAAAATTAATTGAGTGCGTAAGGAGTAACACATTGAACATTTTATATTATTATAAGAATATAAAAACAGAAATTTAACATATGCAATTATAAAAAAAAAAATCTAATCAAAACAATTTGCATAAACTTCTACCCGATGTTGAGGACATGTAGGTTTTCTACATTTAGTGCATGCTTTCTTGATTTTTTTCATCTTTTTGTCTTGGACAAATAACACATCTGGACTAAACCTAATGACTAAACTAAACGCTAGTATGATGTAATATACTATAAACAAAAAGTCATTAAAAAAAAAAAATCTCCGCTTCTCCTGTGCTCCCGGCCCGTGCTGGAACCCGCTGTGTCTGATAATATAAATACAGCATGTATTTGTCTGACCGTGCCGTGTCTGATACGCTACGTGCTGTGCCGGATAATATAAAACAAGCCTTAAACGTAAATGGTTCTTTCGGCGTAATCCCACATTTGGCACATAAAACATTTTACCCACACCTATCTCCCGAATGTCTTGAGAGAACTTTCCATCCCAAAAGATGCAAGTTGCATCGCTTAGGTATAGTTTATCCCCACCGTTGATATCTATATTGGTAACATCATCGCTGTCCACAAGGTATCTTCAGTATCTCCATTAACCACGAGGTAGGAGCATATTTACACATGTGCCCGTTCTTGCACCTTTTCCTCCATTAATTAGCATATGATTTTTTTTTTTTTTATAGGTATTCTAATTCGAATTAAAAATAGAATAATAGCTGCTACTAACAAGGGGACGTTTTAACATGTAACTCCCAGATTTGTATGTCAATTGTTCGTTTAGGTAGTAGGGACCTATAATAATGCAAAACTAGAGTTATAGCCGCCAACGAACATTGGGAGCCGAGAAAAAAAATAAAATATGAAAATCACTTTTTATTTTTTTTCTCAGCTCTCAGTTAAGGTAGAGAAATGATTCTTTCACGTTAAATTGAAGTTTTATATGCTATTTGAAAAAAAAAAATACTAAAGATATGCTCAAAACGCGACGCGGCTTTAGTGCTTTAGTCCAATGAAATCCGCTATAAATCTGTGGAATATTTTTTCATGAAAACTGACCTCAAATCTCGATTTAGCGCACCCAAAACGCTTATATAGCTATATGAAATTTTATCAAAATCAAAAAAACATTTTACCATTTTCGAGAAAGTTAAAATTTTGAAGTTGAGATTTCATCAACAACTTTTAACGGTCATGACAATTGCTTTGTTCAACCGATTACAATAGTGATAGCATCACGAGAATCGGCGTACATTCAGCTTTTTATCCATGCATAAACATTGGATTTACTTTAGATTTTAGTAGACAAAAACTGATGAGAATAAAAATTCTAAGGTCAACTATAACTTGAGATATCTCAATAAGGAGAAAAGCAGCGACCTCCGGATTTAGGCTAAATTATGAAGTTTAGGGCTTCTAGATGACCTTAAAATTTGGTTTCAATCAGTGACGAAATATATGAGATAGCCCAAATTATTTACGGTTTTTTAGAAATTGACTGCCTTTAAAATTTAATTTTAGATTTTTACGAAATTTAGTTTCTACATGTTTTTTTGAGATGAGGAATCTTAAAATGATATCAGTTTTTAATTAAAAAAATTTTCTCACCTGTATTTTTATTTTAAATAGCTTTGAAACCCTTAGATTGACGAATAATCTAAAACTAATGTCAGGTTTTGTTCCGATAATCAATATTTTTAAAAATGGTCTTATTTGAAATTTAGTGCGCAAAAATTAAAATAATAATAGAAATAGACAATTTTTACATGTTTTATTTATATAATATAGGTCAGAAAATTTTTTAAACTAAAAACTGATATCATTTTCAGATTCCTCATCTAAGAAACTTGTAGAAACCAAATTTCGTAAAAATTAAAAATTAAATTTTTTTATGCCTTAAATTTTGCAGTTTTTTTTTTTTAGAAGATAAGAGGCAGTCAATTTCTAAAAAACTGTAAATAATTTGCGCTATCTTATATATTTCGCCTTCGATTGAAAGCAACTTTTAGGGTTATCTAGAAGCCGTAAAACTGCATTATTCACAAATCCGGAGGTTAAAGGATTTTTTCTTCTTGAGATATTTCAAGTTATAGTTGACCTTGGATTTTTTTATTCTTAATACTTTCTTGTCCACTAAAATCTGGAGTAACCCAATGTTTATGCATGGATAAAAAGCTGAATGTACGCTGATTTTTTGTGATGCTATTACTATTGTAATCGGTTGAACACAGCAGTTGTTATGGCCGTAAAAAGTTGTTGAAGAATAAAATGATTTGAGGTAAGTTTTTTTTATGAAAAAATGTTTCTCGGATTTACAGCAGATTTCATTAGAGTTTTGTAATTTTTTTCGTGTTTTTGAGCACTCTTACGCCGGTTCGTGTCTTGTGCATAACGAAAGTACTTTTATTTCAAATACCATACGAAACTACAGTTTAACGTTAAAGAATCATTCCTCTATCCTGATTGAGAACTGAGAAAAAAAATAAAACGTGATTTTCATATTTTATTTTTTTTCTCGGCTCCCAAGACTCATTAACCGCCAATAACAGTTTTGCACTTTTACAGGTCCCTACTACCTACACAAAAATCGACATTCAAATTTGTGAGTTACAAGTCAAAACGTCCCCTTGTAAGTATAATTCGGAAAAGAAAAAACATATTGTTATAAATTTATCTGCAGATAAATTAAGGTAACTCGTATTTCTATCGATCATTGTTTCGATTTGGGTATAACATGAAAAACGCATACCTACAACCGTGTATATTTTAAAATTTTAAATAAGGGTAATAATAATCTTATATTGTATAGAACATTTTAATATAGCTGTAGTTTGATAACTAATAAATATATTTATTTTTAATCTGTGAAACGTGGTCACTTTTTAAATATGGCTGCTGAATCATCGTTTGAAATTCTATCCAACTGTGAATTCACAAATAAACCTCTTTATTTTACGATATTCAATTAACCCCTCCATATTGAACTTGAACTCTCATATTGAAGTTTGGCCTGTAGTGTTCCGAATGAAGCAAGTTCAAGTCTCCTAAAAGTTCTACCGACTCAAAAGGAGAAACTAACTTGGAACTTTGGACTAAATGTTCTCCAGATCTCCCTATCTTACGTTGCCTCCTTTACTTGAAAACGTAGTCAGAAATCCCTGAAATCTAGGAACTATTTGAAAGCCTCCTTATTGGGATCTGAATGTAATTAATACGTCGAATAAAATAGGTTCTAGTGGGTTTAGTTAGTATAGAAATTATGATCCAGTTTCTCTCAGTATGGGTCGCTCTTATTATTTAATTTCCTTTCATATTATTAATACAACTATTTATCGTTGTTAAATTATGTTCATTCGGAAAATCCTTTGATTTAAGTGTTTTAACTTGGAACATGTTTTACCGGTTACTTAGATGGTCAAACGATACGTTTTTGACGGTCAAGGGGGCAAGCCCTAAAAATTGTTCCATGTTATTCTTTCTTCAGCCGACTGGCTCAAGGGTGCCAGTTTTTTTCATTGTTTTTATTAATGAAATGCTGCATAATTTGTAGCTCATTAAAGATAAATTATTTCAGAAAAATGTATTTTTTGCATTAAAGTAGGGTGGGTAGACAATTATTTTCAACCTACACCGGCCGGATTTCAACTTATTATTTTGCATTTATAAGGTTTCTAGAGGTACGCACTGATTTTGCAAGTGAATAAATGCAATGATCACCTCCTTCTGTGTCGATAATTCATTAATAATTCTCAAGGAAATCTCTCAACCAACTCCTTTTCAATCTTCCCTATGAAATAATCGGATATGTTTATTTGTCTTGATATGTGACTTTATTGGGGTCTTGAAGTCTTGCAGTATAATTTCTTATAATTAATCAACTAATTTAATCATGATGAAATTAGGTGATTAATCCCAGGAAATTAGTTTTCATATATATTTACATATGATTAAATTTTGGCCAACTCTGGCCTTAGTTATAATTTTGAATGACACCCAACAAAGGTTTATAGAAATTTTAACCATTGCTTTAATATCTTCGTATTGTTGGTCACTGTCATCATCCTTCGGTGAAACGTTACTCCTTAGAAACGTACTCTCGTCTTATGTTGATTCCGTTGTTCACGGAGGCTGTCTTTATTCAAAGTGAAATGTGATATAATAGATCGTCTTGGGATTGTCTTATTTTCCATCGTTTGCATTAGTCATGCAATGATTGTCAGTTGTGTTATAGTCAGAGAGGATTCCATAGTGATTCTGTGTCTCGAATAACTTCATAACATTCAAAGTTAGCATTGGTAACCTCATCCAATTATATAAAATGTACTTAGGTGTTGATTAGCAGGAACAATAGTTGTAAAGGTTAGTCATTATTAGAAATATTGCAGTGCTTCACTATAACTATAACTAACTAACTATTTCAATGCATTCGTGCCTTAAAGTAATTTATGCATTAGTTCCTAGATGACATATTCAAGTGGACTATTGCTTTGTATGTTGGCAATGTGACTGTAAATGAATATCTAAAAGCTACAGTTTGAACGTGGGAACTGCCCAATGATAAATAATTTTCGCTAATATATTCTTTTTTCAGTTGAAGATTTATTGGAAATCTTAACTTATAGTTGGTCTATTGTGAAATTGACTTTCCATCTGTCATACATCAATTATATCTTAATCCTTTGTTCTATAAATAACATTAAAATAACTTCAGTTGGTATAGCATATCATAAAACTCTTACAAATTTCTTATCAGCTCCTAAAACACAACAAATTCTGTTATAATAAATATTCCATTTTTATATAAACTGTATCCATACAACTATGCCCATAAATATGAAAAAATAAAATAAAGAAAAGTTTAACTTCTGAACATTATTTCTTTAAAGATACAGAATTAGTAATTAAGACCAAATTTTAAGATTTTGAATATATTTGCCCGTATTCAAAGTAATGGATAGATTTCCATACGATGCAGAGGACTGTATTATTGTAATTTGACAATGTATTTTTATATTTGTGGGTTATTTGATATTATTAGATGGCATTTGTTTGAACATCAAAGTGTTGATGATATGATATTGTTCAAAAGCCTAATTAATTTGAAAATGATCCCATCAATTCAGATATTTTTTAATACGTCATGATGACTGATCAGACATCACTGTACTATTGGTTTTTCAAAAGAGGAAGTTCATAATTTTTCTAAATGAGTTTATGCAATTTAAAAAAAAAAAAGATAAATGGCTTGTTAGTGACTAATCTCAAATATTTGTGCGGTTTACATTGAGCTGCCATTTTTTTGTAGACATTACATTTATACTAAAACTAATCTTAAAATCTATATACGATTATTTTATAATCCTTAACAATATCTTCTTTCTTATAAAAATTTTAAATCTTCCTATTTAAAAATAACGAATATTTTGAATGACTGATTATGTTCTTCCAAAATATTGTGGGTTTTCTGGCAAAAACTCGTTCTTAGTAATAACTTTCAAATTTTCTTTTTTAAAAATTTATGTCTCATTCTTAACAAATTTTATGCCGAAAAAAAATTTCGTGGTATAAACAACGCTTACATCAGATGAGGTCATCGTTATGTGTAAACAGAAAATAGAAGTACTACTGAAAAATGAATCTGAGTCAAGACTGCAATTAAATTTTTAATTTTAAATTTTTTTTTCTAACTCTAATAATAGATATTTACATCAATTCTAACGAACCGAATTATTGATTACGCGGAGGAAATAATTGGAGACTATCAATGTGGTTTAGACGGAGTCGTTCAACTATCGATCAAATATTTTCCCTTCGTCAAATTTTATAGAAAAAAATAGAATTTAAGGGCGTAGTGCATCAGCTCTATGTTGATTTCCAAACGGCTAATGATTCGCTTAATCGCCAGAAACTGTTTGATATTTTGATCGAACTGGGGATACCAAAGAAGTTGGTTAATCTCGTAAAGATGTGCATGTCCGAAACATTTAATAGAGTCCGAATCGGGACTTTTTACTCCGAAACGTTTGAGGTACGTGCGGGTTTAAAACAGGGAGATTCTCTTTCTCTGGTATTATTTAACTTAGCGCTAGAATACGTCATTAGGAAGGTAATGCTTACGGGAAAAGGATTAGAGATGGGTGGTAAATGTCCGGTTCTTTGTTATGCCTATGATTTGGTACTTTTAGGTGAAAACGAGGAAAATATAAAACTAAACGCTACTATGCTCATGGAAACCGGTAACGAAATTGGTTTAGTAATTAATACCGATAAAACGAAATATATGGTTAGTAGTAGAAACGGTGAACATTTTAGTAATGTAGATATTTCCGGGATAAAGTTCGAACACGTTGAGCAATTCAAATATCTAGGGTCTATTATATCGGGGAAAAATGGAATTCAAGAAGAAATAAAAGCAAGGTTAAAAGCCGGTAATGCTTGTTATTTCTCGGTTTTTTTAATTACTCAGTTCGCGCTTACTCTCCAAAAATTTAAAAATTAGGATACACAAAACTATTATACTACCAACAGTTCTCTACGGATGTGAAACATGGCCACTGACGTTAAGGGAGAAACAACGCCTTAAAGTTTTCGAATATAAAGTACTGCGTACAATATTTGGCCCAAAAAAGGATGAAGAAACAGGAGAATTTAGAAAGGTTCACAATGCGGAACTGCGCGAATTATATCCGGTAAATAAAGTTCAAGTAATAGCAGCGCGACGTTTAAAATGGGCATGTAAAGTCGTTGGGTTTAATAATGATCGAATTCCGAAAAAAGTAATCAGTTATGAGCCGTCGGGTAAACGACCGAGGGGTAGACTAAGACGAAGATGGGAGGATTGCGTCAGCGCCGACCTGGGGGATTTAGGCTATGGAGGAGTGGATTGGAGGGAAGTGTGCGGTCGACGGTTGGTGGTGTCGGCATCGAACCTTCGGGTTCGCTAAGCCTTAATTTATTTATTTATTTATAATAATAGATGTGCGTGTTCGGACACCCCGTGTAATCGCTACGGGAAAAAAAAAATTCAATCTTCTATGTCACTTTAATTTACAGTGATTTGCTATTGCCTTAACAACAAAAATACAAAATTAACGGTAAACTGCTACTACTTTTCACTTAATAATTTATTAAATGTAAACCCAGAAATATATTTTTCGCTGCCACTTTTAGTAATACGGATGGTTAAATTACAGAGTATATTTTCTCTAGCAGTGAGTAGAATCATAGGCTATATTTTACTATTACTTTTCAATTTTTTTTTTAATGAAATAATTTTAAATATAACTTTTTCTTTAAAAAAACGACCTAGCCTAGAGATAAAAATACCGAATTCAGGAACAAATACTGTTCGAACAGAGGAGGATAAGTGGGACCCCCCTTAGTATATATATACGGTGATTTGGTGGGGGGGAGGAGAAGCACTACATGTAGTTTGCTTAGTGCTTGGTCTCGTCTCGAGTGTTTGTCAAGCGAACCGCTCTCCTGTCTTCGTGACTTCTTTTTCCTTCCTCTACCTTAGCTCATGCTACCGCGCCCCACTTCAACCAACTGCCCTCTCCGGGTTGGGACTTACTATTTCTGTTAGCTTGGGTTAAATGGGCTTGGGTCAAGTTACATTTACAAACGAACAACGTTAAAATGGTCTACAAAATTGTTAAATTTCAATTTAACTTCAAATTAAAATTTGTTGTTCAGTGAATAAGTGGTTAAGTCGATTATAAACCACTAATTTTAGTGACTAAAAAAATCGTGTAGGTTTTTCTTCATGGCGAATAAATGTTTACGTAATGTGCTCGTTTTAAATAACCCTTTTTTAAAATGAACATCATATGATGTCCATCACACATCTTTTTCAAAATGAAGAAAAACGTCCAGGATTCTTTTAGTCACTATACCCATTTTGGTCCAAATCTCTTTGGTTGTGTTAATCACTTATTTACTGGGATGACAGATATATGAGTGACTCTCAGAAGAGGGCAATTTTCAAAGCCGAAATATTAAAATTTTCAAAATATAAAGAAAAAAGGTCAGGGGTGCAGTTAAGTAAAGAAACACGTCCAAGTTTAAAAATAAAAAACAACTTTATATTTGGCGTGCCGACGTTTCAACCTGCCTTGCAACCTGCGAATAAACGGGCCGACATATTTATTTGCTTGACTTCAACCTGACCATTTCTTCACTTACATAAAGAAAAAAAGTTAGTAACACTAAGGATGTATATTGAATATTCTACTGCTTGATTTAACTTAAATTCTATTTTCCCAACAGAACTACCTCAGAACTGCATCGAACTGCATTTCTTTTATAATAGATTTTTTAATAACGTATCTTCATGGAAATAGAATATTGATAAATAAATAATTTCGTTCTTTCCAATATTTTAAGTTATAAAATAATAAAATAAAAACATAAACTGGATATGATATTAACAAAGGTCGTCCATTTATATGTTATCACGTTCTCATTCATTACAACTTAGAAATAAAAAAGAAAAATAATAGCATTTGAAAAGGCAATAAAAAAACAAAAAACAATTAGAAGTCATGATGAAAAATGTTTAATCCATGGGTAATAGTGTAACCTCCATGGAAAAAAAAATCCACTCCATGCCACTTGAAAATACATTATTTCAGAAACAGTTTCTTACATGGAAGTTACACTTTCCGAATCTCGAAGATGTTAATGACTAACACTTCCTGACAGTATCGCGTTGTAAGAATAAAGATTTGAAAATTTTCGGTTCAAAAATCTTACTGCCTTTATTTGAACTCAATCCTTTTTCTAATAGTCTACGGATTTACATTTTTTTCCGAGAATAACTCAGAAGTTTTTTCGTAACTAGGAATGATCACTATTTCAACAACCTCTTTTAAGTATATGCCGAGAATTCCCTTCAATTAAGGACATGGTTATTGTAGGGATAAAGTATTTTATCTTCAAAGAAAATAAATACTTAAGATGGGGACATCCAATTTACAAAACCGGCGTTTGATAACAAATAAGACCAGCAAAACATCATTAGTTAATTATTTTTTTAATGAGATAGCGAAACAACGCATTTTTGAATAGGTGTGAAAAAAGAAAAAAATGAACACACTGTTATAGGCCCAGCTACGAATGTGAGACCAAAAACATACACGTTACCTCAGAATTACCCATATGTTGGGACGTCTTATACTTCTTCTTTTTTTGGAATCATGAAATAAATAAAAAAAAGTAACAAAACTATATATATATATATATATATATATATATATATATATATATATATATATATATATATATATATGGATAAATTTCTTGACTGTTACTATTAAATGTTTAGTAAGGTTCTTGAGGTTTAGTAATAAAATAAAAAATTAACTATTTTGGCGACGTTTCGAGACTATATTGTTCTCATAATCATTCCCTACAGTGAAAAAACAGGTTACAATAAAATTATATAAGTTATACAAGTTATTTCAAAACATAAAGTTAGCTACAGTACAGGTAGGTTTATAACAACATATGTAGGGTAATAAAAAAATATTTAAATACAGAATATAGAGAAGTACGAAGCTACTTACAATGTTACTGGTGGTATGGGTATTCCCAAAGATCCCAGGTACATAAATATTTCAGTGTAATATACTAATAAATGGAAGAATGGTTTGTATGATGTATATAAATGTAAATGTATATTATTGGTCTGAATGTATTAAGTTGGAATCACAGGTAGATTTAAAACGTCTGATTTTTTGTTTATTACGCGGTTTTTAAATTTTTCTATGGTTATCATTTCTTTAATATTTCTCTTAAAATTATTTTGTTCATGGTAAATAATTTTGGGGAAATCAAATTTAAAAGTATGTTTTGTTTGCCTGTAATGTGTGGTGAGAGCTGTTTGGTCAGGTTTGTTCGGGTTTTTATTTATAGACGTGCAACGGTATTTATGTTGATACACTCGTCGTTTAAGATATTGTTTCGATGTACCAAAATAAGACTTGCCACAACTATCTTCACACGGAATTTCATAAACAATATTAGACTGTAACTCTAACTTATCCGTATCTTTGGTTTTGGTGAATGGTGGAGGTATTTTTGAATGTGACCGTGTAGTCAGTTTTATGGTTATTTGTGAGTGTTTTCCTGAGCCTTTCTGATAGTGTTTGTATATAGGGGATGGTGTAATATCTTTTATTCATATTTTCTTGTTGTTTCTGTTGAGTATTTGTTTGTTTGAGTAAGTTACAAATGAGTCTATGTGGATATCCATTTATTAAAACAAGGTCTACTACTATATTTTCCGCGGTTTGCTTATATTTTTCTGTAGATCACTTTATTGCACGATTTATTAAGTTTTTTGCGGTGTTTATTTTATAACTTTTGGGGCATTGACTAGTATAATGTAAATATCTTCCGGAATGTATTGGTTTTTTCCAACATTCTGTATCTATTATTCCATTAGGGTTTCGAATTAAAAGTAAGTCTAAAAACGGTATTTTACTATCGTATTCAAATTCCATAGTAAACTTTAGTCTATTTGAAAATTTATTAAATTCGGCTAAAATTATTTCATGTTTATTGTCTTCTGTAGGTATAGCAGTAAGGATATCATCTACATATTTGAATAGAAATGGGATGTTGAAGGGGATTTTGGGGATAACTGAATCTAGGAGATCCTCTAAGTATATGTCTGCTAAAATTGGAGCGATTGGAGATCCCATAGGGCACCCATACATTTGAATGTAAGATTTTTCATTAAATTGGAAATAACCCCTATCGATACACAGAGCTAATAATTTGAGAAATTGGTCTTTAGGAATTGGTGTGTAAGTTTGAAGTTTATGCCAATGTTTTTCAATTATTATTTTTACTTTAGTGGTACAAATATTGGTAAATAACGAGGATGCGTCTAATGAAACTATTTTGTAACCTTGCGGAATCCGGATATTAGTGATTTTATTATGGAACTCAAACAAATCTTTGACATTATATTTATCTGTGGACAAGTGTTTTAAGATATTGGTTAGGTATTTAGATAATTCATATGTGGGAGAGTTTATAAATGAAACAATAGGTCTCACTGGGTTGTCAGTTTTATGATTTTTAATTAGTGAGTACAGTTTAGGGGATGTTGGGGAATTAGTTAGTAGTTTAATGTATGTTTTAGTATCTATGAGTTTTTGTTGTTTTAATTTAGCTAATTGAGTTTGTATTGTTCATTAGTTTATGTGTTGGGTTAGTACCAACATTTTTATATGTGTTCCTATCATTTAATAAATCGTTAGTTATATTAATATACTCGTCTTTCATAATTGCTACTGATTGATTAGTTTTATCTGTTTTAGTTATTATTATATTTGGATATGTTTTTAGAAATTATTTTTTAAGAAATAGGGTTTTTCCCCACTAACCCTTGTTAACTGTCTTTTTAAACTCACTCCCCTAGGTTAGTTGTGTACTAGAATTAGTTAGTTAGTTAGTCTATTCATATCCACCAGTAACATTGTAAGTAGCTTCATACTCCTCTATATTCTGTAATTATATATATTTTTATTACCCTACACATGTTGTTATAGTATACCTACCTGTACTGTAGCTAACTTTATGTTTTGAAATAACTTGTATAACTTATATAATTTTATTTTAACCCGTTTTTTCACTGTAGGGCATGATTACGAGAACAATATAGTCTCGAAACGTCGCCAAAAAAGTTGATTTTTTATTTTATGACTGAACCTCAAGAACCTTACTAAATATATATATATATATATATATATATATATATATATATATATATATATATATATATATATATATATTTATAATATATTTCATATATATATATATATATATATATATATATATATATATATATATATAGATATATATTTAACATATTTACCATATATTTCAACACATTTAAGTACATATAAGTTTGAGGGAATCATGTGACAAAAAGACGAAGTCTGTGTTACTTAATATATAAGCAAATTTTAATAACTAATTTTATAGTGGTTATTAGAAATTCTTTTTCAATTTTTTTTAAAATATAATGATTAAGTTACATAAAGTTTGAGTCATGTGACAAAACGAAGTTATATAAGCAAATTTTAATATATATATATATATATATCATCTGTAAATTGGACTTTGCTGATGTTAATTATATACGACTCAATTGCAAAAATTATTATTATTATATTTGGTTACCTAATACTTCCGTCAGTTTGTATGATAATTTGTTGCAAAACCATCTTAAATTTTGAGAAATTTTTTTTCTATCTCAGACCAAGCTCTACTTCTTAGTTGTACATTGTGGGTTAAGTTAGAACTTATTAGTGGTTACCTAAAGTTTAAATTTGACGTCCAAATAAAAATAGAATTTTTGTAGTTAAATGTAGGCTTATAACGTCACTGATATATGTTAATGTGGTGGGAAACGATAAACAGGTTCTTGTGGTTTTATTATTGTAGGTTTATAAAAAATAACCTTCGTTATACTTTTATCGATGCTTCCTCGCAAACAGGTCACATCTCAAGATAACGACTCATCTCGTTAAAAATAAGTTGGATAATGAATTTTTAACTGACAATTTTAAATAACTTTCCAACCTCTTCATCATGGATCTATCACGCTTCTATATTTTTTAAATTAAATCAATATTGCATACATATATGAATAATAAAAAAGAAAAAGAAAAATGCCGGTATGTTTAACTTATATATTGAAAAATATGTAATATATTCTATAATAGGGCACCTATGAAGAAAATCTAAAGAAGTTTTTGAAGACAAGTATACTCCCTAGGAGAGTCGATGGTCATGCAGGCACGTTCAAGAAGTGATAAATTCCCATTTTATTTCAGCCGACCGGTTATTATTAGGCCATAAAACCCACATCACCCCCACCACCTGCGCATCTCCTTATATGACCATAAAATCAAATACTATAAAACAGATTACACACTGAAATTGGTCAGGTGGAACACAAGTAAAATAGCATTGTAACAGTAGACATCTCAAAAAGGGTTTCCCTGTTTTGAGCTAATTTAATTAAATATTTTTTATAATTAATACCTCCTGTTTTGTATATTTTGTTCTTTTGTAATGATGATAATAACTTTCAACAGTCATTAAATATATATTACTTTAGGAAACTTCACACTATAGAAATAAGGATATATAAATATTAATATTTTCCTCAGACTTCCTCAGTTATATTCCAAAGCCCCAAACCTTTTTCAACTTACTAGGGGCTTCTATTGCGCATGACTGGATATATACTGACCTACCAAGGGCACTAGAAGTAACTGTTATTCTTGTTCAGGTTATTTTATTCATTATAGCCAATTTTTCTTCGTATGAAGTACGAAATAAGCATGTACAACTCCCAAAATTAATATTATTGAAGTTACAACTATAATACTCTTAACATTTAATCTCAACCAATCACAAGCCACCAAAATCCCGGCTCTTGAGTGAATGAGTGGTGTAGTGACCACACCAGGTTCTCGCAACCTCAGCGGCGCTAGTTAAATTCCTGGCCTTGGTGGGCTGAAATTTATTTCATGGCTGATCTATTGAATGAATTTCCATTTTTTAACTGTTTATAATAGGTTGGTATCCTATAGCATAATCTAACATTTCTGCTCTAGTTGGATTACATAATTACATTAAACCATGACAAACTAGCAAAAAACCTCAAAAAATTTATAAAAGAGAAAAAAAAATGTATGACTACAGCTCATGGAGGATCTTGGATTTAATGCCTCTGCAAGAATTTACTGTTACTGGGCTAACGGGTATGAAAGAAGGAAAGGCTGATATCCCACATAACCGCCAGGTTTCTCCCTTAAATAAGGGTAATAAGGGTTATAGAAACAGGGTGTGCCCCAAGAGAGTCTTCACTTCTCAAAGTCAATTCATGGCTGATATAACAGAAAATCATATCTTTTTTTTTATTATCCAGACTCGAAATCTAGTGGCAATCTAGTGTCTTACCCACTGAGCTACCATGCCTCCTTGAATAATATCATTCTTCAAAAATAAAGAGTAATGTTCTTTTGGTACATGATATCCTTCATGTTTTCAAAAACAACCCATAAAAACCATACTCAAGTAATTATTCCTTTTTTTTTTGTTAAATAGTTCATTCATAGAAATACCTACAATTTTCGTATTTCTATTCCTGTTTATAGAATAATTACATCTAGAATTAGCACCTTATATTTATCACAAATATTCTCAAGGTTTGATGGAGTCTTCGAAAGTTTTTAGACAAGATTCATTTCGTGGGTCCACCACGAAATAAATTTTAACCCGCCCAGGTGGGATTTGAACCCACTACCTTCTGGTTACGAGCGACACCATCCTTAGTTGTAAACCACATAAATGTGTACAACAAACATGAATTATTGAAATATATCAAGGTTAGATCATAATAGTAGTATGTTCTATGAAATTTATGCTGATGGTACATCATCTGACCTGATTTGAATCACAGGAAATTTTGATTCAAATAATCTGACCAGATCCCCATCCAGTTCCACACGTCCTAATTATTGTCTTCGTAAATTAAAAATACCTTTGGAACGGTGCACACTGGATAAACAGATTAAACACATTGCTTGTGCACATTGCTTGCAACAGATTAAAGTTAACGTTTCATGAAACGCTGTGTGCTGTGCCTACGTTAATCATTTCTATCTGTTGCAAGCACTTTAGTTTCATGTTGTAAGAAACCAGTTTCTCCAGTGTGCACTGCGCCTTAGTCGAGATTTATTGTAAAATGTGACAATCGAGTCCTGATGATGACCATGGCTAGCTCCACATCTCATGTAGGAATGTTTGCGGCTTAAGCGGTCTCGCTCTATCTCCACTGATTTACGAACAAGAGAAATGCTGGATATCCTAGAGCCCTGTTTAATCCCTATTCCGACGGGGAATGCAGATGACATGGAAGTTCTTAGCTTTAGTTTATATGCGTATGAATGAATATGATATTATTTTATTTTTAGTTTTAATTATTTTTTATCTAATATTGTATTTTATTATTTTTTTGTTTATTGGCATAAAACAGCTTTCATCAACGCCAATTGTTCATTTTTATTTGTATATGTTGTTTTTTCGTCATTGTCATGTCATATTTCTGCATCAAATTATACAATTTTAAGAATGAGGACACGAATTAACTATTATCTCCGAGAGCTGTTGAAAGATCATGATTTAATGCAATGCTGTTGTGAAGAAATATATGGTCATTCCTAGAAAGCGAAATGAAAAGAAAAGAAGTTTTATTTTGGGGCCTTTGCACCTTCAGAATTATTGTGATGAACAATATATTGGCGATCTAGATATCGTATATAAAATTAAGGGCATAATAAAAGCAGGAAAAATATATAAAAATATTATGTTTAGATTGTAGTAAAAAGTAATATTATATACATGTTATGAATATTTCTCAAAAAACAAAATAGGGTAAAAAAGCTGAAAATAATATAAGTAAAAAAACAACAATGTAAAATACAGTAAACAAAGCGAAATATATATTTTAATTGGATGAAATAAATGTATCTTATTTGATATAATAATATAAGTTATCAAAAAAATAATAATACAAAACAAAATCAAAATTATATTGTAAATATTCATATTTTAATGTAATAAATATTTTCTTCTTCAATATGACTGTTAAATTGAATAACTAATAAATAAGAAAATGTCGGGATTTAAAGCTATTTATAGTGGAGAAATGGTGAATGTTGGAAGTAAGGGAGCGTTGGTAGGATGTTGTGTTGAAGGGAGTTAGGCAAAGGTCCGAGAGTTCTGGTTTAGCGGGAACTTACTGATGACATCAATGTTAATTATTTAAGAACGTAGGAAGGTGACTGAGAGGAAAGTGATTTGTAAAGGAACGGACCAAGGAATCATTGTATGTAATGTGGTAAATAACCATTTCAATTTTGTTTAGTGGTGAGATATATATGACTAATTCTCATTATACTACCGCAAAATTGGCATTTTGGTGGAACATCTTTTGTAAAAATGTACAAGTTGGTCAATCATGTGTTGCCTATTTTATGTCTTGTTGATATAACATCCTTCTTACTATATGCGGCTGGATGTACCCCAAGGATTAACATTTTCCTTACCATCTTTAGTTTGTACGGTGAGCTCGAATTCCACATTGACTGTCTTCCATTTTTTTTCTTTTTACTGTGGTTTGCGTTATTCTGATGGAGTTAGAATCATTTATTTATTTATTTTTTCATCTTCTTTTCAGATTCCTTAGTCTTAGCCTTAAAAATTAGGTATGAATGTGATATTATAGTAGTATTACTTATTGCTCTTAACTGTAGTAGATTGTAATAAATTGTCGAAACAAAAAAAAAAACTCTGGGCCGCAGCTGGTTGTTAAAGACGTTTGGAGTTCCTTTGTATTTTGCATAATGTTAGCTATCGATGTTGGTCTTGGTAAAACATACTTTCTGCTTCGTAGTTACAGCTATAGTTTAAGTGAAAAACTGAAAATAAAACTAACGCTTTATTTCGTTTCCGACTAAGTAGCCATTGTCGTAGAAACGAGGTCTATGAGAAGGGCGATAAGGGGAGTTGCTAGCAATTAGGGACTTAGTGCCAACAGCCCACTACACCCCTACTTCTAAATGGCCTATTTTTCATACTCGAGGGCATGACTTGGATGCAATCCTACCACCGGCTCCGTTTTTTGGGTAATCATAAGTAAAATCCTAAAAATCTTATTAGTAAGGGGCTTATTATTAAAAAAAAAAAAACCTTTTACTGAGCAAGTATTACAAACTGCCTCAAATAAGGTCACTGACTAATATCGATAACTTTATGAATACACTCGACTAATATATACAAGAAATAAATGAAAAAAATGAATAAATAAAAAAGAACCTCAAACCGAAAAAAATAAATTAAAAAAAAAATTAATTTATCCCAGACTAGGAAAAACAATAGATCATGTATATGTCCATCTATAAGCCACTGTTTTCAACATTTTACATTTTAGAAATTAAAGAATCAAATGAAAATAACTAATATTTAATTCAAATAAATAATCAATGATTTTTTTTTAAATAAACAAAGTTGAGATAAAATAGCGGTTTCAAACATAACTTTTTTTCATTCAATCAATTTAGCTTCTTAACGGTCCTAGTGGCAAATTTTTGATACAAAATATCCAGAAATATATCCATTAAATTTCTGATGATGGAACTGGCGTCAAATTTTAGAACTGAGGAACACCATCAGGGCTATATCGTGTCGAAAAATCCCAATACCTGAAAATTGTCGGCAAAAGATAACTTTTTTTTTTCAAACCAATATAGCTCCTAAACGGTAGTTCCTAGCAAGAAATATTATAACACAAAAAGTATTTTTTATTAAATTTCTGATTGAGGAAACTGTCGACAAATATTCGATCCGAGCAACAACAACAGAGCTTGAGCGTGTCAAAAAAGGTTACACCAAAAAAAGAATGGACCACAAGCCAAAGAGACATATCCACGAAAAATAAATATTAAAATTGAAAGTAAATTAAATTAAATGTTAAAAATACAATAATGCTTTATATCTCATTTACCTTTAACCAAAGAATCCCCGGACCAAACTCGTCCCTCATTTATAAAGAAACAAGCTAGATCCAGAGAGATCATAGCGCTGCTCTCTCGGCTTGTAAAAACCCAGTGGAGGCTGAGTGATGGCGCTACAGTACAGTGACCCAGGGCATCTGTGAAAAAGCTGTCCTTTGCTAGAACTCTGTCCAGTTAATCTATAATCTTTATTATAGATCTTGATGATTGATAGATCTTTAGGCGTACAAAGGAGTACCTGGAATCACTGGATTTAAGCCAAAGAGAAGCGAAATTAGGTATCTGTTAGATCTAACCACCTGATAAAACATACAGAATTTTTGTACCTGTGTTTTCATGCTTTGTCAGCAGTTATAACATAATTGGCACTGGTTTTCACGAAAGATATTGTATATGAAAACTATAAATGTTTCAACAAGGAAGTAGTTACTCGACAACTTAGATATATTTTCACTTAAGGGATTTGACTGTTTCAGCAACAATAATAAACTAAAAATTTGAAGGATTATTTAAATGGTTACTTTTTAATAGGGTAAAAAATACCATATATCAGTTAATTTATAAATAGGATTTAGCTAATTTAAAGTCAGATTTTTTCTTGTTGTTATCTTCTGATTGTTGGCAAGAAAAAAGCTCCATATTAGCTGACGTACGCATGATAGTATTGGTAGATCGGGGCCAATAAATAATCAGTAATTTCTTCGATAGTTAGTTTGTTGGAAAATTAGTTAAGACACTTGAAAATTCGTCTGCGATTCAGTAAGCCTACAAACATTTTGAATGTTATATAACTTCTAGTTCTTTATTTTATTTAATTTTTCTTGTGTATTTTTTATATTAACCTTTCAACACATGTACTTTTTATATGTATATGTAAAATTATAATCAAATCAAAAAATAATAATTACATGTACATTGTATACTTTGTACAAGTATGGTACAGAAAAAAATAAATAAAATCCCTTCCAACAGGGTTACTGCTGGAAGGAAAACACAAAAAAACAAAACAAAAAAACATTCTGAATATCAACCATCCAATTTGGTCATATTGCTTATTTGTATGAAAAACATGGGAAAAACCTACCAGAAAAAAACCCTTAATTTCCCCTTAACTGGGAAAACAATATCATGGATACGTCTATCTCCATTTTTTATATCTAATGATTCTGTTAAGGAAACTCTCGGCGAATATTCGATTCCAGCAAGACCAACAGAGCAAGAGTGTTTCAAAATAGCTTAAAAAAATGTTGGCAAAGCGTGACTTTTTTCATTCAAACCGATATAGCTTCTAGACGGTTGGTCCTAGCAACAAATGTTGCAATAAAAAAATACTCTCCATTAAATTTATGATCAAGAAACTGTCTGCAAATTTTCGAGTGACAAAACACGAACAGTGCTATAGCGTGTCAAAATGTTACATTATGGTGAAAAAAACCTAACAATTTTTAAGAGTGAAACATTACACAAAAAAAATTACAGACCCCAGCCAAAAAGTAAATCCATGACGTAACTAAGAATGTGGTTGCAATAAGAGCCCCTAGAACCACATGACCTTTACCTGTAACCTTCCTCAAATGTTTAATCAATTTCTTATCTATTCAATAATGTACTATATATGGTATTTGTCAAATACCACTCACTCATTTAACACGAAATCTCAGAAACCACCGAACCGATTGGAATGAAATTCGATATGTAGTTTCCTCTAGGGCCCTAGGTGCTCGCTAAGAAAGGAATTTTAAAAAATCGGCCTGGATCGCGGCTAATTCGCGAAAAATGGTATTGCAATTCTTATTGGGTGAATGATAATAGATTATTTGTCATTTGGTATTTCGAGATAAGCTAAGTTAAAAAATAGGTTAGACGTTTAAGCCGCACAATTTGACCACAAATTAAGTTCCTTATAGTTCTAAACACACAAAAATACGATCGATGTCGAAACCTTCTAATATGGTACTTTCTGTGAACTCATGCTGGCTGCAGAGGTGAACCCTTACAAGTTTGAGTTGTTTCGTGACGGGAAGCTATTAAAAGACTTATGTTCTCTGGTGATGACATGTAAGGCCAGTTCGATGTACATATTCCTTACGAGCAACTCACCAACATTGTTTCACCACTAGCTTCGTCCCCAACTACTTTTCCTTCAGTTTTCCAGTCACAAGATAATCGGCTTTTCTCAACCAGGCCCAAGTTTTATTTTACAAGTTGCACATAGCATTTATGAATTTTATTCCTTGAACCTAGAATATACCTTTTTCTCAGTTCAGATGAATCTATTGCAACATTGACCTAAAGTGAATCTATTGCAAACCAATCAATCTAAAGAAAACAACGTAGGAAATGATTCACTGATTCAGTTCGTAACAAACAACTAAGGAACTCGGCTGCAAAATATATTCAAGCACATGTAGAGGTCAACAGGAAAGCTGTTAAGAAATACTTAACAAATCATCCTGAAATTAGCAGAAAAGTGGTTAAAAAACTAAAGAAATCCAACCAGAAGTTAAAGGATTTGCTGTATACACATATTCTGAGAATCACCCAACTGTACTTAGAGGGACTGTACAGAAGTATAAGAAAACCCATCCTGAAATCCATAGAAAGTCTTAAAAAAAAAATTATCAAATTTACTTATTGACATTATTCTAAGAATGGAATTCTTTAGGTTTATTTAAGTAACAATAATTATCAACGTTAAGCTTAACTTTTACTAATTTCAGTTGACCTTAATCCTAATGATATTAAACCGTAGCGGAGCAGGGTATTTTCAGCTAGTATTCTATAAAATTTCAATTCCGTTAGTCGCCTAGATAAAATAAAAGCGTGGACTGTTCTTATAGAACTTACGTACTATTATAGTTAAATTGTATTATGGCATATATAAAATGTGTATGTATACACCATTAATTTCTGTGAAATTTCCAGTGGGAAGAAATGCCGACAACCCATATAATGTTCAACATAATATCCAGAGAGCAAAACGAAAAACATGTAGAACACCTAAAAATATTCTCTACATATATGTAATCATGTAACGGTATTTTACAAGCATTTCTGAAGAAAGAAGTTTGAGCAAGAAGCATTCCTGGTGATGAGGTTCTTTATTAACAACGAGTTCATTAGGACCATTACAAATTCAATAACACTAAGCTATATGATTATGAATATGATTGAGCACAATTTTTTTTTTTTAAATTGAGAGCTGGAATATAACTTTTGAAGTGCGGCCTCTTATTTTTACCACATGCTTCCTTTATTAAACTTTGTTGTTGGTATATTATTTTTTCGATTGGTAACTTTTTTAACAGTAAAATATTAGTATTTCAGAAACAAAACCCAAGACTAATACACTCTTGTACTAGTACCCAGTACGTATGGACAAATATAATTTCGTGACCATGTGCCTAAGTGTTTTGGTCAGGAGATATAGTTTCGCTTAGCAGGATGGACTCCTGGAAGAACCCAACTCAATTCGAGGCTGTTGAGCAAAAGTTATTTTTTTCTACTTCACCCGGACTTGAAATCGGACCATATAATTCGAAGTACTGTGCATTTTTTTTTTTTTTTAAGATTTGTTGCCAAATCCTATACAAGCAAGTTCAATTTAGCTTCATTATATTGGTTATGATTGGTTTCTTCTTTCTTCTTTAATTATAGTTTAGCTCTCAATTTATCTAAAACTTCAATTAATTTAGCTACTTCATCCCTGTCCAGTTCTTTTAAGTATTCCATTTCTTCTTGAGGATCAAAATTAAATTTTAATTCAGACCTGATTTTTTTGAGCTTTTTGCATCTGAATATTATATGCCTGGGGTCCTCTGGGAAGTCACACGTCTCACATTTTCCATTGGCTTCTATCTTCATCAGGTTAAGATATTTCTTTGTACATCCCTGATTTGTTCTGAATCTACTGTCATTATCTCATCTAACTTGACTCAATGGCATTTTAAAAAATAAATAAAAATAATAACCTTTGTAATTCAGTCATCAGTTTTTATTTTTGTTAATATCACCTAAACTTTTTTTTTTGTTTGCGGTGACTAATATGTCATTTTGCTCTTAGTGCTATAATAAAGCATCTTGATTTGGTCAGAAAATCGACCTAAAAGTTAAATCGACATAATAAACACGATTTCGTTTACATCTTAGACGATATAACGAATTGCATTGGAATTATTATTTAATGTTTTATTACAAACTTTAGGTCTAAGATTATGGTAAAAATGTTTTTTAGAGTAAACAATTATTATGTTATCATTAACACATACACGCCCACATATATATTAATAGTATTTATATAGCTGTATCATCTGAAGGTTTTCGCTGAACCAACGAATCTGTAAAAACCACATTTCAGTAAATATTTAACTCTATTTAACAAACGAACTTGTTACCTTTACTGAATTAGAAGATCAGTATATCAAAATTCAATTTTTATATTTATTAGTTTTTGCATGGCACATAGTATTATGTATAACGGTTTTTTGGCCCTACAAAAATGTTGTGTTTTTAACGATTTAATAGTTAACCATCAACTCAATGATATAAATTACTTTATGAATTTTTAATAAAAATTATTTTATTAATATCTTTAGTAATTACTATCCATTTTAGATAGCATTATGAAGATTTCAACCTGCAATTTAATATAAAATAGAATATATCTTAACTTCTATTGTGAGATATGTTTTGTAACATTTATCAAAGAGTGTTATGTCGAAACATAGTCCTTAATATTAATTACTGCGATGAATTAGTTAATTGCATTTAATAGTGACAGTACTTAAGTAGAGCTAGCGTAATTATGGTTGCATGCTAATGACAAAGATAAACATACTCACATATTTCTAGCTCGGTGCTTATATGTAATATAAATTATGTGTACTATTTAATTACTTATTTACTATAAGAAGGAACATAAAAATAAATCAGTGAAATCAGGTAGAAAGTTTATATTTAATTTATTTCAAGTTTATAGACGAGTATAAAATATGAATATGAACTGCCAATGACCCTGAAGGGTAGAAGCAAACCAAAATTAAAAATAAATTATTTGTATTTAATTTATGTATGCTATAGTAATACAAGTTTCAAATCAATGAAATATCTAAATGAATAGTTAAGTTATATAAATAAAGTTTACTTTGACTTATTACAATAATAAGTTCAATATTGCTTTGTTAAGAAGTTTTGAAAATATCTGCTCTGAGATAAGGTAATAATGTTACCACATGGCTTTGAAGACGTCAATGATTTTTCCAATCTTTAAAAATCTGTTTTAAGTTTATTATAACAATATTTATTCTAATATATGCATCATGAATTGTGTTTACATAATATATAAACTTTATATTCATGCCATGCAATTTTCTTTGTTATTATATTTGCTGTTCAGATCGCTTCTTATTATGGGTTCCTCCATTAGCATCTGTCTTTTGAGATTCTCTATATCAACTATGAAAACGTTTTTGAGTTTTTTAAGTAAAAATACATTTCCATTGAGAGATGATTATCTTAAATTGTGTGACCGATCGGATTGAATAAACAAGAAAATTAATTTCTTCATAAGCTAAGACATAACGAAAGATTTCGGAAAAATGATCACGCAGAGGCATACAGAGAGGAGGGAAGAAGCGAAAGGAACAGCTGTGAGGAGGTATTGATCGCGACCACCATTGTGAACCAGCTGATCGGGACAGTACTGACCTTATTGTGTGTATCCTCTCCCGCTCGCCGAAGCCACCGCTCCTGAAAACAGTCCCGATTAGGCTAATTACTGATAATGGTAATGAAACGGGAAGAAGGGGGAAGGCAGGGAGGATAGGAGGGTTCTTAGAGCTTCCCGGTTCGGCTCCTATCGGCACCCATCGAGCGGCGCCTGCGCACATCTTCCCGCGCCCGCCAAAACTGGTCGTAGCGTCGTATTTTGAATCTTTTGTAGCTGCGAAGGGCATGTGTATCATAGGGTAAAATAATAAGACATTGAATTAAAAAAAAGAAAAATTGTTCTTTGGAATTCATAACATGCTATTACATATCTCAACTAATATTCTCAGTCCTAAACCTGTTCATTATTAATATTAATTTTATTAACATTCAATTTGGAAACATTTACGAATTTTTTCGTCACTTGAACTGGAGGAAAACCTTCCGAGTAAGGAAAATTCTAGCCTCAATAATCATCATACCCGTGCTTTGAGTGTAGAGACGATGAAAAAAAAATCGCTACTTTTCGGGGCAAAACTTTTAAACTTTGATGTTTGAAGTAAATACAGCAAAAACATATATGTGTGATATATATGTGAATATATATATATATATATATATATATATATATATATATATATATATATATATATATATATATATACATATATATATATATATGTGTTTTTTTGTAAGGTTCTTGAGGTTCAGTTAGTAAATAAAAACAACGTTGGGCACGTTTCGAGACTATATTGTTCTCATAATCATGCCCTACAGTGAAAAAAACAGGTTACAATAAAATTATATAAGTTATTTCAAAACATAAAGTTAGCTACAGTACAAGTGTATAACAACATTTGTTAGAATAATAAAAATATATATAATAACATAATATAGAGGAGTATGAAACTACTGGTGGATATGGTATCGACTAACTAAATTCTAACAATTCCAGTTCACAACTGACCCGGGTAATTTTTGAAAAGCTGTTAAACGGTTGGGGGGGGGGGATTCCCTAGAAAAAATTAACTTAAAAGGACTGGTATTCCCAAGATGGAGGTACAAAAAAGATTTTCATATTTCGGTGTAATATACTAATAAATGGATGAATGATTTTATATGATGTATATTGATGTAAATATATTAAATTGGAGTAAGTGTTAAGATTTAGACCGTCTGATTTTTTGTTTATTGCACGATTTAAAAAAAAAAAAAAAAAAAAAAAAAAAAATCTAACGTCAAGAAACAGTCAAGAAATTATATATTATATATATTTCATCTAATTTTTTTTTTTTTTTTTTTTTTTTTTTTTTTTTTTCTGTCTGTCCCCTGTCTCTAAGATTAAAACTTTCCCTCAATTTATCCCAATGTATGTAAATTTCGGTTTGCTTTTCCCCGAACTCTTCGTGCAATAGTTTTGCCATCTATAAAATTTTAATTATTAATTAATTATTTTAATGTTTTAAAATTTCAAACAAAATCCAGGCCTTCATAACTTTTTCTCTAACATTATTATTAAAGACCGGGATGCGGTCTTTATCAATGATATCAAGCATTTAAACATAAATTTACTTTTAAACCGTTTGATGATTTATTATAGACTTAAATAAAGAATAGCTTCTTAACGTTAAGATAAGAAATAACCAATCAACTTTGCTCAAAAAATTGGGAGAAATCTTGTAATTCTAAATGTATAATTTGTTGTATGCTATTTTAAACTGATTTTGTAGATACATTGTAGAATGTTGATTTTTTTATATTAATATTAACATTTCCGATGGCATATTTTTCGACTACGTAATTTGATTTAAGAAAAAGTTTTATTTACAAGTCTGAAGATTATATTATGACGTCAACTTTCTATTTGTATATAACTGTTGTATTTTAACATTTATAAGATTGATGCGACGCACAGTGCTTCGAACATAGTGTGAAATTGGACAAAAATCGGGAACTATGAAAATCTTATAGAAAATAGCACGCTGAACAAAAAAGTTCCTATAAACATGGGTCCGGAAATGCACTCATAAAAAGTTATGACGAGATAAGTGAAAAAAAAAAAAACGAATTTTTTAAACAACCAATTTTTCTATTGCAGCAGAAAGGTATTTTTTGTGCAAGTTTCTAAAACTACCATAAATATTGCGTTTCCTGCAACATTAGGATGTTTGAGTCAACCATGAATATAGCAATTTCTTCTTTTTTTTTTTTTTTATAGCTGTACAATGCTTACTTCATCTGATGTTCTTTTAAATCAAAAGTAGGCAACCACTCAGAATAGCCACATGAGCAAAGAATGTCTTTAACCTGAATGCTATAAACCTCAGAATTTAAATAGATTAAGAACAAAAGATATAAAGGATAAAGTTTTATAGTAGTGTAAAATACAAAAGAGTGAAAATATTATAATTCAACAAATAATTTCTATTTACTAATCCATGTGTACATATTACGTAAAAATTAGATAACATTATTTCAAAAATCGATTGTAATTACATATATAACCATACATTTGATTTAAAATTATAATATTTAATCTAAATTGATAGAATCTTCGTCAGTACTACTTTCATTATTGTCTGTACAAGTTAAATCTAAATTCTCAATACCTAGCATATCATGTTTATATTGACCTGGCTTCTCGGTTAGAATGATGTACTCCTGAATTTCTTCAACTCGAACTTTTTTATTGATCAAAGTCCTCCGATCAGATATGAGAGGTTCAGAAGTTAACAATAATATACTAATGAGGTCAAAATTGGAACTCACTCGTGAGCACTTACGAGTATGACTTAGTCTGTTTTTCCTTACTTCTTTATGTTTGGCCTCTAACGCATCTTCTGACAATTGTCCAATTGGCAATGAAAAAGAAGAAATTATTTCACACCCGTGTACAAGGATTTTGTGAACACTAATAGGCATACAAAACCAGTCATACAAAGTAAGATATAGGACCCTAGTTTCTTCCAGCAACATTTTAAATCTATCTATGTTAATTGGGTAGCCGCTTGCCAAAACCTTTAGAATAATGGAGAATTTAACTATCAGTTCCTTGTTTACACCAGTAACCTCAGAGCTGAGGTCAGGGTTTGCAAAAAAGCGCCTTGCAGTATTACCATCATTTGATGAGCCATACCCAGGCTTTGGTTTATCAATCAATAGTCCCATTTTCGATTTAAATTCTGACTGGATTCTTTTTTTGTTTTTCCTTTACAATTGCTTTATGCTCGACTCCACGAACTTGCCATTTTTTTTATTGGCAATCGGTAACCTATATGTAAAATGCATTCGAAAAACTTAATCCAACAATGTAGGGTTGATAAACCGAAGCGATATTGCTCCGAATCAGGTAAACGGTTTACCACGTTTTCATTGTTCATCTCCTTTGGGGTTGCTCCACAAATGAAACACTTAGACGTGACGTTTGTTCCAGACAAAATGTTAGTAACACTACCATCCAGCATTGTGAACAGCATTTCAAAACTTACCGAGTAAATTTGATGGCTTTCAAATTTAATTTCACTGGTCTGGAGTTTGCAAATTATATCTTTCATTGTCTTTTCCTCGTCACGCACTAAATCTGCAGTTTCTTTTTGAAAAATTAATTTTATGGGTCTGCAGTATAAGGTGGACGATGAACGTCGATTTACCCATAAGACTTTTCCATTTCTTACGTCTACCAATTTTAGTGGCACCATTGCTATTAAAAACAAATACTCATCAGTGCTTAATGCATTTGAAAATGTTTGTTTATACTGACTATGACCGGAACTGCCATCGAATCCCCACTTACATATAAGATTGAACTCATTGCCCTCCTCCAAACTCGCAATTTTTAATATGCTTTGCGCTGTTAGTTGCAGGAGTTCTTGTAGATTTACACAAACGCTAACTTCATCTGCAATTATATTTTTTGGGAGTAGGGCATTTTTGGTCAATGTTATTGAATAGAGGCTGGGAAAGCAGTTCTTATGCATACCATTTATCAGTGATCTTAATACTTTGTATTTTCTTTCGGATAAACCTAAATCCAAGCATAAAGCTAGTGCTTGAAGAGGACTTATTGATTTTTGTTCTTCAGCCAAGGATTCTGCGGACATCTCTGCAGCAAATCGCAACTCAGCAGATGATCTGCTAGAAACAAGATCCTTTACCCGCCTTTTTTTAGTTTTAATGGAAGCTTCTTCGAAAAGGGTTTCTGGTCTTCCGCGTGCCCGGCTTGGTCCTGGCTTGACACTACTGATATCAGGGATAATTGGGAATTGAAGTTTCTGTTGAAGCCAAGATGCATACCGTTGACGAAATTTAACACGACTCCTGTCGACCTCATTTAATTTTGTATTGAATTTGATGCAAAATAACCTACCAATTTCAGATATTTCTGTTTCCAATTGGTCGTTGGACTCTTCTACGTTGATGAGCCGATGTAGTTCATCAGTGACTGCAGCAGTCCGATCTGATTTTTTGAGGGAAAAACATTTTTCAGCAAGCTGGCCATTGGTTATGCTCACTTTTCCTAAAGAAAAAAATAATAAAACAGTTTAGGCGCAGGCAGGCGCAGTTAAAATTCATATAAAATTAAAGCCTATATAAAAAGCAACAATATTACGTAAAAAAATTACAAAAGGATATTCGAGGATTTTTTTAAAAGCCTCTTCAAAGTTTGAGTAATTTTCAAAGTGGTCAATGAAATTTACCCGCAGGCAATGAATATAATAAGTGTTCAACATGCCAATTGAAATAATATATTTTAAAATAGATACCTTGATTTGTATATTCCATCGTTGAAAATGCTTATTTTCTTCCGTACGAGTTGTCAACGGAACAAAGGAAAATTTGCAACTAATATGATAAAAAATGCAAAACGTTAATACTCCCTAAGTTTTTCGATTCTCTTTTGTTAAACAATCGTGTAAACAATGAGGTAATCTTACTAAACGGCTGTGTATAATACTTTAAATTTAATAATACCAAAAGGTAAACAAGATCCTTTACTCGCCTATTTTTCTTGTTTTATTGGAAGATTTTTCAAAAAGGGTTTCCGTTCTTCCTCTTGTTCGGGTTGGTCCTGGTTTGACTGCACTGATTTCGGGAATAGTTGGCAATTGAAGTTCCTTTTTAAGTCAAGAGGCATATCCCTGACGAAATATATTACAACTCCTATCGACCACATTCAATTTTTAATTGAATTTCAAGCTAAATAACCGACTAATTGTAGATGTTTCTATTTTCAATTGGTGGTTAGGCTCTTCTACGTCCTTAAACGAATGTAGTTTATAAGTGACTACAGCTATTTGATCTGATTTTTTTATGGGAAAACGTATTTCAGCAAACTGGCCATTGGCCTAATTTTTGCTTTCTCAACAAAAAAAAAATAATAAAACACTCCCGGCGCAGGCAGGCGCAGATAAAACCCATGGCAAATCAAAGCTTATCTACCAAGCTACAAGAATATGCAAAAACTACAAAAGGATATTTGTGGTTTTTTTTAAAAGCCTCTTCAAAGTTTGAATAATTTTCAAACTGGCCAACGAAACTTTACACGCATGCCATGGACATAAGAAATGGTCATCTTACCAATCAAAGTAGCATATTTTAAAATAGATACCTTGACCTGTATTTTGCATCGTTAATAATAGTTATTTTTTATCCAATGAGATGTGAATGGAACAAAATATAATATGCGGCTAATGTGATATAAATCGCTAAACTAAAATACTCCTGTAGTTTTTCGATTGTGTTGACTTAAACGAATATGTAAACAATGAGATAATCATACTAAATTGTTGTCTAAGGTATATTTAAGAATATCAAAAGGTAAACAGCTCGATAAAAAATACTTCGACTTTTTGATTTTTGTCCATTGTCGAAGCACTGTGCGACGTATAATATATGTAACCCTCTAAAAATTATTATGTTCCATTATTCCTTGTTTACTGAATAATATATTGTGAGGGGGAGAGATGAACTTGCTAATTTTGAAGCCTAAGAAAACCGATACCAAGCGCCGAGATGTTGCCAGGAACTTGATGCTTCCTAATGCTGGCGGTCTAATTAGGATGGGGCCTCATTACCTAACCTATATAAGCCTAAACCTATTCATCAAAACTATTACCGCCAGTTTGTTTTGATAATTAATTAAAGTTTGATTAATTACTTAAAACGAATTAGAACATGATTCCAATTAAATTGCATTTAAATGATAATTTACTAATATATTATCAATAGAGTAAATGATTATTTATCAATCTATATAGTCCAGTCAATGAGTGCTGAAATGAGGGGTGTAGAGTGCATAGAATGTGCGATAATTTTTGACTTCATAGCTTCGTTAGGAATAGTTGGAAGGTAAACATATTAAAAGTCCCCGCCGCTGGTGGGTGAGCAAACGGTGGGAGAGAGGGGAGAAGTTCCATTTTTTTGGTTTTTCCATATTATCTCGAAAACTGTTGACTCTAGAAAAATATGTTACAGATAACCATTAAAGCTAATTAAATTCACTATAAAATTTATTATATATAAATTTGTCGTAATTCTAACCGTTTACGAGATGTACGTTATTGAAAATAGGTGATTTATGGGAAAAAACAAATGTTACATCACTTTTTGTCAAACTTTTGCTTATATTACCTTCCACAACTGTTTCTCAGAAACGACGTCAGAATCAAAATTGTAGAGCATTAAATTTCCTTTAATTTCATATATACGTTTTGGGTGTTTGCTTCAAATGTTTAACAAAAAGTGAGGTAAACATTTTTTTTATTTCTAAAGTTGTCGATCTTTAATATCGTATATCTCGAAAACCGTTAGAATTTCTATGAATACGTATATAATTAATTTTATAGAAAATTTAATGAGCTGTAATTTTTATCTCCTGCAAATTTTTCTAGAGTCCACCGTTTTCGAGATATAATCGAAAAACAAAATTGGGACCTTCCCCCCTCCCCCCACCTTTAGCTCAACCCCCAGGGGCGGGGACTTTTAATATGTTTCCTTTTTACTATTCCTAAAAAAGCTGTGAAGTCAAAAATTACCGCATATTTCATGCACTCTACACCACCCCCCATTTCGGCACTCTTTATCTAGGGTCGCACTTCTCTGAAAAAACAAGTTTATTGATACTCATTCCGAAACTAATTGTTCGATCCGAAATTTCTATTTTTTATCTGAAAGCTCATTAAATTTACTAAAAGGACCTATTTATGAAATTTTGATCAAGTCCCATTAAATACCCATACCAGCACGTTAAAAACCGCTTACTATTTTAAGTCCAAGTTTTTTTGGCATAATTTTCGCCATAACGCCGAATTTATTTGTCAGATCTGAAATTTATGTTTTTTCAACTGAAATCTGGTAAAATTTACTATTAGACCTTATATATGAAATTTTGATTATGTCACGTAATACACTCAAACCTGAACGCTAAAAATGTATGTACTGGCAAAGAATGGCGATATTCACAAATTCAGTGGTCTGGTTAGAGCGTGTAACGTAACATAATCAAAATTTCATATATATGTGTTCTTATAGTAAATTTAAGGAGCTTTCAGATAAAAAATAGAAATTTCGGATCGAACAATTAGTTTCGGAATGAGTATCAATATATGTGTTTTTTTTCCGAGAAGTGCGACCCCAGATAAAGGTGCCGAAATGAAGGGTGTAGAGTGCATGAAATATGCGATAATTTTTGATTTCACAGCTTTGTTAGGAATAGTTAGAAGGTACATATATATAAAGTCCCCGCCCCTGGGAAGTGAGCTAAAGGTGGACGGAGGGGGGAAGGTCCCAATTTTGTTTTTCGATTATATCTCGAAAACGGTGGACTCTATAAAAATATGTAGCCGATCAAAATTAAAGCTCATCAAATTTTCTATACAATTAATTATATACGTATTCCTAGAAATTCTAACGGTTTTCGAGATATACGTTATTAAAAATCGACAATTCTAGGAATAAAAAAAAAGTTTACCTCATTTTTTGTTAAACATTTGAAGCAAACACCCAAAACGTATATATGAAATTAAAGTAAATTTAATGCTCTACAATTTTGATTCTGTCGTTAATTCTGAGAAACGATTGTGGAAGGTAATATAAGCAAAAGTTTGACAAAAAGTGAGGTGACATTTGTTTTTTTTTTTTTTTTTTTTCATAAATCACCTATTTTCAATAGCGTATATCTCTTAAACGGTTAGAATTACGACAAATTTATATATAATAAATTTTATATTGAATTTAATTAGATTTTATGTTATTTGAAACATATTTTTCTAGAGTCAACAGTTTTCGAGATAATATGGAAAAACCAAAAAAATGGAACTTCTCCCCTTTCCCCATCCTTAGCTCACCCCCCAGCGGCGGGGACTTTTAATATGTTTACCTTCCAACTATTCCTAACGAAGCTATGAAGTCATAAATTATCGCATATTCCATGCACTCTACAATGTGTTTATTGACTGGACTAATATGCAACGCGTTTGTTTACATCGAATAAAGGTAAATTAATAGAATTTAGTATTGGTAGATGCTGAAAATTTATCTAAATTAATAACATTTTTTAAATTTATATATATATATATATATATATATATATATATATATATATATATATATATATATATATATCATTTGATATCAATTACTAAATTAAATCATAAGCCTGAAATCCTGACTCATCCTATTACCGTCCTCACCATGTACAAACCTTCATGAATGGTTTAAAAAATGAAGGGGTCAGATAAGTAAGTCCAAACAAATCCCATCCAATTATGTTTACCCTTTGACGCAAACCTACGACTTCATGTCCTGCAGTATCCTTTAATAATATTCCACCCATCCCCGTTGAACAGATCCGCTACCTAGGACTCCATCTGGACTAACGACATACTCGGAATTCTCGTAAGAGACTTAAAAGACTAGAAACTGCTCGTTATTATCGACTACTCCAACATTAAATAGACTAGCGGTCAAAACTTCCAAAAAATTACATCAGACTGATTTGAATGGCAGTAACTAGACCAATTTAAACATATCGCTCATAGGCAAGAACTCAAAATATGACACTGTCCTCAACTCCCCGTAGAAGTTACCTGTGTGAAGGTCAAGACAAAACTGAAATGTGTCACTGTTTCTGCTCCCACCGTTCGCCATCGCAACTTTGGATAAATCACAAATAATGCAATTTTGTGGGCGCCCGCTGAGATACCCTTATGTAACTTTTCCTGTTGCCAGGCAAACCAAAAACGATCATTATTCTGAAATAAAACGTAATATGAATTTTTATGAGTTGTGTCACTTTTCTTGCCCATGAGCGATATGGAGTTGACCTTTGGGGCTCTACTAAACCTTCCAACTCTTCTCGTATCCTTTACTATACTTGCAATCCAAAGTCCTTCTTAAGATCCTCAATGCTTCTTATTTTGTTATAAACAAACTTATCCATAAAGATCTTAATGTTCCATGTGTTGCTGATTTGGCCCATACCAGATACCTGTCCTTTCGTACTAAACACCATACTAGTGCTACTTGCAGATAAAAGACTAAAACGACAGGAAACAGCTCGTCGTTTTCGACTTCTTCAACATTTATTAGACAAACGTTTAAAACTTCCGATTTACTATAAACGACTCATTTACACGACAGTTATCAGACCTATTTGGACATATGGAGTTGAGTTTTGGGCCTTTACTAAACCTTCCAACTTTTCTCATATCCAATCCTTGCAATCCAAAATCCTTCGTAAAATCCTCAATACTTCTCAATACTTCATAAAGATGTCAGTGTTATGGTGCTGATTTGGCCCAAACCAGATACCTGTCTTTTCGTACTAAACACCATACTTATTCGAATCCATTGGCATCCAACTTGCTTCACATTCAATTCCCGATAATCCTCCGAGGTGTCTAAAAATAAGATGGCTGACAGAACTTCTAATGTAGAATTTGATTGAAGTTGTAATAATTTTCTCTAATTAACTAATTAATTAATATTTATATATGTAATGATGTTTAAAGGCACAAGGCCTTGATATCTAAAAAAACGTGTTATTATTAATTAGTATTCTGTGTGTTAATTTTAAAAGGTTATATTTTTGTGTAATAGCTTACCTATATAAGTTTATAGTCATAATTTTGAAGATCCAGCTTATAAGCTTATAAATCAGTTTTTATAGTCTTTTTTTTGTATAAGCTATTACACAAAAATATAAAAATTAACACACAGAATACTAATTAATAATAACACATGTTTTTTTGGATATCAAGCATATTACGAATGTTCATTTTATTTTTTCTAAATCAGAACCCTTTAGAAATGCCTGGCCGTTATTGAAACTTGTGTAGCATTTTTGAGTCATTTTTTTTTTTCTAAATCTTGCAAATTGGGTTTATTTTTTCATACTTACATTTAAATGGTTCACAACCAGGTATTCTATCCAAACTTTAAAAATTTCTGTTTCTGTCAATTACCGTTGAAATGAAATACGTTGAAAAAGAAAATAAAAAAATTGAATTTCCTTCAGAACAGGCCAATTCTTGTTACGCCGATTAAGAAGGTTTGTGCTAAACAAATCCGAATATTCTTCTCTTTTTGTTGTTCAGTACTTAAAGGGTAATTTTTGAGGTTATTGTGCAAGAACAGTGCTGATATATCCTCAACCTAAATATTCACAATAATAATTAATTATTTTAATAATTATACAATATTTTACTAATGACCCTTTAGGGTAGATGCTTGTATAATAAATAAATACATAACATTTAACAATATTATTATTAATTACAGGATAGGTACATTTACTGAGTAGCTGTATTATATTTTCTGTGCGGATAAAGCTAGAATATTTTTGAAAACAAAAAAAAAATTAAATTAAATTTTTTCTGCATAGGAATAAATAAGATATTTACGATAATGATTCCAGTTAACGTCGAAGGATTCAATTATGTACGTTTGAGATGTATAGGTGGGTCTACACTTTTTTAGTGTAACATTTTTTTAACAATAATGTATCATTTTGACAAGACTTTTATTGTTGCTTGGGTCAAAAATTTATCAACAGATTTCTTATTAGAAATTTAATACAAAATAATTTTTGTTTTATATGATTTAACGAGGTCTATCTTTTAGGAGCTGTATTGGTTTGAATGAAAATATGACATGCTATAACTTCTTTTTTTTTTCACTCTCGAATGATTAATTTTTTTTCACCCACAAAATGTAATATTTTGATACGCTCTTGCTCTGATGGAGTATTTCTCATCGAAAAATTTCTAATAGTTTTCTTGTCAAAAATTCAATGGAAAATATTTTTTGTTTTATAGCATTTGTCGCTAGAACCTACCGTTTAGGGGCTATATTGGTTTGAATGAATAAAGTCACGCTTGAGACCGCTATTTTCTTAATTTAATTTTATTATTAATTGAAGTAATTTGATCCTAATAATTCTTAAATGTAAATTGGGAAAGGTAGTAGATTATAGATCGACTTATTATTATTTTTTTTTTAACTTTAAAAAATTTATTTATTAACAATTGCATAAAAAATAAACTATTAATAATACCTGATAGATATTAATAGAGGATTTGAATGGTTAGGGAGTTTACTATAAAATGATAGATATTTGGTTTGGGCAAAATTAGCTGAATTCGGAAAATTAAGATCTTGAGTAAAAAAATCTAATCCAAACACAAGTTCTCTAGTGCATTTGGTCAGAGAAGATATTTGTATTCATTAGTTAAATTATTTTATTTATAAGAATTATTGGTGAATTAATATGTTATCAATACTTCAGCCGCTAAACTAACTCTAGATTCTGAAAGCCTTATAGGGTTTTTTTTTCTTATCTGTTGCATAGAGGTCCTGTTGCATTATATATCATTCATAACATATAAGTAATAAAAAATTGTTTTTTAATTAGCTCAGTCGTTATAAAATTTATTTTTTATCTGGAATGTTTCTTTTTATTACTAGAATAGGAAACTGGAAAATAGGCTCGGTCCTGGGGGGAAATAAAGGAAAAAGGTACACGTGTCATTTGTGTTCATTTGCCCTTTGGAGCTGGGAAGGTCCCAGGTGGGAGCAATGCTGCTTTTACCACACTTGTGTGCATTGTCTTCAAACAAAAGCATTCTCCGCGAAAAATTCATTTGCAAGAAATGCCTCTTTTGTTTTGTCACATGAATATGCTCTTTTATGTTATAATAATTTGTTATCTTGTATACATATCTTCAATGTAAAAGCAAATTTACATAGGAATATTTATATTTCAATTGTCGTAAACCCAATATCAATATAAATACAACTTACAAATATCTAGTATAGGTTTATACACATAACCGATTTCTGCTGATATATTGTCAAAAAAGTATTTCTCTTATTTGAAGAGAAACATTAGTCGAAATTAATACTATTTTTGAATAAACTAGGCGGGACAATGAAGGTCTAATTTTCATGAAGCTTATATATATCTATACTATTACATAAATAGGCAAGCCATTTTTCGTATGTGATCACTAACCATAAAAACTACTGAACCAACCTGTATCAAAGTTTGACCACATCGTTTTTATAGATCCAGGAGGTTTAGAAATGATAAAATATACAAATTAAAAAAGGGATAATAAGTAGATAACAGCGAAGTTTGAACATGGACCGATAGGTAGTGAACACCATGCTACATTAAGGTTTCAAAAGTATAGTGTTATTTATAGTTTGACATTAACAATAAAATTGTCATATTAACAATTAAATTTATAATAAAAATACTAGTAATATTTGGTGTGACATAAAGTAATTCCAATGAAGTTTAAAAATCGACCGATATGTGGCTTGAGCTATTTTGCAACATAGTTTGCAATGGTAAACTATTTAACCCATCATTATCAAATTTTAACTACATCACCTTTATTATAAAGGCTTACAATAATAATTAGTTAAATGTTCAGTGATGACAGCCAGAAACGAGCTTAGCCACTCTATCTATCATATACTTTTATGGTCAGAAATTGAAATCTAATGAAATTAAATCATTTTTTTTTTTTAAGAACAATTTATTGAAATTTACAACTGTACAATATTTATAAATCAAGTAAATGTGCTGTTAACTATTACAATAACGTGACATAACTTGTAAATAACTACTCATCAGTAGCACTTTAATAAAAATTCTGCACTAGAAGGTCTCCGGGCCATCTTCTTTTCAAACGCCTCGGAGGATTATCAGGAATGGTGTGGGAAGCAAGTTGAGATATTAGGGGATTTGAGTGATAATGGAGCTTACTATGAAAGGATTGATATCTAGTTTTGGCTAAATCTGCAACATATGGAACATTAAGATCTTTATGGTCAAGTTTATTCGTGATAAAGTAAGGTGCATTGAGGATTTTTCGAAGGATTTTGGATTGTAAGGATTGGATACGAGATGAATTGGATGGTTTAGTCGAGCCCCAAAGCTCAACTCCGTACGTCCAGATAGGCTAACCACAGTCATGTATAATAGTCTTTTGAAATTAATTGGGAGCTTTGAACGTTTGTCTAGTAAATGTTGAAGTAGTTTGTAACGACGGGCAGCTTCTTGTCGTTTTAGTCTTGTTTGTGGATTCCAAGTTGGACGTTTGTCCAAGTGGAGTCCTAGGTAGCGGATCTGTTCAACGGGGATTAGTGGAATATCAGTAAAGGATACTGTGGAGGATATCGTGGGTTTACGATGAAGGGTAAAGGTTATTTAGTGAGATTTTTTTGGATTTATTTTGATTCTCCATTTTTTACACTATTCTTGAAGAAATTAAATCATTAAAATTATATCTGCCGAATATAAATTATTAAAACGTAGATCATTTGCCTTTTAATATTGTATGTAAACATACCGTTTATGGGTCTTTTGTTTTAAGCAGTAATAATGCAGTTTGTTTGTAGCTTATCGAGAAGAGTTTTGTATGAGAACAGTGTTCAGAGATCCTCTAACCAAAATTTCAGAATAATAATTATTTATTTTAATAATTGAACATTATTAATAATAATTATGGGTACATATTAGAGCAGCTGTATTATTTATATATTTTTGCCGTGATGGCAGTGCTATTATATTTTTGTAAGTAAAAAAAAACAAACATAGATTCTTCTTTATAGGAATTAATAAAGTGTTGAAGATACCTATACCTTTTGACATCAAAGGGTTTCATCGTCTACGTTTAATTTTTTTTAAAATTAAGTAAAGTACTTGCGTATGATTTCTGAAAGTTTGTTTAAACTTCTTTGTAGATAATGTTAAAATTTATTAATAAGTAAATTAATGTAGTAAAACTACCCTAAAAGTTTTACATTATAAGGTCCTTTGGCTATCTTATCCATTTCAATGAATTTTAATTGTGCTTTTAAAAAAACATGGAAAGTATATTAATAAGAATGATTAACGAGGTTATAACGGCATTGTATATCGTCAGCCAAACCTGAAATTCGAGACATTAAGTAATTGGTTGTTTCGTTTCTCATCTATTATAAACTCATTAACGGTATCCTTCACCACGGAGGGAATGAACACCTCGGGATCAAATGAAGCTAATTTATTACTTTCTTCAATACACCTCCATCGAAACAGTGTTCTGTAAAGTTTATAGCAATGGCTATATGACGGCGTCACTATATGGCTTGTTGCCAAAAAATCATATGAAAAGGCTTTATTTTATTTTTAACTGCATAATACATGTATATTAAGTAAATGTGTGAAGATTTGAATCTAACATAACAATAACTTGTAACCACACATTGGTGGAAATTTAAAGTTCTATATCAGAAGGTCTCGAAGCCATCTTCTTTTCTGATGCCTCGGAGGGTTTTTACGGTTAAATTTTCAGCTATTGAAAAATTTCAACCACACACAGTTGCCTCAAGCCCAGTGGAGAAGGTTAGTTTCGACGGTTAATAGCAAACAACAATCTCGGACGCCACGCTATTTTTTTAAAGGAATATTGTAAAAATCTAATCAGGGCATAAAAAAAGGACACTTACCAAGCAGCTTCATTCACTTTTTACTCCTAATAACCCAAAATACATTTAACAAATACATTCCAAGAACAAATTTTACTTCTTTTATTTTATAACCAAACACACTCTGTTCATCAAACACCTGCTATTTCTATTTTTGTTTTAATATAAAAAAAAATTTTCATGGTATGTTTTATATGTTCTAAAAATTATTAATCGAATTTACAACAGTAAATTGATTAGATAAATAATAAACAATGTCTATACAATTGAAACTTTGCCGTTCTTGAAGTTGTCCTGAAGTCCTCGTTCCAGATCCTCATTTTATTATTATTTTTTTTTTATTTACATTATTAAAAAAAAACTGTATCAAGTTAACGGAAATAGAATGCGAAGAAAGTTAAAAGGGCTAGTGGATTTGAGTGGTTATGAACTAATGGAGTTTACTATGAATGGATAGGTATCTAGATTGAGCTAAATCAGCAACATATTGAACATTAAAGTCTTTATGGGAACGGTTTTCTGTGACAAAGTAAGGAGCATTGTGGATTTTTCGAAGGATTTCGGATTTTCAGGATTGGAGAGCTTATACAGAGGTCTGCTAACTGTCATGTAAATGAGTCTTTTTGTAGTAAATCAGAAGCTTGAAAGTTTGTCTAGTAAATGTTATAGAAGGCGAAGCAGTGCCCTGTCGTTTAAGTCTTGTATGTGGATTCCAAGTTAAACGTTTACCTAGTTGAAGTCCTAAATAACGGATCTGTTCAACAGAGGTCAGTGGAATTTTATTAAAAGATACCGTAGAACAGGAATTTGTTGGTTTACGTCTAAGGGTAAAGGTTTATTATGAGATTTTTCTGGATTTATTTAATTCTCTAATTTTGTCACCATTCCTGAAGGTTTATGACATGAGATTGGAGTGTTTGGGAGTCAATGAATGGATCATTATTAAACTGTTAACACACAGGGGTCACCTGTGTTGTAGTAGTTAGCATAGCAACCTACTAAACCCATGATCGCGGGTTCACAGCCCGGCAGATGACCTTAGAATTTTTTTAAAAGGAGTAAAAAATCCTTAGCTATGCCGTCCTTCGGAAGGGACGTAAAATGGGGGTCCCGAGCCTGTGCGATGTCAGGTACTCGTTAAAGACCCCTATCCTAATTATACTTGGAGAGGCAAAAGTTAGGACTCCCAAGTTAGCATAGCAACCTACTAAACCCAAGACTCCCTTAGCCAAAATGGGGGTCCCGAGCCTGTGCGATAGTATCGTCGTTAAACGAAATAAACAAAAAACGATTATCGTCCGATTAGCCATAGCAGCATAAAGTGACGTTAAACGAATAAACAAACAAACGATAACACACACGTGTCATGAGGACGGTGCTAGGTTGGGTCGGGATGTCAGCTGCATACACCGTGCAGAGGATGGGACCTAGAATATAATCTTGAGAAACACCGGCAGTTTAGATAAAGAGGGAAGAATACGAAACAAATATAATTAACTTTGAAGCTTCTATCACTTAGATAGGAGCGGATAATAAGGAAGTAAGTATAAGAAAGGAATTTATGTAGTTTGTAAAGCTACAGGCTATTTAAAAATAAAAACAAATTTGCATGCGATTTTCTATCTAGACAGGATGACAAAGCGAGAAAAGGTTAGATTCGGAAGGCATTAGTTTGTCTTTGGTCGCCAGGTGAAGTACAACACCTGGCTTCTTCAAGTTCAGATGCTTCTCTTGTGTGCAATACTTGAGATTTATTTAAAACGTTTGATGATTTTGAAAGTTAAGAAACTCTAATTTTAGAACATTGCAATTGTTTTGTTCCAACTTTCTGTTCGTTAATGAAAAAACAGCGGGTGCCCTGGTATGGAATATCATTGGCTGGGTAGGCCATACGATAAGGACACTCTAGTTATTTCGATCATGTCTTACCAAAACAATGTTATTACCAGGTTCTTATATTTAACTGCGTTTTATTTATTTATTGTTGTTGGTTTATTTCTGTGTAGATGGCTCCTCCTAAAGACAAAAGAGAGGTCTACGGACACTACTAGAATTTTCTTTACTACGATAATGATATTAATATTTCATAGATTTTCGGCGTCATTAAATTTGATAATTTATATTTGAATAAAGTTTATTTCACTAGAATTGTTTTGATTTCCAATTTTCCGATTTCCTAGGTGATTAAAAATAAATTTAATGCATAGGAAATTTGGAATTCGGGGTCTAAATATGGCCTAAAGGCGAATTTTTACAAGAACGCAAAAATATGGCAGAAGACATTTTTCTGTGCGATATCGATCCAAGCTGTGGGCAAATTTGATGCAAATTGATTTGATAGCTCTCTAGCTACAGTCCTTCAAACCTTAGGTTGGCCATAAATAGGGCACCCTACCTTATATATTAACTTTGGTCAGCATAATTCTAGTGCAAGTATCTTTAATCCACCTCTAAATTGTTGTCCCGGAGAACAAATCTTTTCTCCCCCTAATCGTAAAAAGTCTAAACAACATGGAAGTGTATTACGAAGAGTCCACATACAAAAGTCTGTGTAGTAACAGTAAAAAGGACCCAAATAGGCCATTCTGAGGACGGGTAGGTGTTCCTGACCAATGTAACATATCATAAACTAGCTTTATAGCTCATCTCCCCCGGCTATAGTTACACTTCAATAGATTGCTATCTCAACGAAAACAATAAAGTCCATCCATATACTGTTTTTATACAAGTACTGGTTTTACTAACCGGTCGAACATATATTTTTATGTCAAACTTTTGTAATAGTTTTAAAGCTTTAGGTTAGCTTTGACAAGTTTATAGCCTTATATTCAACAATGTTTTTATTGATGATTTTTTCATAAGTTTTTATTTTCCTTTACAATACCTTTGTAGTGGTTAGATTTCTGTAGTGGCTAGTCTAATAGTACCATTAAAGATGTTCTAGCCTCTCCACTACACTATTACATCTTTCAACTGTGTTTTTAGCTCTGACACAAACACATGATCTGCTTAAAAGTATCCTGTTAAAGAAAGTATGAAAGCTCCGACTTATCGTTCCACTGTTACCTTTTATCAGACCAATTTCCAACAATGGAGTTTTCGTGATTTCTTGGTGAAGATTTGCAGGTTGGGATTTCGTTGGTATTGCAAAAATCTGCCCAACAGGTGTAACTATTAAAGTTATACACATCTTTAATTTTCTGTCTGCTAGTGATTTAACAGCAAAATCAAACCTCAATTTTTCTATGTTTTGTGAAATAGTTGAAGAAAATGTATCTATTAGACTACTATTAGGTAATGAAACAAATACGTGATTACTTTTCCCTAAAAAGACAAAAGTTTTATTTTGAATACATATTTACTTCTATTAAACATTGCCTGTTAATACAAGAGATTCGCACACCTATAAAGACAAAGGAAATAACAGCTACAGATAGCCCTTATTTCAAGTTTGTTTTATCTTTTAAGAGTTTATGTTAATTAAAATTGTTAATAGTAAAGGTTGATTGTTCACAATGATGACAGCACATTTTTAACTCACAACTGTCCGTTTTTTCTTAGTAGGCATCGTGAAGTCGTAGTGGATAGTGGGTAACTTAAGGGTAATAGTATATATATATATATATATATATATATATATATATATATATATATATATATATATATATATATATCTTAAGTAAGGTTTTTGAGGTTCAGTCAATAAATGAAAAGAACTATTTTGGCGAAGTTTCGAAACTATATTGTTCTCATATTCATCCCCTACAGTGAAAAAAACAGAATAAAATAAAATTATATAAGTGATACAAGTTATTTCCAAATATAAAGTTATCTATAATATAAATATATAACAGCATTTGTTAGAATAATTAAATACTTATAATTAAAAAATATAGAGGAGTAGGAAACAACTTACAATGTTACTGGTTGATATGCTATTGGTATCTACTCCTAAATTACAACACTTCTAGTACACAACTGACCTGGGGAATTTTGAAAAAAAGGTAAAGGTTGAGAGGAATTTTCCAAAACTGGTGGTATACCCCGACACCATGTGTGCGTGAGTATGTATATGTATGTATTTGCGAGTGCCCGGGGGTTATGGATCACTGAAGAGAGAAGATTTGCCTGGTTCAGATACGACCCCAGTGGCCTAGTTTATAAGGCGCCACGCTAGAGAGGTGGAAACTTGGGTTCGAGTCCCGACCGGGTCAAAAGTATCTTTTCTCTTCAAAAATAAAATTATATATATATATATATATATAGAACTTATATATATATATATATATATATCTATATATATATACGAGGTTTGCTCGTTTTTGCTTAGTTTTAGAGAGAAATTCGCAAAAAAAGAAACAAAACAAGTTTTTATTTTTATACTTATTTATTTACATTTATATTTATGTTTTGTTCTTTTTAATGTAAATATTGCTCAAAATGTTGTCCTCTTGCACCAATGCATTGCATTACATCTAGCACTCACTTGATAAATTGCAGCTATACATTGTTCTGATGATATTTGGTGCACTGCATCTATGATTCGGTCTATTAATTGCTCTCTTGAGTTGATTGACACCAAATAAACTTTCTGCTTCAAGGTTCCCCATACGATGAAATCCATATGTATTCGGCATTGTGTCTGATGCTATTCACACAAAAATATCTGAGTAACTGACTGAAGACTGCTTTAGGAATTATAATCCTAGAAGGAAGCCAAAATGTAAACAAATAAAAGAATGTAAAGGACATCATTAAGTATTTACATATCTCCCAGCCTAGCCTGACGAACTTTGAAAGGTGATAATCGCTACCTGTAACATTTTTTTTTTTTTTTTTTTTTTTTGCGATTTTCTCTAAAACTAAGCAAAAAGGAGCAAATCTCTAAAGGACTTTTTATCTTAGTTTTAAGTTTTGCCATTTAAATTCTGGACATCCTGTGTATATATATATATATAAAAATATATATATATATATATATATATATATATATATATATATAAAAATATATATTACAAAATATGGATGAGTGTGAAACTACTTACAATGTTACTGGTGGATATGCTGTTGGTATCTACTACTAGTATTACTACTAATATAAACATAACAAATAATAATACTACAAATAAATAACTAGTACACAAATGAACTGAGGGAGTTTTGAAAAAAAGTTAGAGATGGGGATTTCCAAAGGTTTTTCCTGGTGCAGGCAGAAGGAATTTCGGTATTTCTATGTAATAAATGGATAAATAGTTATTGGTTTATGTTGTATATTATTAATCTGAATGTATAAAGTTGGAATAAAATGTGTTAACATTTAGGACGTCTGATTTTTTGTTTATTGCTCTATTTTTAAATTTTTTATGGTTATTATTTTTTAATATTTCCTTTATTAAACATCTAATAGTAATAGTAAAAAAATATAACCATATATATAATAAACATAGTAATTTATGCGTGTAATGCAATAAGGTCAAATAAGTAAAACATAAAATGATGTCTTTGTTGCAATATAGATAAGTATAATAAAACATTTTAATATGAAAACCAACAATCTAATCGCTTATAATCACTCTAGATCTGCCAGTCTTTATAGGTTAGTTATTTTTGTTGAAGACAGACGTTTACTTATACCAAAAAATCGTTATAGCGTGTAGTTGTAGCATTCATCTGGCTTCTAGTTGGCCGGAAAGTGAATTAGATTGAACGAACGAGAGAAATATTTGCATGCTGGTTGGGGAAGCCTACAGTGGAACTCGCCTACTCCAAATCCATTTCGGAGTCTAATTTCCCTGCCTGGGGCCTGTACCCGCCCGGAAAATATGACCTTATCTTGATTCCTGCCTTTCTTATATGTCCCCTCTATATCAGGCAACCATAGCGTCACAACATGACCTAGATTTTCCATATTAGCATACTTGTGACATCTTTTCAACGCTCATAAATTTTCTTATATATTTTTTTTTTAACTTTATTTTATTGTGTTCCAGTACTTTTTGAGGATTAATACACTATAAAGAAGTTCTTGCAAAAACACACAACAAATTAAAACTGTAAATATTACTCCAATAGAGACACTTAAATTTTATTTAAAAACATAACTAATTTTCAGAGAAGTATCAAAAACATACCGACAAAATAGTATTTTGGTTATAGTTTCAATATTCTTTGATCCATTATTTATTTAATGGTTTGCTCAATACTGTCATCAATACCATAATACTGTTTTTCATATTGTGTTGAATCAAAATAGAAACAATCCATCGTAAGCATACTAATAAATCTTCATTTTTATGTTGCAAGGCAGTAGCCCTCGAACTGAGTAGTTTTGCGACTGAATAATAGCGTTTCTGTTTTTTTGCATTTATTTTCTTTTAAATTTATTTTTATTTTTTTGTATACAAATATGGTAGATCCTAGTAACGAATTGTGATTCTGAACCACTCTGGGGCGTCTCACTGTTAAGGAAAGGAATGAATGAACTAAGCCTTCCTAAATATTATTCAAGAAAAAAATATTCCACATTATTTTATATTAGACCAGATAAATACATATTTTATTTAATTTTTTTAGTAGCCTATTAAACTTGGATTAGAAAGCAAACCTTGAATTTGTATATTTAAACTTATATAAAATGAATCTTCTTTTCATATTACAAAATACCGACTTGCAAAGACCATAAAGTTTTATATAAAATATTTTTATAAAACTTATGAACAATTTGACTAATGCTGTCATAACCAATATATAGAGGAAAGTTGTAAGAAACAGGACGAGGTATTTCCTGATTCGGTTAATTATCTTGAAACGTAAGTTCTACTGGGAACTGAATTCTTCTGAAACTTCCATCTGATTTTTCATTCCCAATTTACCAGATCTAGCTGTTTTGATAGTTCGTATTTGGAATTCAGATTTATCTTAAAACATTTATCTATCAACAATCCTTTTGAGCTCCTTATGAAACAGCTGTTATTAGTTAAAGGAACACTTGTTTCGTAATTCAGTTTCATAGATAGTGAGATTGAGATAGGAAGATGGAGAGGTAGGTTTAGAGAAAGCTGAAGATGAATCGCTACTGCCTGGAGCTGAGGGCAGATCGCCGCTAACCTCTTGCATTAGCCAGGGAGGAAAAATGAGTCGATCTCGGGGGCAGCTTTTATTCCCATGTTATTTATTAGCTTATTCCATAGAACAAATACATCATTCCAAAATGGTATCATACTCGTGCTGTTGCGTCAGTTGATCAGTCATGGAATCAATACTATATAATTGAATCTACATTTATGGAAGAATTGCTTCAACGTTATAGCGATGAAGGTCTTTCATTAAATGAGCTATCAGTTATTTGATTATTAAATTAGTTAATAAATCAATATCATTTGACAGAAGAATATTTTTTTATTGATTGCTATTACAATCTGCCTCACTTAAGAATAATAACTGATATGAACCCATTCATACAATATGTACAATAAAACATAAATAAACTATAAAATATGTAAAATGAAACAATCTAAATCAGAAACAATAATATACTAAAAAAGAATATACAACATAATCTATACTATATGTTTGCCCAGCCTAGATATCTCCAAAACAAACCTGTCCATCAACCTCTAGAGGCCAAGCCAGCTCCAAAGACATTCCAACGCTGCTCTATCACTTGATAGTCCAGTGCAATAAGGCTCCAAAAGTCCGTTTTCAAACACCCACGCCGGTTTTCAAAAAATACACATTTAGCATACTAGCGTGGGTATTACACGGTGTTTATTATAATACAATTAAATGCATATGATGTAATAGTAAATTTAACCAGCTTTAAGATGAAAAAATGAAATTTTGGATCGGACAAATAGTTTCGGATTTATAGCGAAACATGTGCCAGAAAAACATGGATTTCATAAAAGTACGTGATCTTTAGCGTTCTTGTATGTGTATTTCAAGAGACCCAATTAAAACTTCATATATTGAGTCTAATAGTATATTTTACCAGCTTTTAAATAAAACAAAGATTTTTGAGTAGGACGAATAGTTTTGGAGTTATAGTGAAAAAAGTGCAAATAAAAAAAAGTTGATTTTACAGCAGTACGGGTATTTTTTTAGCGTGCAGGCATGTGTATTTTATAGCCTAATAATAAATCCAATCAGCTTTAAGGCGAAGAAAAGAAATTTAGAATCGAAACAATAGTATCAGAGTTAGAGACAAAAGAGTTCGACAAACGTGTTTTCGCGGAGTGGGAATGACTGCTAGTTGGCCAATTTCTACACTTTTTACCAAAACCATATCTTCGCGAAAAAATAGTCCCATCTTGAAGTTTTTTTTTATTATTATTTTATTGAAATATATGTACACCAAAATGTAGTTCTTCGCTCATCCATACACAATTGATAATAAATAAGAGATAAAATACAACAGTCAAAACAAAAAATAAATCAAATAGTCCCAAAGAAATCTTGAACATTCATACTCTATGTACAATATAGTCAGAAAAGATGCATTCCAAGCTGCTTGTTGAATTGAATTAGTAAAGGAGTTGGCTGCTTCATCAAGTTCTTGGGGTGTTTTCAGGGATACTCTGAGGTCAATCGAATCATCTAGTTTTTGACGGAAGAGGTTCCAGTTAATTGGGCCTCTAATAAATGATGGGGGAGGAAGTTTGGGGATCGGTGCTAAGGATAGGGTTAGGATTAGAGGACTGTGATCAGAGGAGAGGTTGTCTAGGCGTTTAATGGAATGATTAATTGTGCCTAGGCCTGTGTGGATGAAGAAATCAAGGAGGTCAGGATTACGAGTGGGATCTGTCGGCCAGTAGGTAGGAGAGCAGGGAGAAATGTAGTGACAATGGTTGGAATTAAGTGCCGACAGTAGAGTTCGGCCACGGGAGTTGGTGATTCTGGCACCCCACTGTTGGTGTTTGGCGTTAAGGTCTGCACCTAGAAGGAAGTGGTTTCCAAGTGAATCAAGGAGGGAACTGAATTGGGTGAGGTTTTTTTTTTTATTTCGTAGGTAATAATTCCAGCTACAATTAATATTTGAAGATTTTCTTCGAAAAAAAATCTTCGTTTTCGTGTTATAGGTTAAAAAAAAAACCGAAAGTAACCGGTACTTTGTTCGTTTTTTAGCAATTTAAAAAATGCCGACGTCTGCCGTGGTAAAAAACTTCCGATTTGGATTCAGCACCCCAATCAACATAAAGATTCGTTGAGAATAAAAGCTCGGCAGTTTTTTCTTCGACAAACCCTTATTTTACTGGACTTTGTGTCACTGGTTTCATTACTAGTTGGAGGCTTAGTGACAGCGCTATAGCACAATAGCTCCGGCGATGAGGGAAAATGCTAGCCGTTGCTAGAACTCATACATAAATACATATTTACAAAAGGTCGCGGAGCCACTGCCCTTTTCTGTCTGTGAGGTGGGTTATCAGTATGTGTGAAACTGAATAACCATTGACCCTGAAGATTAGAATAGTAGGAAAGTTTGTAATGTAACTTCAAAAATTTGGGAGGTATGAGTTCTAGTACGGAAGGTGTATTCAGATGAATATGCAGGATTTTGTTGGAGGCAACGTATGAAGCATTCACTGTTGTTTGGAGGATTTTAGATTGGAAGGTTTGAATGAATGGGTTTGATATATCAAGAATCAAGAATTAATTAAAATTAGTGCAATATGGATATTTAATCATTTATTTACTGTTCCTTCATTTTTTTTTTCTCTCAGGATCATCGGAAATTCTTGAATACTATACCCTTAGGAATTGATGGCTTATTTGCTACTTCATTGGCATTCATTTTAATTGGAAGACTAGTTTCAAATGTTGAACATTCATCTGCTAACAGCTATAATTCTCACTGAAACAGCAACTGGAGTAATCGTATTCATTTTTAGAATCCCAGTGATTCCTTCAGGTCTACCATTATAATTCAGAGGATTAAAATTTCCAATTTAAGTTTCTTTTGCTATTACAATTACTAATTCGCAAGACCAGACTTACAAAAACTTAGTAGTAGATATTCGACTGTTTCTCTCACGGATAGGGCTTTCCAGAAATGGAAACCCTAACAATCAAATCATTCTCATTACATTGGGAGATAAAACTCAATTTGTAGGTATCAAATGTCTTATGAATTTTTCTTTTTTTTTTTTTGTATGTTTTTTACGATAAAATATCTTTTTCTATAAATAAATAAAACATAAATAATTAGTTAAAATTATCTAGTTTTTCTTATGAGAACAGGCGAAGCCACGAGGGGAGATAATAGTATATTATGTAGTAATAATATCTTCCCAATCATACTTGAACGGTTTGGTGGATAAAGGGGTCATGTAGCAAAACACAATTTTGTCATTTAAGTTTAATATTTTGTTTTTTTACATTTTCCTTTAGGAAGAAAATGTTACATAGCCTCTTCATCTTCTTCATATCTGTTTTTCTGGTCGTTTTGAAATTTTCAGATTATGCCATCCAACACTTCTGCTCGTGAATTATTCTTCCAATGAATTAAATTGTATTAAAAAAAAATGTTTTGTTTTTTTAGTTAATAATACTTATAAACTGTTATAAGTATGTTATATGTACAATAATAATGCTAAATATTGACCCCTAAGATACTCGGGATGGTCAAATCAATAAAGTTGCTGATACATTTTAGAACGTGAAAAATATATCAAAGAGGAAATATAGGAAGATAAGTAACTATGTATAAATATGGTAAAAGAGTAATTAATCCGAAAAGTAATATTTCATATTATTTATTTACTAAAAAAAAAAAAAAATTAAAATTGGCTGTAGTAGCACTATATTGTGTTAGGTTTGCAGCAAACTAACTTAACTTCAAACCGTTTATAATGTATATTATACACATTGTTTTTAAGGACGTTTAGAGCCGAACCATAAAAAAATCTCAATAACCCCTTTATCCACCAAACCCTTCAATTATTAATTACTGAATGAGTAATTGATACCTTTTAATTTAGGTGTTATGCTCGTGGTTGAAACACTTAGTTTTTAAAATTAATGAATACTTTAGCTGGAATTAAGGAGAAATAAAGCCGAGCGGAATGGCTGGAAGAGAACTCCGACTAACAGTTCTCGGAGGCTATTTGAGGATCTCTCCGGCCACACTCGAAGATAAGAGGTTAATTAATTGAGAGTCAGCCTCCCCCCTCCTGCTATCTCTATCTCTATCCTAATTAGCTCTCTGTCACCAACTCTTCTATTCGAGCTCTAACCTGCCTTTGATGTTGGAAAACAAAAAGTGAAACATTAAAACTCTTTGATTTTTCCTTGATGGTCGCTTGTTGACGAATCGGAGTCATGCACTGGCGCGCTCCCAGATTAAGTTGATTTATATGAAACTATTCGTTTAATGAAGTAAGCCAATTTAATGAACTTGACAGTATTTTATTTTAAAAGGTTTAAAACTTTTCAAACTAATATTTAAAAAAAAAAAAAATTGTATTATGAAAGATGGATTAAAACGGTTGTATCATTCTATTGATAGTAATAAATATTGGGATAAATAGTTCATTCAAAAGTTCTTGAACTATCTAGTTGTTAATATTTATACGAAAATAATAAGCATTAAATAAATAGAATTATTAAAAATATGAATATTTAAAAATTGGTAAATAAATTCTCCGATAAATAATATTTCTTAGGCTTGCTAAATAAACACGCTGTATCAAGTCATTCCGTCTTTATGCGTCCAGACTAGTCCAGTAAATCTATATTTCCAGAATTAAAGATATAGTTTAAAATGTAATGGAAAGGGCCAAAGAAAAAAAGTATATTTTTTGTCGGTTTTGAGTTAATGGTGGCATTCAACCCAGTTCCGACTAAACTTTAGATCGCGTATTCATTTGAGGGGGAAGAATCGCTCAGATCACCCAAATAATGGTTATTGAAGTTTTTATGTCCTAACAATAAACTTCATTTTGCTTTTTTCATATAATAAATACAAATAGACATAAAGGTCACTACCCCATTATGGTACAATCGATTTTAACAAGAGGATTATGCCTCAATGGTTCGTCCGTCACTCATCAGTTTAAAAAGTGTCATGTAAATGAGGAGATTTCTATACTAAGTTATGTGCATTTAATTACACTTTATAATTAATTAATTTATCCTAGTTTTCTATCTTCCTAGACTTGTCACAAGCCAGTTTTAAAAGGTTGAGGTGGTCAGTAAGCAAAAAACTAAAGCAAGATCTTAATGGTGAGTTCGCCGAATAAACATAGAAGGAAAATCTTTAGCTCTTTCACTTATTTTTTTTTCTGTTCCATCCAAACGATGTATTGCAACACTTTTCCAGACAAGCATACTTATTTGAAAAGATTTAAATCAATCCTTTTTTTTTTTTTTTTATTAGTATAAAATTAAATAAATCTTTAAAAAAAAAAAATAATTTCATTTTTTACAAGAGTTTTTTTATTTATTTTTTTATACTGTTGATCTTTTTTTTTTTTTTTTTTGTAGTGTAGAATATTTTTTTTATATGATGATCTAAGAAAAACTGCTGTTTGTTTATAATGAATGTTTAACATTTGAAACTAGTTTAAATAAAAAGAATTCCAATAGAAGACACAATTAATTTCTCCATCCTAACTTTATATTATCCTCAATCTTCCTCATATATTATCAACTTCTATCAAGGGAATACAGTCTGTGTTATTTTGTAACAAGTAAACCCTGTGACCAAGTCAGCAGGAGAGTGTTTTAAAAAAAATGATAACATACTTGATTGATAACAATAATAGGTGAAGTGGTTTGTAAATAATGGCTTCACTATCAAATCGTATCCCATCTGTAAAAATAACTGATTCTAATAATTGAAGGATTTGGTGGATGAAGGATTTATGTGCTAAAGTGTACAAGGTACAAGACCTGGATGTTTCAAAACAACTAGAAAAAGAGGTAAGAAGGCGATGGTTGGCAATTATTGAGCAGGCCACGGGTAGCATCAGCTGTAAGCCCGTTGAGCCTATTGAAGAAGAAGAAGTATCTTTGTAATTGAAGGGTCTGGTGGATGAAGGTATTATGTAACAAAACACAATTTGGAGTAATTTACATTTAAAGTTTTTTTTAATTATTATTATTATCTTTCTTCAGCAGGAAAATTATATATAAAGGGGCTATGTATAATTTTCCTGCTGAGGAAATATAATAATATTAAAAAAAAAACTTTAAACGTAAATTACTCCAAATTGTGTTTTGTTACATAATACCTTCATCCACCAGACCCTTCAATTACAAAGATACTTCTTCTTCTTCTATAGGCTCAACGGGCATACAGCTGATGCTACCCGTGGCCTGTTCAACAATTGCCAACCATTGTTCCTCAATTGCAGCCGAAGATCATGTCCTAAGCCACATGCCCTCCAACGTCCCTTTGGTCTACTCCGTCAAATTTGTGGACACCCTTTTAGTCGCTCTATTATCACTCATCCTTATCACATGGCCAAGCCATTTCAACGTCTGTATCCTGATATGAAATGAGATACCAGGTGTTTTTAGAGCTAGAAAAATTCGCTATTATTCCTACGCCGCCACTGACCATCCTCACACACAGACTACAGAACTCTCTTAAGGATTACTCTTTTAAAACTAAGTTAATAAAGTGGGTTCTTGTTGGGGTCCACGTCTCTCCAACTTATTTGACTGCGGGTCTTATTAAGGTCAATAGAGCGGAATCAGAGCAGGAAGGAACAATACTCATGAAGATGACCCAAGTGCTGCTGATGACCCATATGCTGACGATGTTGTCATTATTGGTAGATCCCCGTAGAGCAAAAGGACGGCTAATACCTCGGATCGATTATTAATGATAACCTGGAAGAGGAAGAAGAGGTTAGAAACAGGATATGAGCTGGGATTATAGCCTATTTCTCCATCTCAAAAGGAAAGCAAGGTTGTTAGCCTTTCTACCAAGTTTACTAAGATACGATTCGCTGAATTTCCACTTGTCTGCTAAATACTGATGAGGAAACTTGATATACTAAGTTATTATGTAAGGTTCATTTGTCTCATGTCTTCTATCGATATCCGATAATCACGTTGGGGATCTAGCGTTAGAACTGAACAATATCGATCCTTCAGAAATATGCTCTACCCTCCCTACCCCGAAGCAATATCAATAATTAAATCTTGTATCGTAGAAATATGACCCTTTTTCCGATAGCTATTTACGATTTTGCTCGGGGAAGATGAACCGGACATAATGGATTTAGCTAGAGCTGTATGTAGAGGTGAATGGAGGCGGAGCTGGTGGGGATCTAATAGCGGGCGGGGGCAGGAGGGGGAGGGGGGGAGGGGAGAATTAGATTGCCAATAGACTCCCCGCTTCCTCCTCATACACCAATTAATTATCGATTTATTAGGCCGATATCCTCGGGGTCCAGATAGCCAATCTTCTGATAAGTTTATCTTTTACTTAGATAAACATTTGGCCTCGGTCAGGGGGCTGATGCATTTTGGCTTGGGTAATTTCCACCAGAATCTCATTTGTCCCTTATGCCTTGTATCAGAGATTTAATTTAACAAGGTTGGAAGGGGAAAATAAAGTGTTGATAAGGTCATATCCAAACTGAATTATCTCCATTCTCACTGACTAATAGAGGTTTCTCGTAAACAGAAGGGATTTTCACGGTTCAATATATGGTATGAATCATATTTAATTAAATGATTATTATTATAAAGGTGGTTGTCGTCTCTCTCCAGTTTTCATTCCTAGTCCCCTTAGCTCTGTTTAAAATTTATTCTAATGGACACCTGTAATGTTTTTCTCATATGACAATTCAAGCTTAGATAGACTAAGCTTCCGGTCATTTAAATATTTGTTTTCTATTTCCTAGTTATTGTATCGTTATCATATATTTCAAAAGTGACAATACTCAAAAATCTTTTCTTTTTTTTTAGTTTATCTTCATGTTTAAGTTCAAAATTACTCTATGTAATGTTAAAAATCTATAGAATTAATTTTATATCCCGCCTAATACATCTTAATTGCGGTTGAGGTTAAAGCATAATTCAGACATCCTTTTAATATTTCATAAACGACTGTGAGAATTTCACATGTTTTTAAAGTTGGTTTTTGAGTTGTGTCACTTTAGTAGTACATGTGTGATATCTCTTTTTTTACTGAAGACATGCCTACTCATTTCACAAGAGCTTAAAGAGCAATTTGATGGGGAAAATGTTTTTTAGATCACCACTAAAGTTTGCATATTTGTCGAGTCAATGAGTACTGAAATGAGGTGTGTAGAGTGCATTGTATATGCGATAATTTTTGACTTCATTTAAGTATTCGTTAGGAATAGCTAGAAGGTAAACATACTTTATGTTCCTGCCCCTGGGGGTGAGCCAACGGTGGGGGGAGGGTAGAAGTTTATTTTTTATTTTTTGGTTTTTCTATAATATCTGTAAAACAGTTGAGTCTAGAAACATATGTTTCAAATAAACATAAAAGATAATTAAATTTCCTATAAAGTTGATAATAACATTTGTCGTAATTCTAACCGTTTACGTGATATTCGTTTTTAAAAATCAGTTATTTTCGGGGGAAAAAAAACAAATGTCACCTCACTTTTTGTCGAACTTTTGCTTCTAGTACATTTCACAATCTTTTCTCAGAAAAAATGTCGGTATCAAAATTGTAGAACATTAAATTTACTTTAATTTCTTATATACGTTTCTTGTATTTGAAGCAAGTGTTTAACAAAAAGTGAGGTACATTTTTTATTTTTTATTTCTAAAACTATCGATTTTTAATAACGTATAACTCGAAAACCGTTTCGACGAATATGTATATAGTTAATTTTATAGGAAATTAAATTAGCTTTAATTTTGATTTGTTGCATATTTTTCTAGAGACCAGTGTTTTCGAAATATAATCTAAAAACACAAAATTGGGACGTTCTTCCCTCCCCCCACCCTTAGGTCACCCCCTCCCCCCCAGGTGCGGGGACTTTTAGTATGTTTACTTTATAACTGCTCCTAAAGAACCTGTGAAGTCAAAAATTATCGTATGTTTCATGCCCTCAACAATGCGTTTATTGACTGGACTATATCCTGTAATGTAAGATTTAAAAAATGGATTCATCGTTGTTTTGGAAATATTAATAAAAAGCATTTTGAATAGTTTCAGTTAGAATCGGTTTTCATTTTTATACTTTTGAATTATTTTTTAGTATATATTTTTTAGGCAAGGAGGTTTCTTTTTATAGTAGCAATATAGATAGTTTGTAAAAGTTATTATTTTCTGGAATGGTTTCTGTCGTGGGCAATAAGACTTAGAGCTGTTAAGGCTTAGGGGATTTCATACAAGGAAGCTGCGGACAGTTTCAAAGTTAAGCCGGTTGAGTAGTGCCAGATGTCAGGGCAAACTTGGCTCATGCTCTCCCGGGGGCTGATATTGCCTCTACTAGCCTGATATCAACTACGCAGTCAGATCAATATGTGGATTATAATGATATAGGATTACCTAAACTTATACCATTATATCAAATGTAATATTAATAGAAACATTATAATACTAAAGTGTTATAAACGTCGTTGTGCATAAGTATAGCTTTGTTTTAGATTGCCTACTCTTCGCCAGGATTTGATGTTGGTATCACTCCTTTGGCTTTGCAGAAAGAATTCCTCACATCCAATTTTCACCTTCGTAAATATAAAAGACCAGGAATTTTTTTAAAAAGGGCCATTACTTTAAGTCAACCCTACTTTGATCGTGAAATATTTGAGCTAAACTCAGGATAAGGCAGTGATTGTTTACTCCTAGCACTTCCGATAGTTTGTCCTTCAACGAGAACGCTGCTGGAGCAATGTTCCGTTGCTAAGTGTATTGATTCCTTTCGACAAAAAAGGGTAAAAGCACTCAAAACTGCTTAAACTCTGCCTAGAAGATTGCGAAAAAGGTTTGAGTCCACTCCCCGATCATCAGGAACAAGCTCAAAACTCCTCCGAAATTCATCAAACATCATGCCTCACTTTCATCCCAATACAATGAATGACTCTTCTTCTACAGCAAATTTTTCGGAGGCTGCAATCAAGGAAATTATGGGTTGGTAAAAATTGAGATAAATAGTTTAAAAAAAAAAATCTTATAAGATAAGGGATCGAAAAAAAAGAACAGTTAACCTTTATCAAAAAAAGTGAAAGTTTAACTTTTAAATAAAAGTGTAAATAAAAAAAAAAAGTTTTTTTTTGAAACTTCTACTTTTATCGTCAGAACTTTTATTATTAAACACTTTTGAATAAAAGTTTTTTAAAATAGTTATTTTAAACCATTAGCGTGAATAAGTTCTAATGAAAAACTATTTTACGTCTCTAAATTACATTAATAATAGAAAACATTAATTATCTTAAAATGTATTAAGGAAAAAAAAAATATCAACTGATTCACATAAAATTTGATAATAAAATACCTTCAAGCTTACTAACATTTTTCAAAGGTGCTAACAGTTATAATACGATGTGGAACGAAGGGCTGTTGGGAGGAGGGATAAATATTTATTTTAGAAAGGCAGCTGATTTTAAAAGAATTTCATAATCATGTACTTTGCATACTAACATTTCCAAAGGTAATTAAAAATATTTGTTAAATAAATAAAATTATGTTATTAAAAATAAATCTTTAAATAGAAGGGAAATCTATTTTAAAAAATAATAAAACTTTTATGCTTTCTTTATTACAGTTAAAATATAATGTTTTAAATCCTTGGGGAGGGGATATGTATGCAAAAATAATTTAGCCGATTCACACAAAATTGAATAATGAAATCCGGGCTTACCAAACCATACCCACATTAAATGAGCAACATTTTTAAATGAGCCTAAGATTTAAAATATAAAGTTTTAATTGTGAGGGGTTAGTGGAAGGAAGGATAAATATATATTTTAGAATGACAACCGATTTCAATAAAATTTGATAATCTATTTTTTTTTTTTAATTTACCTATTGGCAAATTCAGAGTAAGGAAAAAGGTCTGACACATTATTTAATTTTTTTTAAGGGGGAGGGTAGGGGTTGGAACTTTTATTTAACTGTGATTTCATAACTTTTATTTTAACCTCTTTTAAATGAAAGTTTGTTTGTTTTTTTTTAACGGTTATTTTATAACTTTTTTGTATAAAGGAATAACTGTTTCGATCCCTTTATAGGATTAATTATGAAATTTGCAATTAAGGTTTATATTCATGAACAAGAACTTTTTTTACACCCGAATGTTTTTTTTTTTTAATAACATCACATGGTAGAGATGTTGGTTCAATTGGCTCCATAATGTTATTAAAAATAAATCTTTAGGGACAAGGGAAACGTATTTTCAAAAATAATAAAAAAATGTATGCTTTCTTTCTTTTTCATAACATATAATTAATTACCCTTAATAATAACAGGTCGATTCAGAAACAGTTTTATTAAAAATAATTATTAATTAATTATTTTTAATAACTTCAAAAAAAAAATTCTAATTCTTTTTTAGCTGTCTTGTCGTGTTTAAATGTGATAGAGAATTGAACGTATAATTGATTATGATTATCTAAATATTAAAATATTTGTATATCTGCACTATTATATAAAATGAGAAGCCATTTTTCGTCAGTGATCACTAACTGCGAAAACCACAGAACCGATCTGTAACAAATTAACCAGATCATCTTTATAGTTCCAGGAAGGTTCAGCAATGATATAACATACCGATTTTCAATTAATTTTTATTACAAAATTGATAATATTTGGAAAACGGTAAATTTTGAAAATTGGCCGATAGGTGGCGAGCGCCATTACGCAGTATAGTTTACAACTGTAAAACTACTGAACCCATCTGTACCAAATGTTAACCACTTCATAGTTCTAGGTTTAGCAAAAATAAAAATTACTATAGTAAAAATTGGAATGTACAAGGTTGATTGACAGAAACGAGGTTTCTCAGTCTCTCATATACGTCTATGGTTATAAATTGAAATCCTACCCGATGAATTCAATAAAAATTTTATCAAATTGAAATGTATATCCTTTGATTATTGTTATTGTGTCTAAAAATATGATTCATGGGCCTTTAGTTGTAAGCACTGATGATGCAGCCCATTATCCGCAAGAGTTTCTTAATAGCCCCTGTCCATCTGAGTTACTAATTCATACAATAAAATTAAAAATTGAATGCCCAAGTCAATTATGTTTTTACGTGAATTTCAACCACCTAATAAGTGGAATGATACCTATAATTTTGCATTGTGTGCATTGATATTTATCGATAGTAAAATAAAACTTTATTTATCACTTAAAATTATTTAAGTTCTTTACTTATGAGTGCGGGTCAAGCCGCTAGTGATGCTAGTGTGCTCATATTTGTATTATTTTTTTTTGTATGTATCATGGACCATGATGCAATATACAAGCTCTAAGATTTGATATTTCTTCGATGATTTGTTTTAAACACTTTAATTAGTTTTAAGTTGTAGATAGTATATTTCTTAGGATTATATTACATATAATTTATATATGCTTTGGAGTATAGCAGCAGCCATGTTAGGAGTGAGTCACCCTCTCTGTAGCGGGATGTCTCAGAATACATTTGAATAATTATTAATACTGATAGATATGGCTCCGCACGTCCCAGCGGATTATTAATACCCGTTTTTATTAATATTTAATCATATTAATGGAAACGTTTCTGTAATATGATTCATCAATAATTTATATTAAAATTGTCATAATGCTCTACATCTGGAATTTGCTTCGAACAGTCGTTGCTTCTAGCTGTTAGTGTAGCTATGTACAGGAAATTTGAATTTATTATTTTTCATCATATATTTGCATTGGGACATTCGATGTGTTTATTGGAAATAGGACTTAAGTGATAACAATAGAAATTGAAACAACCAGGTCGCAGTATGTAACACTTACTAATTCCTTTTTATACAGGCAACCTATACCACAAACAAACTACTTGGAAATACTGAAAAAAGTGAAAGATATAGTCTGATACATGTCCATTCTAGGTCAATTACATGACACCACCGCTTGTCACGACAAAATGTAGACCCCTTGACCCTAGGACTGTTGTATTTGATACTAAACAGCAATGACACTAAATATCCTCTTAGACGTAAAATTAACGTGGTCACTTCTTCATACAACCCACAAAGACAAATATATGAATTGCTCTACCAATGCTCATTGTCTAAGATTACTTCTTCCATATCAATTGTTGTTAACTTATTCTATATTCATTGTCAGATTACTTCTGTTACTTCTATATTTTTCTATAAAAATTGGAACAAATATGTACCGTACATTCTTTTTTTTTTTTTTTTTTTCTTTTTTAAGAAATGATTTTAATTGAACTTTAAGACAAATTACGATTTCCAAATATAATACGTTTCATCTACATGTGCAAAACAGTTTTATAAATTGATACTGTTGTTGTTTAGTTTTAATGTCAATAATTGATAATAATTATTACTAACCTTGAATTTGAACTAAATGATTTATTTTATTTTTGATATTTTATTTTTAAAAGATTTATATAAGCCACTTCCTGTTGATTATCTTTTAACAATACCCTTACAGAATTGGCAGGATGTTATTCCATTATTTTTCAATATCCCTCCTGGCCCGAGTAAACTCCTCGATAACGTGAGAGTAACTTCTCTGAGTTACAGGATTTTTCCTTGTCAGTGGTATATTGTGGAAGCACATGGTAATATGCTTCTCTGTCTGAAAGATGAAACCCAACTTGCAACGTTTTTTTTTTTTTTTTTTTTTTTTTTTTTTTTTTTTTTTTTTTTTTTTTTTTTTTTTTTTTTTTTTTTTTTTAATATTAAATACTCTAAAATTATTGAATATGAATTAAAATTTATAGATCGTGCCGTTTTATAAGGATGAGTTTCATCAATAGCTTGAACTCTATCATAGTTAACTGACATCAATTAAGGAAGAAGAAGTCTTCGTTTATCTACTTGAAATGCTTGGATGATTATTTATCTTTGGAACAAAACACGTTGAATGCTTGTAAAAAACATTATTCAGTCCACACTCAATTATAAATTTCTAATAACTTCCATCACGCTACATGATAAAGAGCTAAATGTCCCAGTTGATATTTGCTTAGTTTTTGAACTATTTTTTTCAACTGTACTATTATTAATACAGTATGTTATTTTATTCAAATAGACATATCATTCCTTGATTGCAATTGAAAGGTCACGGGAAAGAACGGTATTTATTTAGAAAACTGAGACTGCATTGCCAACTGTAAACTTACAACAAGAACTGTGGGTACATTATAGCATTTGGGCAAGAAAGGCTAATATGCAGGATATGTTAAGAAGGATTACTATATCTAAACGAGTGCCGCGGCATGCCGTATATAAAATTATTAGTTTTTGGTTTAATTTGAAAAAAAAATTATTGAGTAAGTATTATAATATGCCTCAACTGAACGTAATTATTATTACGGATGGCTTCATGGATCCATTCCATACAATAAAATATAAGTTCAAAAGAAGAGAAAAATTGAAGGCTCCCTTAAGCCTGTCAGCTAAAGAAAGAATAACATGGAATATGTTTTAGGGGCTGACCCCTTGACTATCTATGGTCTCACGTTCCGCATTTTTTCCTGTATGATTTTAAATTAAATTAAAAAATTAATTATTATTCGAAATAAACAAAACTGAGAAGAAAAATAGGTTTCAACCGTGACTTTTATTCATTCAACCAACATAGCTCTTGAACAGTAGATCCTAGCAACAAATGTCATATAACCAAAAATATTTTCCATTAAATTTCTGATATAGAAGCAGAATAATTTTTGATCTCAGTAACATCAACAGAGCTAGAGAGTGTCAAAATACGCGTAACGCCGTCGCGTTCCTACCAAATATACCACTTTTGACTAACTAGGCCACGGGTAAAACATGTAAAGTGAAATAATTATATAATAGTACAATAATATAATTCAATTATAAGTTGAAAATACAATCATAATATATATGCAAAATATTCACCTAGCTGTGGGATCTCAGAAAATTTTTTTACCCAATCCCTATTTTTGAACGGGACGATATTTAAAATTTTGAGATTTTTACACGAATCGCACATGTATTTCTAAAGTGACGGCAACTCAAAAATCTGTATTTTTGATTTAACATCACGTTTAAGTTAAATACGCTTCTATGAAATGTCAAAAATGTATCAAACCAACATGATACATCTCACCTAGTGTTTGGATTAATAGTACATGTTTTTAATTAAGTTTTCTAGTTGTATCATTTTTTAAATATATCAGAGATATGTTCATAATATTGCTTACTAAACGTTTAGAAAAAAAAATTATAAATATTAGTTAAAGGATTTAAGAAACATTCGTCTGAAAATAGACAATCAATAACTTCCAGTGATAATTGTAGACAAATTATTTGAAGACATTTTATTGAAAAACTTGGGAAATATGATTAACTTGAAGAAAACAAGTTCTTCCCCACTATAAGGGCAAAGATAAGAAAGAAAATAGAAAAAAAAAATAAGAAGGAATGAAGAATAAAGGGCAAAAAAGGTCCATTGAAAGGGGGGAGATATATAGTAGAGAAGGAAAGTTGTGCAGTATTTCAAGAGCTCGGCTGAGATTAGAGAGAGCGGGTGGTCTTTATGTTGGAGGGGGTAGTCCCTAATAAGAGGAGCCCCTCTTTCCCTAACCTTAATTAAGCACTAAATCAGGTTGATTACTTTGAAATTAAACCTAAACCTGGGCAAGTCCTTCGTCTGTCCGGTTCCTGGTTGTCGTCCCATCTTCTTTGGAAGAAACATATCGGCTACGGTCAATGGAGATATCCAGTTCATAGGTGGTATCGAGTGAAGGAGACTCTTAAGTAGGTTTGAAATATTTTCAAGAATGCGATATTTTGATCCACATTGCAAAATTATGAAATTAGTACTAGCATGTAAATTCGTATTTTCCCATCCTGACATCCCGACTCATCCAACTACCTCAACACGTACGCTAGACCAGGACTATGACATATATACATCAAAATAAATATGGTCTTAATATATGTAAATACATATTTTTTCAGCCTATTAGGGATCCCCAAACTAAAGCTGTCTCTACAGTACTTTGACTTATTTGAATTATTTATGTTATTTTTTTTTATTTTTACAGACGAGAAAATGAAGTATAAATAGAAACCGAAAATGGGAACTCCTCCTGTAATTTTTTTCCACTCAGTTCGTGCTTGTCAAGGCGCTATTTTTTCCCTTGGTGTAAACTTTCGAACGCATTTTCTTCTCTTGAAATTTTTTAATCGGATCAACATTTCTTTCTAATCCGCTCAAATAATTAAAATATGTTTTCACATTTCTCATTTCCCTTTTTCCTCCCATTATTCACCCAGTCTCCAACGGAGTATCCACCAAGACACATCATTACTGTTTTTGTTTTTTTTGTACTTCTAAAATGCTGAAAATCACTCTTGCAAAGACGAAAGATCTGGAAAGTATGTACGGAATTTCTAACCTGAGACTTTTAAGGGTGATAGAGACGTTTTATATAGTATTTTTTTCGATAAGGTTGTATCAAACACTGCACAGTTTTTAGTAACACAGCACGTAAAAACAGCAAAGCACAAATAATTGGTATAAAGTCAAAATTAGAAAAAATATTTGTTCCAAACACTGGTACTGGATCAGAAAACTCTGTTTTCGGTACTGACTTATGTTTTACCCTTCCATAAAGAAGTCCACCTTAAATTTTATAACATTTTTTTTTTTTAAATATTCTCCATGTCTTTTTGTTTGTTAATAATATACTTCCCTTTTCAATACACTTAGTTGCTTAAACTTAAATTTGTAATTACATGTTATATATAATATATGCATACTTTTTGTTTTTATTTCATTTAATTTACAGCCTTGCTGATGATACGAGTGTGTTCTAAATAATAAATGATCTATTCATTGCATTTAATATCACGAACCAATGAATAATTAAAATTAATCCTATCAAATATCCTGTACCCTCTGTCATAGACCTACAACTGTGTTATAATATCGTTTAATAATATTCCACTGACCTCCGTTGAACATATCCCTAATCATTCTTACTCGGAATAAAATTGAAAAATATACATACCACATTCGAGACTTAAATGAAAAGAAATCGTTTTTAGTTTACTAGAGTACTCCAGAATTTACTGGATATGCGTTGTTGTAGTTGGAACGTTTCCACAATTTTATTTATTTTTCAACTCCAAGCAGTTTTTTTTTTGGTACCTCTATGCTTTCCCTAAGCTTGGTCCAGGTCATTTCGACTCGGTATCTTTAATGACTGATTAAGCGTACTTTCTATATTTACATCAATTTAATATTGTTTATTCATTACCATGGTACAAGATCACAATTGGACTTTTAACATACGATTTCATTGCACATTCTACGAACAAATCAATAATATAATAAAAACCCATGTCTTCTACAATTTTTTCGGAAAATACACGAAGTAGGCCAAGAGTTGGTTAGTAGCTCTTTAATGAGTTGGTTTGTTTTTATTGTTATAATCTAATAATCAATAATGGAAACTGATCTATATTTGGAAAAAAAGAACATTGGAATGGTGGGATACAATGCCTAATATTTTATGTTTACAATACAAATTCACTAAAATTGTTTCATATTTATTTTGAAAATTTTCTTGTTAACAACTGGCTGATGACATTTAAAAAGTGTGAATAATTAACATATTCGGCTACTTATATCTTAGAATTGTGCATACTTCTCAAAATATTGGCAGTTTAGTTCCTATCCGTAGTTAATATCGATGCTTGTTCATCTCTGTCGTTTTAAGTTTTATTCCTAAAAGTGTATTTATTCATAAAATATTACGCTCATTTAAAAATTCAAATAGTAATGTGTAATTATTATTTGTCAAATTACTCACTCTCAAGAATTAATTACTATCGCTAGTATAATTATCCAGGCATTACTATAATTTGTTTTTCTGCTTTAATTTTAAAATATACCCAGTAGATTCCATTAAAGAGAACTGAATTTATGACCCAGCCGAAGAGGTAAGAAGACATTAAGACCCCCCCATTTAGGGGAACGATAAGGCGATTCCCATTCAAAATGACCTTTAATTAACACATTAGCCTTTGTGTATGTTAATATCGAGTAAAATGTACCCCTTAAACGGTCCGGGGGACATAATGAATTTTAAAATTCCCTTTGAGATATGGAGAGAAAGAGGAGAGCATATTTCATTTATGCAAATGCTTCGCTGATCGGGCGACAGTGGAATTTCATCAGCCTTTATTGCGGGGCCTGTCCCAGCCGCTCTTCCGTCAATAGCCCCTCCCCCGCACCTCCCCATCCCCCTCAAGTCCGACTGGAATTCTTATGCTAACTGTGTAAAATTAATGAATATCTTTCCCTAACACCCCACCTCTTCCAATTAAGATATGGTGATTAAGGTCGGAACTCCCTCGGGGACCTTTTTAAAGCAATTAGTAAATTAAGTAGTGGCTACACATTATTCAGATATCTCCCTGACATTATTTAATACTTAGAGGACAAATTATTCCCTAAAATCGTAATTAACAATTTACGAGCTCCATGTTTTTTTTTGTTTTTTTTAACTATCTTTACCGTTAAGCTTTTTTATATTTATTATCATCGATTCTCTGTCTTACAGCGATTATATTTTTATTTTTGAACGATAGAAAATGTTAATTTATGTTTCAAGTACTAAAATTAACAGCTTTCTATTACTTTCACAAAGTACTATGGTAATTTTTTAAAATAATTAATTAACTAATTTTTTTCTGATTAATTAATCAGACCCGAAAGGTCTAACCAACACGGATACTGATTTCTTGTTAGTTTGAGGTCGAAAGTTGACTTAGTACGGTAAAGAGAATTATCAAATTACAGTGGTGCCTAAGTGTGTACTAAGGAAATAATAAATTAAGGGATTGTTACCAAATTTTATTCTTCGAAAAGGGCCCAACTGCTATCTATTTTCGAAATGAGCTATGGGTTCCCAGATTACTTTGTTAAGGACTGTGAGGAGTTAGCGTAATGAGTGTCGCGGCAAATATTTCTTATTGTCAATTCTGCCGTGTTCCTCAAGGTAGTATCCTAGGTCCTATCCTCTACACAGTGTATACAGTTGACATCCAAACTCTTCCTACCGCTGTCCTTACCACTTACGCTGATGACACATGTGTGTTATCAGTAAGCAATAATACTTTCATTGCTTCTCAAACACTGCAATCCCAAATCTTAAACCTTCAAGAATGGTGTCAAAAATGGAGAATCAAAATAAATACAAAAAAATCTCACCATAACCTTTACCCTTCGTCGTAAACCCACGACTTCCTGTCCTACAGTATCCTTAATGATATTCCACTAATCCCTGTTGAACAGATCCACTTGGAGAAACGTCTAACTTGGAATCCACGTACAAGACTAAAACGACATGAAACTGCCCGTCGTTACAGACTACTTGAACATTTACAAGACAAACGTTTAAATCTTCCAATTAATTACAACAGACTCATATAAATGACTGTGATTATTTGGAAGTACGGAGTTGAGCTTTGGAGCTCCACTAAACCATCCAAATACATTTCGTACTCAATTCTAACAATCCAAAATCCTTCGAAAAATCCCCAATGCTCCTTACTTTGTCGCCAATAAACTTATCCATAAAGATCTTAATCTTCCATATGTTGCTGATTTAGCCCAAACCAGATACAAATCCTTTTATAGTAAGCTCCATAACCACTCAAATCCACTAGTTTCTCAACTTGCTTCCCTCTCCCTATGTGTTTACTAAGGATATAATAAAGTAAGGGAATAGTACCAAAAACGTTTCTTTGAAAAGGGCAGTCTATTTCCGAAATGGGCTATGAATTCCCTGATTATTTTGCTAAGGACTGTGAGGAGCTAGCCTACTGAGTATCACGGCAACTATTTCTTATTGTTAATTTAAAAACTATATCTTTGATATGTAAAAAAGCAATATGGAGAACTGCCTGGAGAGTTCGAAATTAGAATTAGAATATGGAACTAATGAACTGCTTTATTCAATTTATTTTCGGAACTAACAGACGTTCTCACATATCTCACGGGTATTCTAAAATTGCATGGCGTAATTTCCCTTATTTCCGATGCCATTACTTCCTAAGTGAATTCATACATTAATCTTTAATAACCAAAACGCCCACATATATTTTTGCGTTCGTACTTTGCGCTCCTACATCCACCTATTAAAAACACTCCATCACATCGATCTGCATCCTTCAAAAAATCCTTTATCTTCCGTGCTTCCTCTTTATGGAATTCCATGCTCATTTCGATTCGAAAAAGCTCCTCTCTGACTTTCTTTAAACACTATTTATTTTTTGCCTCCTGAATTATTATCATTCCGAGCATATGTAAAATGTATCTGGCCATTGGCTATGACTAGTTAAGTTGAATTGCGTTAAGTTGATCACTGTTTAACTCTTGCGCTCTCAGACCATTTATGAGAGTCGATAACCAATGGTGTAAGAGCCCAAGAGTTAAACATAGATCAACACCAACTTAAAGGCGGGAACAAACCTACAGGTGTAAATGACAGGTTTCCTGTGACGGCTAGGCCTGTCATTTATACCTGTAGGTGTGTAACGTCCGAGAATAGAGATTGCTTTTTTTTTCATTAAAAAAACAGCCCTTGAAAAAACCGGATGTTTCCAAATACACCTCGAACTAAGGAGACTCATATGAATTATTTTTGTTGATTGTTTATTGGTATTTAGACAATGCAATATTAACAGAAGTTTTAAAAGATTTATGAAATGATTGACAAGTGCCGGAGTCAATACGTATCAATAATCCATCAATCAATTAACGTATTATTTTTTAACAGCACACTAGTAGGAATCGCAATGGTACAAAAAACGAGTTCAAAAAACTCTCTTCTGTCAAGTAGACTTTTAAATAAATTTTAAATTTCAAAACTGCTTATTTGTTTGATAATATCACTTATTCAACAAGGCAATGATGTACTGTATCTATTTACTCCGGTGGTAAACAACCCTCTGAGATTTATTATGCTGCGTAACGTACTTAAAAATGGTCTTTAATGCTACTTGATAAAATAATGATTCAAATATGCAATATTTTATTAAATATCATTCTTTATTATACTTATTTGTTTTTGCTTAATAGTTTAGTATAGGATAATGTTTTCATTTCCAAATGGCAAAATGTTTCATAATGAACTTTTTGTTTATAATTTATGATATGTAAATATTTTTAGTTTGCTTTTATACGGTTTTTTATGATAACGACTTATTTTTAAACTGAGGTATCTTTATGGAGAATCGAATAAAAATGTTACCGACACATATTTTTTCAATTCCTCAAATCGATACTTCGATTTAAAAATAAGTCGCTATTATAAAAACTTATCCATATAAAAGGAAACTAAATATATTTCCAAAAAAAAAAAAATTACCTATCCAAGAAATAGATTGGAAAAAGTAAATCATTTATTACGTACAGAATATAACATGTAAGCTAGTTAATTAATATACAAAAAAGTAATTTATCTACCTACAAAATCCTTATTTAATTTTTTCAAAAATAATCTTTATTCCGAGATTAAAAATGATGTTTAGAAAAAAAAAATAGATTTGAAAAATACTGCTTCAACTTTATATCCAAGTGCTACGAAACATCTATATTTTCCAAAAACTTTTTTTTTTTTTATCTACAATTTATTGAAATTTACAACTGTGCAATATACATTAAGTAAATGTGTTCAAAACGCTTACAATAACATGGCAAAACTTGAAAAGAACTACTCATCAGTAGTACTTCAATAAAAATTTACACGAGAAGATCTCTAGGCCATATTATTTTCAGACGCCTCGGAGGATTATCGGGAATTGAGAGGGAAGCAAGTTGAGAAACTAGTGGATTTGAGAGGTTATGGAGCTTATTTTTAACCCTGTAAATAAATAAGAGGGCTAAAAATGAAGTGGATGAAGATGTTATTACCAAATCAAATTCAACAATTTTCCGTATCAGTTATTATTGTAAAATACAATTTAGCATAATAATGTATCCTTAAGGACCATCAATGATTACCCTCAGTACACATCTTCGGTATTTAATTGCATATTTTACCCCCTCTCACTCACTCTCTCACGGTCTCTCTCTCTCTTTATATATGCATATGCATATTCTTTGTTTTTATTTCATATAATTTACAGCCGTGCTGATGACACAAGTGTGTTCTAAGTAATTAATGATTGTATTTAATATCACAAACCAATGAAAAATTAAAATTAATCCCATCAAATATCCTATACCCTCTATCATAAACCTTCAACTTTCTGTGTTATAGTATCCTTTAATAATATTCCACTAACCTCCGTTGGGCAGATCCTTACTCATTCTTACTTGGAATTCACCTACGAGACTTAAAAGAAAAGAAATCGTTCATGGTTTGCTGGAGTACTCCAGCATTTACTGGATAAGCGTTCAAAGCTTATCAATTACAAAATAATTACTTACATAACAGTAATTAGACCAATTTGGACATATTTGTTAAGCTTTGTGGCTCCAGTAAACCTTCCAATTCTTATTCTTCGGGGGTTTCTTTCTTATCTTCTTGAAAATAGGTATCGCATTTAAGGCAGTCCTCTAGATATTGTTGTACGCTGGACTAAGCGACGAGTTATTATTTTAAAATGCAATTTAGCATAATAATGTATGCTTAAGGATCATCAATGATTACCCTCAGTACACTAAAATATCATCTATGCCAAATGACCTAAATCTTCTGCCTACCAAACATTGCATCTGCAACAAAAGTATACTTTAGAGAAACAAGAAATTTAGAAAATTCGCTTATCCCTGAAATCGTAGAATGTACTCCAGAAAAAAATTGAGTATTAGTATAAGAAATCTTTACTCAAACTAGTTTGAGTACAAGTATTTTTAAGGATTTGAGTGGATATGGAGCTTACTATGAAAAGATAGGTATCTGGTTTGGGCTAACTCAGCAATAAATGGAACACTAATATCTCAAGGATACGTTTATTGATGACAAAGTAAGGAGCATTGAGGATTTTTCGAAGGATTTTGGATTGTAATCCTTACGGGATACGGGATGAATTGGATGGTTTAGTAGAGCCCCAAAGCTCAACTCCGTAAGTCCATGTTGGTCTAATCACTGTATGTAAATGAGTCTTTTGTAATTAATTGGGAGCTTTGAACGTTTTCTAAAAACAAATCTATTTCTTCAGCAGTTCAACATTTGGATTGCAGAGCCGATTTTTATTATAAGTGTTTAATATTATTTACCAAGCGATGTAATAATAATCTAATACATGAAAAATTCGTTTGTTGTCAAAGAAAAAAAAGAGTTTAATATTTTTTTTTTTTAACATTATGAAGAAGGGATATAGTAAAATAATTAAGTAATAAAAGTTAGCGTCAACATCAGCTGTATCGATCGGTTCCTAGGAATCGACTTTCGATACCGATCCTTTTCTCAAGAATCGATAGAATCGAACATCAACATTTGGAATCGATAGGGAAAATGAATAGGGCTACCCTGACCACTGCGACAGAGCTCTGAATGCTTTAATACCGGTGATGTCAACAATAAATTGGACACAATTAGGCGACGAGGTGGTGAGATGAGGTGAGGTCGGCAGATTAAAGGTGGCCATTTAGCAGTGCCTGTTGGCCGGGTCGCTATCCTTCAATCAAGCTCAATCACCAGCTCATTTGAATGCCACCAGTTTACAGGGCTCCTGGTTTTTATTGGTCCTGCCAGGTGCGATATGCCGAGGGCACGATCTGATTGGTGCGGCTTCGTTCCTATCTCATCAATTAATTCTCATCAAATCTCATTCCACAGTGCGTATTCCCTGTTTTACTTGCTTCATATCACATTCCTCTGGCAGTTCCTCTATTATTAAAACTGTTAATGAATGTTTATAAAACTTTACAGAGCATCCCACACTTCTAAACTCTTTCAGCCTTCAGTCTTGTACGCCAAAGTTGTCTGTTTTATTGGAGCACCATCATCAACGCTCTTTAATTTTTTTAAACAGCTTTACTCTCTTATTCGAACCGGACGGAGCCTGTCGAGAGAGATATGATTTTTTGGAGGGTTATTTAAAAACAATCATATTATGACTAAAAGTTTCACACTCCCTTAAAACTGAATGTAGTCTTCCTATGCTTCCATTACTTTATTCCCGATTGTAACTAAAATTATATAGTAGGTTTTAGATTGTAATGCACGTGATTTTCTTTAACTAGACCAATAAACTTATCCATAAAGATCTTAATGTTCTATATGTTGCTAATTTAGCCCAAACCAGATACCAATCCATTCATAGTAAGCTCCATAACCACTTAAATCCCCTAGTTTCTCAACTTTCTTCCCACTGCTAACCCATCGAGGCGCCTGAAAAAAAGATGGCCTCGGGACCTTCTAATATAGTACTTAATTATAAAGAACCTTTATAAGTGCTGCCAATGGGTAGGTGCTTTAAAAACAAGTGACGCGTTATTTTTATCATTATCGTCGTATTTACTTGAAGTATTATATTTGTATATACAGTTGTAAATTTCAATAAATAACTAAAAAAAAAAAAAATTTTAACTCCTTGGTCTTATTTTTTAAAACCAAAAAAAGTTATATGATAGTAAATTGTAGGGTTTTCTGCAAAAATCAGGTAGCTCCAATTATCAGTTTTACATTAAAAATATATAAAACTAGTTTGATAATTGAACGAACGTGCTATAAACAACCTTCAGAGACAACCCACGATATGATTCCCAGGATGACTAATAATTGGGCCAAATTCATTGTACAAAACAGAAAAAAAAAAAAAAAAAAAAAAAAAAAAGTAAATTTTTGTAATACTTAAAGTTAAGCCAATTATGTAAATTACTATCGTTAGTCTTACAATGCTGTATTTTGTTGTAGTAACTGAATTCAAATAAACTATAATTTATCGAAAAAGGAAATTCGTTTCCCATATATATGGAAATGGAATAAAATTTTCAAGACAATCTCATCGTTGTATGAAACTTTACTGCTTTAGGAAAGGTCTAAAAATGATAAAGGAAGTATAGGATATGTAAAAGAAGTCCTTAGTATGCTATGGATAACTATAAACAGATAAGACATCCTGGAGAATGGGGGTGAAAAAGGCGTGCTAAAAAGGATAGTGGCCTCTTGGTGAGCTGCTATACCATGCCTTGGAAGGAAGAAAAATAGAAAGGCCATTCAGTTTGGGTAGGGCGTAGCGCGGGGCTCCTTCTAAATAAGGGAAGGGGTGTTTTTCATATTTCCCGCCCGTGGCGATAAGGCGGGATGAAAAGGGCAGGAGATGGGGGGAGTGGGTGAAAAGCTGGGCTAATCCGACCTGAGGCCTAGTACTTATCTAACGTGTAAACAAGGTTTCAATAGGACCTTATCTGGGCCTGCTTCTAATTCCATAACCGCCGTTGATAGGGGGGCAGGTTTGGGGGGGGGGGGGGGTTCGACTGAGTTAGGAGCAGCTTTAGATAGTGGGTCATGCCCTCGGCCACTTTCCTACCTCAGTCTGTTATGTTGTTATAACTTATAATAGTAGTTTAATACCGCAAAAGTTGTCTGTAGCTTAAGTCAAGCAAAGTAATTTCAGTGTTAACTACATTCTTGCTAGAGATATCTTATACAGGTGTCAATAATACTCACTGAAGGTGAGAAGTACGTACAGAAAAACATTTAGTTTTTGAGAAAAACAACCCTTTAATTTAACCCTATAAATAAACAAGAGGGTTGAATATGAAGTGGATGAAGGTGTTGTTACCAAATTTTCCGTATCATAATTCCTTTATTTATTGTTCGCTGGACTAAGTGACGAGTTATTATTGTAAAATACAATTTAGCATAATAATGTATGCTTGAGGATCATCAATGATCACAATACCAAAATAATTACTTACATAACAGTAATTAGACCAATTTGGACATATTTGTTAAGCTTAGTGGCTCCAGTAAACCTTCCAATTCTTATTCTTCGGGGGTTTCTTTCTTATCGTGCTTCTTGAAAATAGGTATCGCATTTAAGGCGGTCATCTAGATATTGTTGTACGCTGGACTAAGTGACGTGTTATTATTGTAAAATGCAATTTAGCATAATAATGTATACTTAAGGATCATCAATGATTACCCTCAGTACACTAAAATATCATCTATGCCAAATGACCTCTTCTGCCTACCAAACATTACACCTGCAACAAAGGCATACTTTAGAGAAACAACAAATTTAGAAAATTCGCTTATCCCAGAAATCGTAGTATGTACTCAAGAAAAAAAATTAAGTATTAGTATAAGAAATCTTTACTCAAACTAGTTTGAGTACGAGTATTTTTAAGGACTTGAGTAGTTATGGAGCTTAGTATTTACCTATACTATGAAAGGATAGGTATCTGGTTTGGGTGAACTCAGCAATAAATGGAACATTAAGATCTCAAGGATAAGTTTATTGATGACAAAGTAAGGAGCATTAAGGATTTTTCGAAGTATTATGGATTGTAAGGATTGGATACGAGATAAATTGGTTGGTTTAATGGAACCCCAAAGCTCAACTCCGTACGTACAAATGGGTCTAACCACGGTCATTTGAAGAAGTCTTTTGTAACTAATTGGGAGCTTTGAACATTTGTCTAGTAAATGTTAAAGTAGTCTTTAACGACGAGCAGTTTCTAGTTGTTTTAGTCTTGTATGTGGATACCAAGTAAGACGTCTGTCCTAGTGGAGTTTTAGATAACGGATCTGTTCAACAGGGATCAGTGGGATATTATTTAAGGATACTGTAGGACAAGAATACGAAGTTTTACGGCGAAGGGTAAGGTTATTTGGTGAGATTTATTTGGATTCTCTATTTTTGACACCATTCTTGAATGTTTAAAATATGAGATTAGAGTGTTTGGGAGGCAATGAAGGGATCATTTTTTACTGATAATATACATATGTCAGCAGCATAAATGGTGAGGACAGTGATTTGTAATTGATACTCAAGAAGTATTGAGTAGAATTAAAATAATCGTACTCAACATTTAGTACTTTAAGTACATTTTATTATTTTTAATACAATAATTTTCTTTAAACAAATAAAACAATTTTTAATTTTTTACTTAAAATTCTTGAGTAAATTTGTTTTTAATACGGATAGAATTGATTACACAGTTACTCGTATTTTCAATTACGTAGTATTTAAGTACGTGTTTACTCAAAATTTTTGAGTTATATGTAATCGATTACAAAGTACTCATAATAGCTGAATATATGTAAACTTGATTACATTTTGTACTCGGTACTCGTGAACTTTTTTACTCAATATTGAAAAAGTTATCAATTCCTGCCCACCTCTTGAAGGAAAGACGGGTTATATTACAGGATTCACATATAACTACCTAGGTTATACATATACTTACTAGCTATACATAAATATTGCAGGTTACCCACCGATAGGCAGAGTGGGAAGGTCGGGATTCAAGGTCATTATTTAATGTAAAATTACAAAATACAGGAGAATTTCATAACTGTTATATAAAAACGACCGTCTATATAAGATTGCTCTCAATCACACTTGAAGCCACATGATGGTATTGAAAGATCAATACAATTAAAATTAATGAATTAATTTTCACTGCTATTGGAATTATAATCCCATAGAAGTGGAAATTAATTCATCAATCCTAATTTTTTTGCTTTCAACGTTTAAACCTACTGTGCTAAGTGCATATTTAAGACCTATAAATATGTTTTTATTGAAGTAAATATTATTATAATAATCCCCTTAAAGCATTGCTTTGGTAGTATTGCAGCCAGTCATGAAATCAATGGCCTGACTAAAAATGCCAATATCCCTCGCTGTTGGTCGCTAATAATGTATTTGCATAGGTTGCGCTGGTTGCAGGTTCGCGTGCTGGAATCAGATTGACACAAGCAGTCGCATGCTAATGATACTATCAGTGCTAAATGCCTATCTGCTACCGTTAAGTCTCTTTGATAGCCTCCACAAAGCGGCTTTGATTCGATGCAGTTCCATCCATCGCTTCATTAATACCGGCAATAATGATTCTCTTTCCTGCACAAATATATGTCCCTTTTTTATCGAACAGCGTTGTTGGTTCGTCCCTCTGGTTAAATAGATATAGATGGTATGTAAACTAAATTTCCTTTAGATACTGAGTTAAAGAACAAAACTTATTATAAATTTGACTGCTTATTCAGTTAAACCCGCTAAATTAAACTTCCAACACGATTATTATGATACCTGAAGTTTGAAAATAAGACGGTCTCAAGGCATTTTACTAATGCAATATTCTTGTGCTAGTAACGGGTAGATGATTCAGTTTTAAGTAATTGCCACACCACTAGAGTTTATGTATCCACAAAGGTTATAAAATCGATATTTTATTATCTGATATATAATTATAATATTTTGCAATTCAATAAATTAGATTTTAAAATATAATTATTGAAAAAAATATTTGGGTCTTATACAGAATACAAATAACAGTGTTTAACTTGGTTCAGAAGTAGTTTTTCCACTATTATTGTATGGCATTTTATAACCTATACTTTAAAACTGACTGGTAAATAGTTTCGTTACAAAATATTATTTTTCCTATAGAATAGCTACTGAAGATTTGTCCGATCAAATGAAACATTTTTGACGGCCGAATATCCTCAGCCACTTCCCGACAAAGTAGTTGTTGACCTTTTAATAATTGATTAAATATTTTTTTTAAAAATTGAATAACTTAATATTTAAGAAAAATAAATAAAATAGCTCTTCAGAGAAAACCTGAAGAAATAGCAGTACCTCTAATGATCGATTAGATTACTTATTTAATCTATTCCACAATGACAATGGATTAACTAATTCACTGTTTCAAGGATTTTAGTGTTCCATTTGGACACTGAACTATAGTTGCTAATATTTATAGGTTTTGTAACATTATAATAATTTGGTAACTGTATTATAAAAATAACTACCTAAATCACTGGTTCCAATATTCTGCATAAGTCCCAGATAGTTTACTACTCTAAAAAAAAACCATTATTCATTTTTTAATTTGTTTAACATTTACTGGACAAACGCTCTAAAAGTTCTATAAATTAAAGTAAACATCTACATGAATATCATCAGGCATATTTCAACACAAAGATTTGAGATTTATGGCTCTACAAAACAAAACCATCCAATTTGTCTCGCATCTAATTAATCCTTCCAACATTTTCATAAATATTCTAATATAAAAAGATCTTAGTGTTCCTTATGTTGCATATATGGTTGAAAATTTAAAACTATTTTTTCATAATAAATCCTATACCAACAAAAATCCATTGGACTGTCTTCTGATTAAATCCCTGATAACATTCCATATAATGTGAATAGAATACGTCTATGAGAGCATTACTCTAGTCATTAGGAGAAAAATGAACAAATCCAGGGAAAAAAAAATTGATGTTTATATATATATGCATATATATATATATATATATATATATATATATATATATATATATGCTAAATCCTAATTTCAACATTATTCCTAAGAATGAGTTGAAAATGAAAACAAAATTATATTTTTTGAGAAGTAATTTATTTACGGCTAGAAAGTCAGGGTGTACACTTAATTGATTCAATCCAAAATACCAGAAAAGTATTAGTATGTTTAAATAATGAATCTTTTTTTTTTTTTTTTTTTTTTTTTTTTACCACTGAAACTAAGAACTGTTACCTATTTACGAATACCAATCAGGTATTTGAAGGTATAGTATTGCACTTTTATTTCTAACTTTATTTTTTTTTAAATAAAATAAAGGAATAAAATTAATAATTTCAAATAAAATAAGAGGAATAAAAAAACCTGAGATGATAAATAATTGACCAGCATTAAATAATTATAAACTCTTCTCTATTACTCGTCGGTCTTGGAGCTCTATAATAAAGCCCCCTCAACGAAAGAGGCAGATATCAAAAGAAAAGGATGAATCCAATTAATTCTTTGATCTTGGAGGAGAAAAAAGAGACGATGGAAATGCAGAATGAGGAAGTGTGTTTGTGAGCCTATTCGAGGCCGATGGATTAGAAGCGGTTGACTTGGAAAGGGCACGAGTGGTCTTGGTAATGGAAAAACTCGGATTCATACTCTGCCAGAAACAGAATTCTAATAGCCTACTGCCCGCTCCCTTTCCGTTTTATTTTTCTTCTTCAGTTTTATTTATTTTATTAAAATTTTAAAATTCCAATATCTTGAGTATGTATAAATTGAAATCGCGAAGCACCTTATTAAAAGATTATTAATGATATAGTAGAGAACGGCAGGTAGTTCTTTCACGTACAAGTTGCCCAGTCACTATGGGAAAAATGAGAAAATTAAAAAAAAAAATTAAAGAAGGAAAATGTATTTTTATTTAGTTGTTGTTTTTTGGAAGGGGGAGTTAATCTAAAAAAAAACTTCACTGTTCCGTAGACTTTTTTTTTTTTTAATGAGCTAATTTTTCAATTTTCTTTCATATGAAAAGTTTTGAATTGCAAATATAAATAAATCATGAAAAACAAATATCCAAAAAAGTAAGTATTAATTTTTTTTTTTTCTTAATTCAAATTTTGCGAGAGGAAAAAATTGAAAATAACCCTAAATCAGATAGGCCCGCCACTGTCGTGGCTGGCACCGACCTCAAAAAAATTATACACATCTGTACCGAATTAGGTATATCTTAGACAAACCTGCTTATGAATTTTGTTTTCCTTTTCTGTAATTCCTAAAAAATATTTTTTTTTTTTCCTTTCGAGTTCACTGGCAGTTTTATAATTTTGTACACTTAACTACCAATTTGAAGTCGATTTAATTTTTTTTAAATTACTTTTATTTGAAGTCGGTTAATAACTATACAAATACCTACCTATATTTTCTTAATTTACCTATATCTCTGAAACTACTGGACCGATTTTAATGAAACTTAAACTGTTCCCTAAGTTGAAGTGTACCTAACTTAAATCAAAAAGGATCATCTCAATATGACTTTTAGTTTTCAAGATATTCGTGCACAAATTTACATACATACAAACATACACTTACGAAATTAAGCATATGTGCTTGGAAGCCTAAATGGATCATCATACTCAAATATTATCCAATTCCAACAATATTACATCCATACATATCAAACTGATAACCTCCTTTTTTTTTAAGTCAGTTAAAAAATCAATTAATAAAATAATTTCTATATCCATTTCTATATTTTTCCCGAATTCACATCCGTTCGACAAGAAAGTTACTGCTCTTTAACTTCAATGATAGGAGACCAAAATGGCCTAGTGCTCGTTACTCATTAGTAAGATTCTCTGTGTGAGATGATTGATTTTATATTTCGGTGGTCCCTTTTAATGAGTGTGACTCAGTGTTGAATAAGTTATTAATCTGTTAAAAAAAACTTTTTCCATCCATCCTGTAATAGTTGTAGTAAATACGGATGTTAAGGTCAAATAAACAGACTTCAACGGTTAAACAAATATACTAGCGCCTACGTGGTCGTTTAAACAAAAAAACATTGATGCACTACTTTGTAAAAAAATTTACATTATAATGTTATTTTGATATTTTGTAACATTTTCTGGAACAACAGTCCGCCATACTTTTCATCTATACTTGTATACATCCTTCCTAGAAAAATCCAGGAAAGATGTATACATAAGTAAAAACTTTGTTTCGCCAGCGAAAACGAAGGCCTAAATAATTTTTAAAAAAATACTAATAATTTTTAATAACATACTTTTATGGCTATAAATTAAAATTCAATCCTATGAAATCAATCCATCACATCCACTAGCATGCTTCAAGCATATAAATATTAGTAAAATTAACACTTCAATGAAACAAAAATACATTAAGTAATTGAGGCATACCGTATACTTATAAAGGAACAACCAAACAACAGTACTAGGATGTAAGTTTATCATGTGAGGTCACCTTCTTAAAAGAAACGAATATGTTGTTTCGTAAGTAGAGAGACTTGAGGATGTGAGTGATTATGAATTTATCAAGAAAGAGTAAAGAATTCTGCTTCATGCAGAATTTAAACTCAGTTCAAAAATAATTAAAAACAAGTACAATTTCAATTTTGCTATTTACTTGTTTTTCTATTAGATTATCTTTAGGTGAAAGAGTTTCTTCTAAAAGTTGTTAAACTACATTTAAAGCGCCTAAAAAATAAAATAAATAAATAAAAATTTAAAAAACTAAAAAAATGAGAGAGAGAGGCTTCTTTCTAATTCAGTATCTCCTTAACTTAATTGACCAGCTGTGAACAATTTTCAAATATGGACCAGGCTGGATTAGGAATTCTATTCCTTTGATTAACTGTTTATTGTAAACTAGCTCCATTGTGACATAATAAGGAGCTTTAAGCATTTTACGAATAATACAGAATTATCATGTAAATATGTAGGAAAATGATTACAATAACTTGTAAAGCAACTATCCATTTGTAGGACTTCAATAAAATTATATATTATAGGGGTCACCTGTGGTGTAGTGGTTAGCATAGCAACCTACTAAACCCAAGATCGCGGGTTCGCAGCCCAGCAGATAACCATAGGGTTTTTAAAGGGAATAAAATGGGGCTCCCTAGCCTGTGCGATGTCAGGTACTCGCTAAAGACCCCTATCCTAATTATACCTGGATAGGCAAAATTTTAGATTCCCACCGTAGCATCATCCGATTAATTATAGCAGCATAAAGTGACGTTAAACGAAATGAACAATTATATATTATATTACATTATATTAGGAGATACCTAGGCCATATCCTTTTAACACGCCCCGAAGAGTAACAGGGTATTAAGTGAGAAGTAATTTCCACCAGTGGATTAGGGTGGATATGGAGCTGATCATTTAAAGTTAGAATATGAAAACCGGTACCTGGGTGGGGAAAAATGTCCGATGTAATAACGTATTGGATATATAGATCATTATGGATAAGTAGTATGCAGTACTTGTTGTTAAGTTATTACAATAGGTATAGAATTGGATTATTTATTGTTCTAGATGATTTCGAAAAGTAATAAATATATGACCAACTCTTTCTCCTCCAAAGTTCTTACCCTTCCCGCCGGTCTCCCACAAGGTTCCTGCCTATTCCCAACTCTGTTCAACCTGTTCCTATCAGACTTTCCAAAACACCATAACGTGATAATATCCCTGTACGCAGATGATACTGCACTATACTCAGCTTCTTACCGCATCGACACTATTGTAAATCGGCTGCAACAAAGTTACAAAAAAATTAATAAATATTGCCAGAGATGGAAACTGAAAGTGAACACAAGCAAATCGGAGGCAATCATCTTCACAAAACGTAGACCTCTCATAGACCAGCATATCAATTTAAACGCAGAAGAAATCCCCTGGTTTAAATCAATAAAATACTTAGGTTTAACACTGGACAAATCATTAACATACACTGAACATATTAACAACAAAACAGATAAAGCTAAAAAACTTCTATTCGAAATGTTCCCCTACTTCAATAAAAAATCGAAATTGAGCCCTAAAAATAAACTCATTCTATACAAAACAGTAATTCGAGCACAAATCACATATGCTTCTCCGGTGTGGAGCTCAACTTGCTCCACTAACTATAATAAATTGGAAAGGATTCAAAATATTTGCATGAGGATCATCAATGATTATTCTCGTTATACTTTAAAACAGCACGTCTTCGAACAAACCAAAGCATACTTTGCAAAAAAAAAAAAACAAATTCGGAAAATTCACTGGTAAATTGGTAATTATGATAAAAATTCCCTTAAAAGATGCACGCACAAAAGAACCAATCATGTACTCTTAACATAAACCTCCCCACAGATTACTCAACTGCTATGTATACATATAGTCACCAATAATGTATGCTGGTTATTATATATTGATTATTTATATTTATTATTATTGTTTTGTATTTAATTATTGATTGTATTTAATTCTTATTTTATTTTATATTATGTAACTATTGTTTCTTCCTTTACTTTTTTCTTTTTTTTATGCGGGTTTTTTCTTATTTTTTCCCACTGTTCACAGATAAACTTTAAAGTGTAAAACTATTCACCAAAGCATAAAACTATGTTAATCATGTAGAGGACTTTAGACCGGCACATGTATACTAAATGATTTTGTAAATGTAATTGTAAATGTGTCAATAAAGCCTTATTACTTTATTATAAATATATGACCAAGTCTCGCAATATCCAGTTATGATTAATACAGGAAATTCAGTGCCGTTAGTAATAACTTTGTATTACTGAGGCCATGTCCATCAATTAATAACGCCCAAAATATTACTTGTATCTTGATTCTACATTGACTGTGAATCGGAGCTATGTTAAATGCTGTCTAAATATAGGCGGCGTTTAGTGTCTCAGCAGCACAGCTAAATCCTCTTTGCTATTTTGGGATCAATCCAATTTTATGGTTAACTAACCATGAAACTCTTAATCGCATTTTTGTTATACATTTCTAGTTGTTTACGATATTAAAGTAATAATAATTATTATGGGTATCCAGAGTTGTAATGATAATAATATCCCATAAGTGTTGTCACTGTCATATACTTTTATGGTTACGAATTAACACCCAACCAGATCAAATCAATAAAATTATTTCTAATGAATAATAATCTGGATTACCAAATTATACATTAAAATTAAAAATAAGATGTCGAATTATGCTTTTACGTAATCTTCAACTACCTAATCAGTGCTATTTTAACATGGTTAAAAATTACTTCTATGGGTGTAGATATCATTGAAGAAATAACGCTTAATTGCATACACTTCAATATAAGATTTTTATTGATAAACAAACAAAACATCTATTATTAGTTAAAATCATCCAAATTATATTATTATGAGAGCGGACAAAGCTGCGACGGAATATAAATATACGTATTCATAAAAAACTACTTTAAACTTTTTAATATTTGAAATAATTTTAGTTCCTATTTAAGTTGTGAAACTAAAATGACAAAATAATATGGGATAAATAGTAACCTGATTAGAATATTTAATATGAAATTTCACAAAGATAAATCGATATATTCATATTTGTAGTCACCGATATTCTGAGTTCAAAAAATTGTCGATATGAGATACACATATAGTATACCTAACTACATATAAGGTGGTTCAAGAAAAAATATTTTGAATTACCCAGATTTCGGTGAATGCATTCTATTTAATTTTTGTATTTAAATAGTTTGTTTCTTGCTATAGAACTATAGAGTAGATCACTACTGATTAAAATGCTAAATATGCAAGGAATAAAGCATGAATGAATTGTTCAGGAGATAGATACACAACTTAAGGTAAAATTTAATCTAACCGCAACATTTTCGTTGCTATTTTTTAGGTTTAAGTTATATATTATGTCTGTCGTATTGTGAGAATTATTTTAGTGCTCTCCCTCTTTTGTGCTCCCGTAGATTATGGCAGTCCCTCCGCCATCGAGAATGAAGTAGTGTTTTCTTCTGCGGGAAAATCCCTTAAAAGGAAAAACATATAATTTAAGAGATGTTGCTGGGTATGGTTTTATCCCTTTGAAGTGATATTTTCTAGGGAAATAAGAGGGGACAGAGGCTGGTGTGTGGTGGGGGAGTGTGGCTGCTGGAGTCTGTGTGTGTCTTCGGGGCTATTTGTCTTGGCTCAGCCTTTATAAGAGACCTCTACCCCCTCCCCCACTACCAACAATATCCTCTTCCACCGACCTTCTGTCTCCCTTCTTTTTCGTTACTGCCTTCTTTTTGAAATGGATTCTGAACATTTTATTTTATTTATTTGTTTTATGTATATTTTGAATATATTTATGATTCTTTGGGAGTGTTTTGAATAAAAAAGAAAAGGACAAATTATACACTTTTTTTTAATATAATCATAATACAATAATAATTGTTATATAATTATAATACCAGTATTTTTTAAATATATAGAATTTAACATTTCAACTTTCAGTCGAATTTTATTTTTTTCTGATGAATCCTTGCGAGCTGCACACACTACTATACTTAGTTTTCGTTAGTAGATATCTATCAAGTATTTAAAAAGTATAATTGTTTTAATATTTAACTATATTTTTAATATTTAATTATGTGTTTTAATATTGTTTTCCTATAATTTAACTGCAGAGGGAGGACTGGATTAAGTTTTTGATATTTTTTAAAAATTTTCTGATGTGGACATGTTTTGAAAAATAATTTCTCAAATATGAATTTTAAATCTTATTAGAAACCTTCTTTTTTTTTATATATAAATTTATTGAAATTTACAACTGTACAGAATATATACATCAAGTAAATGTATTGACAATGATTATAATAACATGTTAAAACTTAGAAAGAACTACTCATCAGTAGCACTTTATTGAAACTTCAAACGCCTTGGAGACTTATCAGGAATGGAGTGGGAAGCAAGTCGAGAAACTAACGGATTTGAGTGATTATGGAGCTTACTATGAAAGGATTGGTATCTGGTGTGGGTTGAATCAGCAACATATGGAACATTAAGATCTTTATGGTTGATTAATGCACATTAAGATAGTTTATTGGTGACAAAGTAAGGAGCATTGAGATTTTTTCGAAGGATTTTGGATTGTAAGGATTGGATTCGAGATGAATTGGATGGTTTAGTGCAGCCCCAAAGCTCAACTCCGTACGTCCAAATAGGTCTAATCACAGTCATGTATATGAGTCTTTCGTAATTAATTGGGAGCTTGTCTAGTAAATGTTGAAGTAGTCTGAAACGATGGGCAGTTTCTTGTCGTTTTAGTCTTGTATGTGGATTCCAAGTAAGACGTTTGTCGAAATGGAGTCCTAGGTAGCGTATCTGTTCAACAGGGATTAGTGGAATATCACTAAAGGATACTGTAGGACAGGAGGTCGTAGGTTTACGACGAAGGGTATTAGAAACTTTAAAACTTATATTTGAAGGATGTAGGGTTACAGTAAACCATTAGCTGTATTTATAAGTATATATATAAAAGCTCCGAAACGCGGAAGGGTAGGAATATTTATCCGGTGGATTTAGTCCATTTAATAGAAGCGTGAAGTTTAATATAGCCATGCAAAATCATCGGAATAATTTATAGCTAAATTCTGAACAAGGTAATCAGTTTTAATCCATAGGCCAAACGTTCGAGAGGTAGACCAAAAGGTAAATGGGTCGAATACGTCAGCATTAATCTTAGTGAATTGGGTTTAGATGTGGTTGTTTGACGGGAGGTGTGTGGTAACAGGTTAGTGGTGTCGGTATCGAGCCTCAGGGTCGTCAGGCTTTTGTTTATTTATTATTTATGATTCTTTTGTTACCCGGGGTTTTGAAGGATTTTAATGTTCCAGTCCTAGTGAATTGATCTAAAGTTTTTAGCTGTCCAATATAAAACTTATATCGGGTATTTTGAAAAATAATAAAATGAAAGGTTTTTTTTTTTATTATTTTTTTTTTTACTAAAGGGCTTTGAAAACAATTAAAACCATTTATAATCGTTCCTCTGTTAGTTATAACGTTTATTAACCTATTAGGCATACTTTTAATAGTCACAGAATCAGTAGCGCTTGGAATAATAAACGTTCTGTTATTAGCAAATAACAGAACGTTTATAATTCCTATACGAGGAAGGAATATGAAATTCCATACAACGAGGTCTTTTATAAAATTCAACTTTCTTTTATTTTAACTAGGTAATTTAATATTTTGTTGTTACAATCAGACGAGGGTTAATGGCTATAATATTTTACGTTTAAAACCTGAAACAAAAAAGACCTGTTGTTAATAATATTCACATATATAATATTCATTACCTACACTTTTAAAATGAATAAATAAATGAATGAGGTATATGAGAGTATATAATGTTTAGAGGAGGTTTATCTTGCCGGCCATTTCTGGAAGGTGCCCTCAACAGAGGTGTGGTGTATTATTTTCACGTCCGAACTGAATCGTGAGGGAATTGTAGAACTGAGAACTGAGAACCCCCACCTCGCCCTTATTAGTTTCTTCTTGTTTGTCACTTATTACTTCTTCCTCCTAGGGTGCATTTCTTAGTTCACCAGCTGCTTCTTGATGTCAGTACTTGTTGGAAACGAAATTTAGTTGTTCGTGTTCACCGAACTTTTTATTAGTTTAAGCAATATTTATTTATATAACTTATATAAAGATCACATTACGGATTAATGTAAATATTGTAAAAAAAATAAAATAATAATGAATAAATAAATCTTGTACCACTACTACCCATGTGGCTTCAACGGTTGTAAATGAAGGAGATTTGGCCGAAATTACGCTCAAACGCCAGGTTTACTCCCGATTCAGAGTATCCACTTTATAAATGTTAGGCGTGTCCAGGGAAAGGGTCTCTTATCAGGCAGTCCCAGTGCCTTATCCAGTAAGCTACCGTGGCTCCTTAATTTCAGTACAAACTTATCCAGATATTTAACTTTTTAAATTTTTTAATGCACTGGTTCATTTCATTGACTTTACGTATTATTGATAGTTAATTATTATTTTTGTTCAGTAATCCACAATTTCAGCGTAAGGATTGCTCTCACAAGGATGAGCTGCCCCTTTCTAGCGGACCGTTAGTTCCGCACGACAGGGCTGCTCAGCAAACGAGGATCATAAGTATCTCGTATATCGAAGGGGCAACAATTATTTTATGTATATTCATCAGTTTATTAATGAATACTTGATTGTAAAGGATAAATATCTGAAAATGTTAGCATATTTCGCTTGCATATCTGAATCTTAAATCTGAGTATTTAGATACCGTTATGATAGAATGTTGTTTTTTTTATATGTTAATGGCATGTCATTGGTTTCAAATTCATATCATTATCTACTTTTAACTGCTTGTATATTTATTATTCTATATATAGTTGTTGTTCAACAGGTAGTATTAAAAAAAAAATTTTTTAATCAAATGAATATATTAAACATTTTTTCATTTTTTAAAGTGCATAACTCCCCATTACTCTTTATCCGTTCATTTCTACATGTTTCAGAGCTTATTTACTCCATCTTCAGGTTATACAATCATTATATTCTATTTACAATTTTATACTATTTTACTATTTAACATTATTTTACTATTTTAACATTTAACAATATTTGAATTTTTACCTTTCAACTGTGATATTGTCACATGGTTACATTAATTCGCACTGACACCACCGGGCAATGTTCAGTCATTGTTTTGTTTAAAAAATGAAAAACTTAAATGAATCTCCTTTAATGAAACAATTGATATTGATTATTATTGAATATATTGAATATTTTAGAAAACTTCAGTAATATTCTGCTGGTTATAATTTGATTTTAATCAATGTGCGAACTTAACAATGGTAACAACAGCAAGAGCGGTACTTCATCATCATCATAATCTGTCCCTCTCTACCGCTGTGCAGTGTGGGGATTCCCTCTATAGTTCTTGACCCAAATGTCCCTTTATTGAACCAATTCTCTCCTCCTGCTCCAGTCCAGCCCTCGCTTCCTGAACGCCTCCCGCACGCCTTCCTCCCAGGTGATCCGTGGTCTTCCTCTTGGTCTTCTTCCTTCTACTCTCGTCTCATACGTTATCCTGGCTGTTCTCTCCGTGCTCATCCTCAGGAGGTTCCCAAACCGTCTTAATTTATTTTCTTCAAGAGTGGTTTCTACCGCCTGTACCTCGAGGTTCGATCTTATTGTAGAGTTACGGATCCTATCTCTCCTGGTCCTTCCTTCAACCTTTCTTAGGTATCTCATTTCCATTGTCTGGATCTGCCCATTGTGTTTTGAGGTAAGGTTCCATGATTCAGAGGAGTAAGATAGGATGGGCAGGAACGTAGACTTGTAGACGGATATCTTGGTCTTCTTCGTCACCTCCCTTCTGTTGAGAAAACCTTTCCGGATTGCGTTTAACAGTCTACCAGCTGCTCCCAGCCTTTGCGATACCTCTCCATCGATAATTTGCGAAATCCCATGATCGCTTGAATTACTTGGCCAAAATTAGATAAACCATCTTTTACGTAGAACTTCGCACTGGATCCATTTCCGTGGCCAGGCTGAGAAAAAAAAAAAAAAGTTGAAATCCTTAGTCCACATTCTGTCTTGCATGTGATAAAAAGGCAAAATGGAGGCACTTGTAAGTTTCTCGTTCTTTCTTGTATAAATTAAAGCGATAGAGCGACTTTTTTGTTTTTTGTAGATAATAAAAATAAGAATAGGGTGAATAAAAAAAAATGACCGTTTTTTAAACAAATATTTGTATCATTATTTATTTGGTATAAAATACAATTAATACTCAATGTATAGTCCATTTTTATCTACCGTCATTACCCATCTGCTAGCGAATTGCAGGATGCCACGCTGATACCATTCCTTGGGTCGGATGTCAAAGAACTCTTGGACAGCATTTTCAACTTCCGCAAAATTATCAAATATACTCTGGCAAGTTCGCGAGTACTTGTGGACGGATTTGACTCAACAGCTTTCTTCTGAACTACATCAATGTCCATAAATGGCCGCCCGTAGCCCTTCTTCCTTTCCAACGTCCAATCTCCACTTCTAAATTTTTCAAACCAACGCTGCGCAGTGCGCTCTTCAAGGACACCTTCCCCTTCATATTTAATAATTTCACGACTTGCTTCAGCGGCTGTGAAGTTTTTTTCCCAGTAATGTCCTAAAATTACGAGAATTTCATAGGACACTGTCATGTTTCTTCTTTGAAATAAATATCTGAACTGAGGCCTTTTTTGAAGAAGTCCAGTGTAAGTAAACAAGCTTAGAGAATGCTCTAAAGGGATTATTAAGTATCGGTAAATAATATATAGCATTAAGATATTTACAGAATTTTGAATTCTGGAATTCGGTAAAACGGTCATTTTTTTTTAAACGCCCTATTAACATGAACAAATCATTTTTATGTGTCTCCTGTAAAATAGGAAAAGATGGCATTGGTTTTCCTATTTTAAGTTGGAAATGTGAGCTTTAAGTTTCAACCCCCCGGGTGATATATGGCGAAAATATTTCCTTTAAAACATCCATATTTCACAAACTGTAAAATTCAAGCGAAAAAACTCACACTGAGTAGGCAGAAGGCTGGTTGGACAGCTGACAAATGGGCGTAGCCTGAAGCCATGTCAGCTGGCTTCAATTATCGGAGAACTGTTTGCCACTTTATCGGCTCGTTCAGTGATCGTTACCTCTGCTCTATATCTTCACGATCAGTCACCCCTATCGTCACTGCATACTGTCAACGTTCCGCATATCTTGTATCTAACGACTCAACGTGGGCTCCTAACACGATCAGTATGAAATGAAACATTTCTCATAATTACTCTGTCATTATTTACTGCATTAAACGATCATTTATAGTTTTAATGCAGTAACTTTTTGTAACTATTAAAACGAATACAAAAGGCAATGATGAATAACTCATTTAATGTGAAGTTGTTTGTTTGTTTATTTCGTTTAACGTCACTTTATGCTGCTATGGCTAATCGGACGATGCTACGGTGGCAGTCCTAAATTTTGCCTATCCAGGTATAATTAGGATAGGGATCTTTAACGAGTACCTGACATCGCATAGGCTCGGGACCCCTATTTTACGTCCAAGATTTTATTTATTAGTGTTTTATAGTACATACCTGTTCAATTCTAGAAGTTTTTCTACTAAATTTTTTACTCCCTTAAAAATCTTTGTTGTGGGCCTTTCATTAAATTCAAAATTTTCAATATTTTAATTTTGCGCAAGGGAATTGCACTTTTGCCTTCACATCTATATTTACAAAGGCTTCTATTATCATATCACAATGACAGTTTTGCAATTCCCTAACTCATTTAAGGTCATCTGCCGGGCTGCGAACCCGCGATCTTGGGTTTAGTAGGTTGCTATGCTAACCACTACACCACAGGTGACCCCATTTAATGTGAAGTAATGATGGTAATTAAAGTAACGACATTAATGCTGATCATTTAATGTCTGAATACAATGCACAGTATTTTCTTTTCTGTTTTTTTTTTTTTTTTAATGCAATATTACTATCTTGCTTATGAACAATAATTATGTCGCATCAATGATAAGCAAAATTATTGTTGGCATTGTTAATCTATTGTATTAATCTAGAAATAGCAAGAGAAAATAAACAAAATTGAGAATATAAATCAGTAAATAAAGACACAAGTTATTAGAAGGTTCACAAAAAGATCTTAATAATTATTTAAGGATCACAAAACATATCTTAGGGTCGCTAAAATAGTTTAAACTAACACAGTAACTAATTGATCAAGTAATAATATTTAATTTTATAATTAATTAGTTGATTGAATGCTATTTGAGGGGCTACAGACTTTGGGTGAAGTTTGCCAATTATAACTTAATAGAGATAATAATAAGTTGATAAGAACAACACTTATAGTAGCGGACACGAAATTAGGCGGGTCTGAAAAATTGCGATGTTGCCAGCTCATGCCCAACAACTGTGTGGGTGGATAAATTCTTTTCGCAAAATAGATTTATTTTTTACGAAAAGGTTTTTTTTTCTTCTATCAAAATACACAAATTATTTTTCCAAAACACAGTTTTTTTTTTTCTTTTTAATCAATTCTTTTCAAACCCGTCTAATTTCGTGTCCACTACTATAGTTATAGTGATTTTATAAAGAGTTCCATAAATAAATTGTAAAAATTAGCTGATTCTATAAATCACCTACAACATTTATACAACATTGAGCAATGTTTGGACCTTTTCGGACATCTCTGCACCCTCCGCCATCTACACTATTTAACTATCTTTTCATAATAGTTATTCAAACTAGGTGGTTACAAAATACCTCAATGGAAACAAAATTAAATTCCCTAAAATATATGAAACCATTTGATGTACATTACTACTTACACTGTTCACTTGTCTACTGCATTTCGTAAAACAATTACCAACAATTATATTTAAAACTGACATTAAAGTAATCTTACTAGACAGCAAAAATAAAATTCAGATTTAGCATCTTAAAAATGTAGAAAACCGAATCGTGTTCTACCTGTTTTTTTCACCGATTGAATGAACTAGTATCACACACCACCAATTTTTTAGTTTATTGATTTCCAATCTTTACGATACGTATTTAATTTTATTGCGATTAAATTATAGAATTACGCATCCATGCAATTATTTGGGTCTAATAATGATATAATAATCATATTTTATAATTATATCCGTGGCTGTCGTGAAGAAGCCGTTAAGTCAAAATTGGGCAATCTTCGATGGATTTTTTATGAATTATCTTAATAAATTAATAAACATCACATCAAGCAATAATTTACTCACTAATAAAACGATTTATCTAAATAATTGATTGTTTATTGAATTATTTAGTTATAACCGTCTTTTTTTTTCTTTTTTAGGTGAGTGATTTTTTTTTGTTGACTTGGGGCGCTGCTGTTTATATAACCTGTAAGTTACAAAAACTATTTTTCTTATTTTCTTATTATTATTATTTTAATATAACTATGATTTATGTATATAAACTAAACAATATTAAAATATAGCCTGATTTTTTATGTTGAAAGAAGTTTAATTTTTATTTTCTTAAAAAAGTAACTGTGTTACCATATCCTTCCATACCCGCCTTATATCCAACTTATTCCGATATGTTCAATCATTTTTACATCTTACGTGAAGGTAATGTAAGTATTTTGAAAATGAGTTTTTAATCAAAAACCTACTTTATAACTTTATTTCTTCAAAAAACACTGATTTTTTCTGTTCTTGGATTAAAAAGTGGATAACACGTTGGACAAACTGAGGACAAACATTTCAAATAAGAATCTTTTGATTTCACAAAGTTTTTTTTACTAAATAATATTTCTTGCGAAAATGGACATTTCATATTAAATGAATCGGAATATGGATACACTGGAGGACTTTAAGAAATATTCCCATTAAATTCTGTATCTGAAATTCTGTTTGTCAAAGCCTTGAAAGCTGACCGTTTGAGTGAATGCACTGTGAACATAAAGGTATATGGACCCTTTATATTTCCTTTGATAGGGAAATTACATGCATGATTACATATAGCTAAATAAAGTATTTCTCAAAAAAATAGGAAATAGGTAGGTATATAGTTTTCTTCAACCAAATTCATAATTTTTTCAATCAATATCTTAATTTTTTTTAACTAAATTTATAATTGTTTCAATCAATTTCATAATTTTTTCAACCAATTTCATAATTTGTCAGATTTGTAAGTTTGTGTCAAATCAAGTGTTCAAATCACGTCATTCGTAATTCTATTTCCCTCACATTGTGATTTTTCGAAGAAGGTAAGTTCAATTCTTGTTTCCTTTGCATTGAGGTATGTTTTCCAAGTAGTTCAGAGCAGAGTTGGGCCAAGTGTAATTGAAATAAATTCTATGAATTACGATTACAATGTAATTCTTATATCTAATTCTACTACGGATTGCATAGTTGAATTACGGATTACTATTTCTTGTAATTTAAGGTATGAATTATTTTCAGAATAACTCGATTACAGTATATCTTCCATAAAATATGCAAATAAATATCGAAATATCAGTTTTGACCTCCACCATTTAAGAAGTTTTCTCTTATTGTTAACTGTTTTGAACTATCGCCATCTTTTTCTTAAGGAGAGGAGTGGGGGCCATATTTCTAAATTGAGAATGGCTCGTCCGATTTTAATGAAATTTGATAATTATGTTTCTTTCGTAGTTATTAAAATATTAAAAATTATCTCGAAAAGAATCACACTAAACAATAAAAAAAAAAACAGAAATTAACTGGCATGTACATGCACATCCGCGCTAATCCGTGATTACCGATTATATATTCTTAAAGCTAAATCATTCCTCTTTATGTTGATATAAAAAAAAGCGGTTGGAAATGCTTATACTTACAAGTATAACAAAAACATTCGTATTCTTTTAAATTTGACACTAAAAACGCCAAAAGATTTTATATTTTCCTTTGTGGTCTAACTAAATTACAAATGATCTAATTATTGCTAAAGAATGGTAAATATTTACTCACTTACCTGCTTCAGATGGACACATAATCAAATTTATCTAAAAAAATTCCAATCTCTATAAAAATTACTTTTTACACAGATTAATATCCTGATGAAAGTAAAAAAGTGAGTGCACAAATAGAGAGAGGTGACTTTGTAGTGTTAGACCTGGTTCAAAGATGATCCAGGCAAAGGAATTAGACTTATACATTGTTGACAGACTATTAAACTATCTCTGACATTAATTCCTTTTCGTCTGAGATAAATTTTACAAAATGGACTTTTGTATTTGAAAGCAAATACCCCACTTTGTGGCTCCTATCTTGTCAGAAATTTAATAGAGAATACTTTTTGAATTTCATTTGTGCATCGATAAAAATCTGGTATTGAAGTATGGAATCTCGCATTATTTCTTCAATGAGATTTTCATGCATGGCAATAATTTTTACCCGGTTAAGATTACATATAGGTGTTTAAAGAGTATGTAAATGCATAATTAAAGAGCCACTTTGGCAGAAATAATTTTATCGGTCCATCTGGTTGGATTTAAATTTCAAACCATAAAAGTATATGACAGTTTGACAAACCTCGTTTCTCGTACTCAAGACAATACATTTTAATTATTATAATAGTAAAATTTATCATTATAAACCTTCCTAGAACTATGAAGATGTTGTAGTTAATACTTGGTACAGTTAGGTTTAATAGTTTTATCATTACGAACTCTGTTGAATATGCTCCACATATAAGTCGATTTTTAAACTGCACTGGGATCCACATTCCGCTCCACATATCTATAGCTTTTATATTAACAACTGAATTACGTAATTTTTATCATGAATTTCTAGCTCTATATGGCACCGAACCGTTGAAACCTCTTTCTAAGGGTGCTCGCCATCTATCGGTCAATTACCAAACTTCATTTAGCACCACATATTTATCGCTTTTTCATGACAATATAATTGCAAATCTTTAAATGTTATTATTGCTAAACCTTCCTTGTACTATAGAGATGATGTGGTTAAAATTTAGTTTATATTGGTTCAGTAGTTTTCGCGGTTAGTGTTCACAAACGGAAAATGGCTTGTCTTTTTATAGAAGAGCAGAGGTCGACATACCATGATCTAGTGTTTTTCCCAGTCAGAGAGATATTGAGTTATTTTTTTAGTGATAACATTTTACTATCTGAGCATATGGTTATGGCAATTGTTATGGAATGTGTTATTATATTTATATGATAATCCATTTTAACAGTTTCGATCATTTATAACAATTAGTTTATTTACATTTTAAATCTTCTACGTTTAGAAAAGGGAAAAGATTAATGTTTTGAATGATTAAATGCCCACCTTTTTTTTAATGTTTGCTCTAGTGTTTATCTAATTGTAGTTTTAGCTTTTTTTGTTGGACTGATAATCTTTAAAATAAAAAGAGTTCCTTAGACTTTTTGATGACACTTAGGAAAAAAAATATAAGGTTAGATCTGGTTATTCTATATTTTAAAAAAATAAAAATATAATTATTATCTATTATGTTTATATGATGTGTCAGAGGCTAGGAGGAATGAAAATTTAAAAAAACGAAACTGAAATTTGATCAATACCTATCAACTTGTCCCATGTACAATCACTTAATTGAATGGGTTCGCCGAAAAACGTTCTAAGCGACAATGTTTCCAAAGTGGCGTTTTAAAAGTTTTTAAATGTATAATTAATAGTACATCATAGTATGATATAGTATTCCATTATGTCATTATACATGTAAATATAAAAAATTAATATTTAAACATAAAATCTAACCTACAAAACTAACAAAAACTTTAGATTATGATTTTCTTTCACTGATTATTCAAAATTTGTTTTGTCGCTTAGAACGTTTTTCGGCGAACCCATTCAATTAAGGTTATCTCATGGAGGCTAGGAAGAGGATTGTCGTATATGTTGGAGTTAAAGAACTCGTTTTCAGTGATAAATCCATCATAACATAAAGAATAAATATAATGAAATAATATTAACAAAGATTTTCTTAAAATGGTCTAAAAAGTAACTACGGTGTGCACAAAAATAAAAAATAAAATAAAATAATAAATAAGAAGAAATTTGAAAAGGTAAATAAAATTATTAATAGAATAAATGGAAAGAAAATCCTTGTAAGTATGTAATCCTTGTAAGGTAAGTATATTGGAAGTATGTCTTGTAAGGACAAGGTTTTAATCTCTATGTGATTGATGCCCCAAGTCCATATTCCAGAGCTAAAGATAGAACGTAGAGGAGCTCATGGTGTCACTTGGTGAAGCAGTTGAGGACCTCTTCCTAACAAACCTGGGAGCGTTAGCAGCTATCCGCAGTATTCTTTCTGTAATGTATTTTTTAAGTGGATTTTGACGTGGTATACCAGACAAGACAGGAAAAAGTCAGTATGGGCCGCAATATGGTTTTTTAAAACTATATCTATATATAAAATATAGACTTTGTAATTTACATATTTTATTTTTTCAGAACTATATTTTATTTTACTTCTATCCTGATGCCCTTCATATGCACCTTGAACACTTGAGGTAACTTTTAACCACCAATCAGTCAGGTCTTTGAGAACTTCTTTGTTGGTGTGTTGTTTTCGTTTTTGATGTTAATTAATATTCTTTCGAACAACAGAAGAAGTTCATTTAAACTACAAAATAGTACTCACAAGTTTTATATTTTATGTTTTTCTAATACTACTTTTCTTCCACCGAGAGGTTCAATTATAAAGTTTCACTAAAGCTAACCTCTTATTTGTTAAGCTGTGTAGTTGATTTTAATTCTTCTATAATGCTAGGTTATCAGTAGTCGACTGTAAGAAACATCTGACTCAGCATCTCTCGTACTTTAAAGTTAAACAATACTTTGCTCAATAAAATATAGAGCGTAAACAATATTTTACTACCGAACAATACGAAAAGCAATAAAAATACTACTCAATATTAAATCATCTATATTTAATATTATAGCTTTGTAGTTTGGCTGTCTAAGTAGAAAAGGAGCAATAAGGGGCTTAGTATGAAAGAGGGGGCTTAAAACGGACTTTTTATTATTTTGTTATATTAAGGCGAGCTAGTAAAGTTAGGCGCCAGGCTGGGAGGCCCATCAACCGCCCTGTCTTATTCCAACAAACTGCGTCTAGACTTCGCCCGGCGTCGCCGACGGTACTTAGTTTCTCGAAACTATTCGGGGAATTTACAGCGACAATATCAGATATATTAAAGGAATCGTAAACACATATAACATAACATAACACATATAATAGCATCGTTAATCGAAATTATCAAATATCATCTTAAGCTGATCCAAATTTTATTTTATAATACACTAACTTGATAACTTACTGCTTGCTGGTATTTTACCTAAAAAGAAATTGTCCTCTATAAGAGAGGTTAGTACTATATTCACCTATGAATTTATATTCCTAGTGCAATAAACTAAAGGCTATACTTATATTTAGCTATACTAAAAATGAATTTTTATCCCCAGCATTTTCTGCGCATGTGCAGCCACACACTCTACCTACCGCAGGCCAGATCTACCTACTTTTCTACTTCTAAAGACCTTATCATGGAGCCTTTAAGGAATTTCATTTCTTTTTTTTTTTTTTTTTTTTTTTTTTTTTTTTTTTTTTTTTTTTTTTTTTTTTTTTTTTTTTTTTGTTGGAATTCATTCTTATAATAAGCCTTGCCCATCTCAGACGTTTCATTGACTGCATAATATCCAGGTCTTTAGGGATCACCTGTGGTTAGTATATCAACCTACTAAACCCAAGATAGCGGGTTTGCAGCCCGGAAGATGACCTTAGGATTTTTTAAAGGGAGTTAAAAATCCTTAGCTATGCCTTCCTTCGGAAGGGACGTAAAATAGGGGTCCGGAGCCTGTGCGATGTCAGGTACTCGTTAAAGATCTAATTATACCTGGATAGGCAAAATTTAGGACTCCCACCGTAGCATCGTCCGATTAGCCATAGCAGCATAAAGTGACGTTAAACGAAATAAACATACAATCCAGGTCTTTATGGAGATGCATAATCTATGCGCTTTTTCTCAATATCCTTACACCGTTGTTTCATACAAGCCCAAAAATCAGAGTCTAAAAGAATATGCTAGTCTTAATTAACTCTAACAAAGCAGCAATCACTATTACTAAGCCCTTTTCCATTTCGCCTAGTTATTGTTCTTAACATACAATTTCACTTTTTTTCAGTTCTTTACATACACATTTCACACATCATATATATGACGTGTATAGAGGAAACACTCTGGCGGCGGTTAATTAAATTGTATTTATAAATAAATATTTAATCAATTTAAAACTTAATAAATTTATTTATTTATAAATAAATATAAATAGAAGAATTTACTTTTTTTGTCACATATCAAGACTACCGAAAAGCAGGATATTGAAACAACTATTTAAATACTTTTTGAAAAATAAAATAAATAATAATTGGTTTAAAGAAGTTCAGGATGATTTGAAAGAATTAGATATAACTCAACAACAAATCAAAGACAGAGAAGAGAAGAGGATTTTGAAGAATAAAAGTATAAGTCTCAAACTAAAAACAGTTAAACGGAAACAATATACTATAACGGACACACAAAGGGCAGCCAGGTCGGAGAGGATGAGAAAGTTCTGGGAGCGGAAGAGGAAGAAGAAGTCTAAGTAGAATACTCAAATATATTGATTTAAGTGCTCCAATGTGGGCGTAAAATATGTAAAAAAAAAAATATAATAAATAAATATAAATGTTCTTTTGAAAGTTTGAAAGTACACATATATAACTAACTGAGACATCTGGCCGTGGTATAGTTTTTTGATTAATAATAAATATTTGTTATCATTTAGAAATTTCTTTGTGCTTTAGTTTTGTTATATATTACACAGTCTATATATGCTATATGTCCATGTATATAGGAATGTCATATATCACGCGCACTTTAGTGCGCGATTTCAGTAAAGTAATATTTGCATGGCATTTTAATGCAATGATTACATTGCGACCGTGGACACGTGTTACTTATTAGCTGTCATGCCTACTTTTTTTATTCGTAATCATATATTGTAATATATGAACGTTTCATATTAATATATAATACCGTTGTGAACAATGAACTATTTGCCGGTTTTCGGGATTGTTTTTATTTTAAAATTTACTTACTTATTCGCACCTTTCTTCAGACTGAAGACAATCACTGAATGTGCTGACGAATTATATATTCATACTATTATGTAAAAGGACAAGCCATTTTTCGTTTGGGATCACTAACCGCGAAAACTAATGAACCAATCTATAGCAAATTTTAACATCACCTTGAGAGTTTAAGAAAGGTTTAGAAATGATAAAATTTACCGAATATCAAATAAATGTTAATTTAAAAGTGATAAATGTATGGGTTCCAGTAAAGTTATAAAATAGACCGATAGGTGGCGGGCGTCATTGAGCAAGAAAGGTTACAATGTTAGGGTATTATCTAGAGCAGGGGTCTCCAAACTACGGCCAGCGACAGCTTTGCGACGCGCCCTTAAAATTCCAACAAAGATGAGTATAGATATTTGTTATTAAATATATCACTACACTGTAGATCGATAATTTCAAGTTGAAGTTCTGGTGCTAGTGTTTCAGTGTAGGTATCAAAAGGATTTTGAAAAATCTTAATTTTATTCGCAATGACAACAAAGTCTGGGAAACGAGTATAAAAATTTATATTTAAATCACTCAAGGCTTCGGCTGCAAAAGCGACGGGAAACTGAGTTTCAGTAGTGTGACTGAATATTTCACATTTCTAAAATGAGTGAATCGTTTTTTACGCTATTGTCATTGAAACCGTATTATTTTCTGCCAGGACGATTAGATATAAGTGTATATATCAGGGAGGAGCTGGTTATCCCCTATCAACTTTAAATTGAGTTCGTTCATATATGTTTTGTTAAATCGACAAAGGTAGAATGCTAACTTCCACAGCCATTCGCTATTTTATAATTCGGTTGAATTGCGATACTTTTCATTCAAATAAATTTCAATCACTCCTCGCAATTGAAAGAAGTGCATTACCAATTTCCGCGTGTAACCTACAGATGTCGGATAGTTTCGTGGTCGTAACAGTATAGCACAATAGTCCTTGAAATTATAGATACTGGCAGGAAAATTAAAACGGTGTTGGCCCTTGGAACCCTTGGAAGTAATCAGTATGGCCCGAACACTGAAAAGTTTGGAGACCCCTGATCTAGAGCTTGAAATCGTAAATAAAATTTACTTATTGTTAATTGAATTGGTATTAAAAAGAGATGAATATGTGGTGCGAAATGTGGAGTTTGAAAATCGACCAATAATGTCCAATTTACTAACAATGTAGTGAATATTCTCTGCCCTTCTGGATCACCAACTCCTTCATTAAAATAAAAAATTGGATGTTCAATTATGTTTTACATGACCTTCAAACTACTTATCTGTGCAATGGTGCCAGAATAAAAATTACAGCTATGCGTGGATATATCATTGAGGGTATAATTCTTACGGGACTAATAGCTGAAGAAATCGCATTTATTCGTAGAAACCCTTTGATTCCAACGAATCTATCATTTCAATTCAGACGATTGAAATTTTATATTAAAATTTCTTTTACATTTATAATTAGCAAATCGCAAGGACAGACCTACAAAAACGTTTTAGTGGATCTTCGGACTCACTGTTTCTCTCAAGCTTAATAATTTGTAGGGTTTATTAGGACGGGAAACCTTACCTGTCAAATCATTCTCATAACATCGGGAACAAAACTCGAAATATAGTTTTTTCCCCGCTTTCTAATGATAGATAAAAGTTCAATTAATAGTTAGAATTATCTATGATGTATGCATTAGCACAGAGTTATTTACTGTCATGTAAATAGTTACTACATCTCCTCGAGGTTACTTCTATAAAATTTTCTCTATATATGGATTTCCCGTCTGTTCATCCTTTTATTACACTCCAGTTAAGAATAATTTCATACAAATCTATTGAGACCTTATCCCATAGGGTAATGAGGTGAATTGAGAAGATGGACGAAGAATGATTGCACTTTTGAAGTATTCAAAAGGAATTTCACTTTATCTCCTTTGGCTGAGTTATTAGCATAAAAGAATGGTTTGTAGAGGTTATGGTATAGCTGGTGGGCAGATAATGTGCTTTTGATGGTCCTCCCAGGCCTTCAGCCCCTGCCCTTAGCTCCCTGTATAAAGATTCTTTCTGTTTCAGCATCCACCTGTCAGAGATTTGTATAAAAGGCACACTTGAACTAGGTCTCTTTAAAAAAAAAGTCTTTGATGAATATATGAATGATACATGAGCCTACGTTACGGAATGCAGCGTTCAAACAAGCGAATTGCATGAATTTTTTGACTAGAGGATAATTGAATTTCAAAGATAATCATTTTCACAGTTTACTGCCAATGTTTTGGTATTTATAATAATTGATTTAATTTTCAGTTAAGATAAGAATTGATTTAATGACAATGTCACGTAGATCAGTTCTTCCATACATAAATTTATGTTAATTTCTCTTTTTTTTGTGTGTAAAAAAAAAAAAATATATATATATATAATGTGTGTGTTTAGTAAGGTTCTTGAGGTTCAGTCAATAAATAAAAACAATTATTTTGGCGACGTTTCGAGACTATATTGTCCTCATAATCATGCCCTGCATCTTAGTAGGAATGCCCTGGTTTTTTTCACACTTGCTAGTTTTCTCTTGGATTTCTGGAGTTCTTTCATCACCGTAATTGCTTCAGGACCGTGGCACAGTGGAACGAATCAACGAATTTGTTGGACATTGGACCAATTCTCTAATAACTAAATTTGTCTTTTATTTGGATCTTAAATTAGACTTTGTACTTCTTTAGAACAAAATCCATAGATAAATTAATGTTAAAATCAAATCTTATAGGAAAAATTCTGCATTGAAATATATATTTTTTTCTTAAACTCATATTTAAAAAAAAAATCCATTGTTTGAGGTAATGCTTTAAATTAACCGTGCAACTACTGGAAAACAACTTATCCATAATAAGATATTTTAGGCAAATAAAACTCGGGATTATTTCAAACGTCTAGGATTTTTCGATGAAAATTAGGAGAAAAAACTCAAATGTTCATTGCGAAAATCGCCTAAAATCGCCCAAAAAACTACCTTCACAGTAAATAACTAGAATGCTTGAAGTTTTTTTTCCATTAGTTGGATTTTGCTCTTAGGTGCTCTTTTCCGAGAAAATGATTTTTTTCTTTTCTTTTCTAGGTCTTGAGAATTAATGTTAAATGATTTCTGTTGATATTGGCGCTACTTTTCGCAAGTTTTCTTTTGTTTACCTACTTTTGTCTTTTGTTTGTCTGTTAACATTCATTTGTCCTCATATAAAATGCTCAGTTTGTGTGTGTTATTTTAACGACATAAGTGCAATGGTTCCTAAAACAAATTTTCAAGTTTTTCAATTTTTCCAATTTAATCATATAAGTTTTAAAGATTATGACCTGGCATTGGAAACATGGATTAATTCGTTTGAACTGGAACAAATTTCAAATACCGCAAAGTTCTGCTTACGGGAAAAATTAAGAAAATTCAGTAGTAGTTTGAACTCTCGCTGGATTTCGTCCCATAGGAAGATCAACAGTTTTTTGGAGAAGCATGAAAACTGGTTGAATTTGGATTTCATTGTTCCTGAAGATGTTATCCAGAACCTACCTTCATCATCATCATCAACAAGCGCAAGTATACCATCTTGTTCTCAATCATTCGAACAATTATCTGATAGACAAAGACGGAGAAAAAAACGGAAAGTTTTAGAAAATGTTCAGAGGATATGTTCGCTTTTGTCATGAAAAAAAGGTTCAAATCTGATGACGTAGATTACATTGTTAATTTTATTAGGGAGCATCCAGAACATGTACTAAGTGTCAAAAAATTTTGTGAAAACCTTTTAAATCCAAAGGACCAAGAGAACGAAAAGGCATTAGCATTATATACAGCCGCTGATTTTACTAAGTTTCAGTACAATGCCGTCAGAAATAATGCAAAAGCATTAGGATATACATCACTTTACCCCAGCTACTATCAGATCCAAAAATTAAAAAAAGATTGTTATCCCCCAGAAGAATCCATATCGGTTAGTGACACTGGAGCAAATATCGTATTGCAAAATTTACTTGACCATACTTCTTCTCGGATTTTACAAGTCGTGGGTGGTGAAATAGGGAATGATAACTTTCGTAGTTTAACGTTAAACATTAAGTGGGGATGTGATGGGGCGGGTAACCAATCACAATATAAACAACGTTATTCTTCATCTGAAACTTTCAGCGAAGATTCGGTCATTTTGATTGCCTGTTTAGTACCGATTAATTTGATAAATTCAGAGAATTGTCAAATAGTCTGGCAAAATGAATGTCCGTCATCGACCAGATTTTGTAGGCCTATCTCATTTAATTATACGAAAGAAACAGATGAAACTGTAACGTCTTTAGTTCGAGACATTCAGAAACAAATTGATAATTTACTGCCCTATATAAATGACAAAATCTCTATCAATTATAGAATGTTATTAACTATGGTTGATGGCAAAATATGTAATATTTTAACTGAAAATTCTTCAGCTATGAGGTGTTTTTTGTGCAATGCAACACCTAAAGAAATGAACAATTTAAAAATTATTACAAACAAGGAAATAGTTAAAGATGAGTATTACTCATTTGGCTTGTCCCCTTTGCATTGTTCGATCAGGTGTTTTGAGTGCTTAATTCACATCTCTTACCGATTAGATTTCAAGTCCTGGAGTGCAAAAACAACAGAGCAAAAGGAGTTACTTGCAAGGAAAAAAAAAATCAAGTTCAACATGATTTTAAAATTCAGTTAGGACTTTGTGTAGACCACGTAAGACAAGGTTTTGGTACAAGCAATGATGGAAATACTGCAAGGAAATTTTTTGCCTCCCCAGAAACTTCATCAGCTATAACAGGGGTTGACGAAAATCTAATTAGACGGTTAGCAATAATATTACAAGCTATTTCTTCTGGGTCAATTATAAAACTTGATAACTTTGAAGCCTACACGAAAGAGACGGCACGGTTATATGTATCTCTGTATGGCTGGTACTATATGCCAGTCACCGTGCACAAACTGCTCGTGCACGGAACACTGATAGCCAAAAATGATATAATACCTATAGGACAATTGTCAGAAGATGCTCAAGAAGCGAATCACAAGTTATTCCGAAATTTCAGACTGTTTCATGCCAGAAAATCATTGAGGCAATCAAACAATCGAGATGTTTTAAATAATTTATTAATAAATTCGGATCCCTTAATTTCGACTCTTAGACCGAGAATAATAAACATTAAACGTGATTTATTACCAGAAGCACAATCACTTATTGTTACTTAGAATATAGAAAAAAGAATCTTAATTAAAATTATGTTGTTATGAGTTTAATTCTGATCGTTATTTAAATAAACAATTGTATATAGGCACCTACATATATTATAATTTTGATGTATCAATTAGTCCTAGGATATTAGCATATATTCTCGTAGTATATAGGTACAATAAATGGTAAGTAAATGATGATAAATTATCCAACATCGAAATATCAAATCAGGAATTTTTACATGTATCCTCTTACGATCTGATCATGATTAGCATATCATTTAATAGTCCATTCAAAAAGCTTTAAAACGGTACTAATAGCATTATTCTAGGAGAAGCAGAAGCGGAGATATTAACGAATATCCATTCCGCCCTATCGTTCGTTCCACTGTGCGTCGTTTGGGCAACAGGGTACTTTCGATGTTACAATCTATACTTGTAGGCCCTCAATTGGTGCTAATGGGTTTTGATCATGCGCCATTAAACAATTTCGCACATGGTCACTTGATGTAAAATTGACCCTCCGTCTTCCAGACTACGGTTTATTCGCGCAGTTGGCAGATGAAACTGGCTGAGTTTTCCTCAGCATACCATCGAGTACAAACCGTAAGTCAAACTTGAACGCTGATTTTTACCCCACTCAGTCGTGCCGTACGATGTTATTAATTTTCAATTCAGAGATTATCGTCTTCATGCGTACCCTCTCACAAGGGAAATTGTTCTGAGGGTACATCGTACGATGAAGACGATAATCTCATGAAGTTGAAAATTAATAACCCTGATGAGTATAAGGAGATGCGGATGGATTGATGTATAAAGTGGATGGTAAAAAGTGGCGTTTGGTTGTGCCTAAAGAACTTGTAGCACGGGTGCTGAGGAGAGTACACGACCATCCATTTGCTGGTCACTGCGGAATAAACCGTAGTATTTGTAGGAGGGCGGAGGGCATTTTAGGAAAAAGGTTACGAGCGGAAAATGTGCGAAATTGTCTGAAGTGTGCGACATTGAAAAACCCAGCAAAAGCACCAATTGAGGAGCTGAAGATTTCGTAGTGGAAAAATATAGCCTATTTAACTCGAAAGTACCCTGTTGCCCAAACGACGCACAGTTACGAACGATAGGGCGGATGGATCATTCGTTAATATCTCCGCTTCTGCTTCTCCTAGAATAATGCTATTAGTACCGTTTTAAAGTTTTTGAATGGACTATTAAAATATGCTAATCATGATCAGATCGTAAGAGGATACATGTAAAAATTCCTGATTTGATATTTCGATGTTGGATAATTTATCATCATTTACTTACCATTTATTGTACCTATACTACGAGAATATATGCTAATATCCTAGGACTAATTGATACATCAAAATTATAATATATGTAGGTGCCTATATACAATTGTTTATTTAAATAACGATCAGAATTAAACTCATAACAACATAATTTTAATTAAGATTCTTTTTTCTATATTCTAAGTAACAATAAGTGATTGTGCTTCTGGTAATAAATCACGTTTAATGTTTATTATTCTCGGTCTAAGAGTCGAAATTAAGGGATCCGAATTTATTAATAAATTATTTAAAACATCTCGATTGTTTGATTGCCTCAATGATTTTCTGGCATGAAACAGTCTGAAATTTCGGAATAACTTGTGATTCGCTTCTTGAGCATCTTCTGACAATTGTCCTATAGGTATTATATCATTTTTGGCTATCAGTGTTCCGTGCACGAGCAGTTTGTGCACGGTGACTGGCATATAGTACCAGCCATACAGAGATACATATAACCGTGCCGTTCTTTCGTGTAGGCTTCAAAGTTATCAAGTTTTATAATTGACCCAGAAGAAATAGCTTGTAATATTATTGCTAACCGTCTAATTAGATTTTCGTCAACCCCTGTTATAGCTGATGAAGTTTCTGGGGAGGCAAAAAATTTCCTTGCAGTATTTCCATCATTGCTTGTACCAAAACCTTGTCTTACGTGGTCTACACAAAGTCCTAACTGAATTTTAAAATCATGTTGAACTTGATTTTTTTTTTCCTTGCAAGTAACTCCTTTTGCTCTGTTGTTTTTGCACTCCAGGACTTGAAATCTAATCGGTAAGAGATGTGAATTAAGCACTCAAAACACCTGATCGAACAATGCAAAGGGGACAAGCCAAATGAGTAATACTCATCTTTAACTATTTCCTTGTTTGTAATAATTTTTAAATTGTTCATTTCTTTAGGTGTTGCATTGCACAAAAAACACCTCATAGCTGAAGAATTTTCAGTTAAAATATTACATATTTTGCCATCAACCATAGTTAATAACATTCTATAATTGATAGAGATTTTGTCATTTATATAGGGCAGTAAATTATCAATTTGTTTCTGAATGTCTCGAACTAAAGACGTTACAGTTTCATCTGTTTCTTTCGTATAATTAAATGAGATAGGCCTACAAAATCTGGTCGATGACGGACATTCATTTTGCCAGACTATTTGACAATTCTCTGAATTTATCAAATTAATCGGTACTAAACAGGCAATCAAAATGACCGAATCTTCGCTGAAAGTTTCAGATGAAGAATAACGTTGTTTATATTGTGATTGGTTACCCGCCCCATCACATCCCCACTTAATGTTTAACGTTAAACTACGAAAGTTATCATTCCCTATTTCACCACCCACGACTTGTAAAATCCGAGAAGAAGTATGGTCAAGTAAATTTTGCAATACGATATTTGCTCCAGTGTCACTAACCGATATGGATTCTTCTGGGGGATAACAATCTTTTTTTAATTTTTGGATCTGATAGTAGCTGGGGTAAAGTGATGTATATCCTAATGCTTTTGCATTATTTCTGACGGCATTGTACTGAAACTTAGTAAAATCAGCGGCTGTATATAATGCTAATGCCTTTTCGTTCTCTTGGTCCTTTGGATTTAAAAGGTTTTCACAAAATTTTTTGACACTTAGTACATGTTCTGGATGCTCCCTAATAAAATTAACAATGTAATCTACGTCATCAGATTTGAACCTTTTTTTCATGACAAAAGCGAACATATCCTCTGAACATTTTCTAAAACTTTCCGTTTTTCTCCGTCTTTGTCTATCAGATAATTGTTCGAATGATTGAGAACAAGATGGTATACTTGCGCTTGTTGATGATGATGATGAAGGTAGGTTCTGGATAACATCTTCAGGAACAATGAAATCCAAATTCAACCAGTTTTCATGCTTCTCCAAAAAAACTGTTGATCTTCCTATGGGACGAAATCCAGCGAGAGTTCAAACTACTACTGAATTTTCTTAATTTTTCCCGTAAGCAGAACTTTGCGGTATTTGAAATTTGTTCCAGTTCAAACGAATTAATCCATGTTTCCAATGCCAGGTCATAATCTTTAAAACTTATATGATTAAATTGGAAAAATTGAAAAACTTGAAAATTTGTTTTAGGAACCATTGCACTTATGTCGTTAAAATAACACACACAAACTGAGCATTTTATATGAGGACAAATGAATGTTAACAGACAAACAAAAGACAAAAGTAGGTAAACAAAAGAAAACTTGCGAAAAGTAGCGCCAATATCAACAGAAATCATTTAACATTAATTCTCAAGACCTAGAAAAGAAAAGAAAAAAATCATTTTCTCGGAAAAGAGCACCTAAGAGCAAAATCCAACTAATGGAAAAAAAAAACTTCAAGCATTCTAGTTATTTACTGTGAAGGTAGTTTTTTGGGCGATTTTCGCAATTTACATTTGAGTTTTTTCTCCTAATTTTCATCGAAAAATCCCAGACGTTTGACAATTCTCTGAATTTATCAAATTAATCGGTACTAAACAGGCAATCAAAATGACCGAATCTTCGCTGAAAGTTTCAGATGAAGAATAACGTTTGAATGACGTTTGAAATAATCCCGAGTTTTATTTGCCTAAAATATCTTATTATGGAAAAGTTGTTTTCCAGTAGTTGCACGGTTAATTTAAAGCATTACCTCAAACAATGGATTTTTTTTTAAATATGAGTTTTAAAAAAAATATATATTTCAATGCAGAATTTTTCCTATAAGATTTGATTTTAACATTAATTTATCTATAGATTTTGTTGAAAAGAAGTATAAAGTATAATTTAAGATCCAAATAAAAGACAAATTTAGTTATTAGAGAATTGGTCCAATGTCCAACAAATTCGTTGATTCGTTCTACTGTGCGACGGCTAGAAGCTCCCTTTCTTCAGTCGAGTACCGAGTTTCAGCCTCCGTGAGCTGTCTGGAGGCGAAGGCTACAGGATGCTCTTGGCCATTAAGTACTTGGGAGAGTACGGCCCCCAAAGCAACACCCGAAGCATCCGTCGTAAGAATAAATGGCTCATGGAAGTTAGGATATACTAACACTGGCTCATTCTCTAGCGCCATCTTAAGCTTCTGAAATGCTTCTCGTCGAGCAGGGGTCCATTCAAAATGCACTTCACTCTTTGTAAGTTCTGTTAGGGCTTTTGCGACACCTGCGAAATTTCTGATAAATCTACGATAGTAACCGGCTAACCCCAAAAACGCACGGATTTCTTTCACGTTCTTTGGCATGGGATAATCTCTTATCGCTAAAATCTTTTGAGGATCTGGTTTTACTCCTGAACGCGTAACAAGGTGTCCCAGATAAACTACTTCTTCCCTCAGGAAAGTGCATTTCGCAAGATTTATTTTCATCCCTGCTTCTACTAATCTCCGAAGTACCTCCTCCAGTCGAGCTAAATGTTGTTCGAGGCTTTCCCCAAATATTACCACATCATCCAAGTAGACGAAGCAAAGGATGCCGATAATTCCCGCCAGTACCCTGTCCATAAACCTTTGGAACGTTGCTGGGGCTCCGCATAACCCGAACGCCATTCTGACATACTCATAGTGTCCATCAGGGGTAGTGAAAGCCGTTTTTTTTTTTTTTTTTTTCGCGATCATCTTTCTTTATAGGTATCTGATGGTATCCGCTCTCCAGGTCTAGAGTCGTGAACCACTTAGACTGTCCCAGCCTGTCCAATGTCTCAGTTATATTTGGCAAGGGGTAACTGTCGCCTCTCGTGATAGAGTTGAGGGCTCTGAAATCGGTACAGAACCTGTACTTGGGAGGTTCGCCTGGAGACGATTTCTTCTTGACCAGTTCCACCGGAGCTGCCCATGGAGAGGATGACGGGACTATCACTCCTTTCTTCAGCATCTCGTCGATCTGTTTCATTACTTCCCCTCGTAGATGGTATGGTACCCGGTAAGGGCGTTTTGCAATTGGATTTGCGGTTCCTGTGGGGATGGCATGTTCGACTTCCCCCGCACAATGAAGCCCCCCGTCCTCCGTGACCCTCATCAGCCTATCGTACTTCCATAACAGGTCCGCGACCTTGCTCTTTACGTCCACGGGTAAATGACTGAGCTTAGCATCGATATTTCCGATTAGTTTTTCTTTACTTACGTCTTTGTTCAGAAAGCTCTGGGAATTCGTATGATCCGATTCATAATGCACAGGGTAGGCCTGACCGACCACCGTTCGTTTGCTTAAGAAGGCAGTAGAGCTACTCATATTAACTGCTTTAACCCATACGTTTCTATTACGGTTCGTAGTTACCGTCCTGGCTATCCTAACCCCATCGCTACGGACCTCGACTGGCTCAACAAGAAGTTCTTCTCTTCCAACTACATTTATCCGACAGGGTATCAGCGATTCGCTCCAAGCTGGAATGGAGACTCCCTTACAGACCTTCACCTCCCCGACATTCCGAGCACAGGCCCTCAATTCTGTGCTCCTTCCCGCGGAAACCCCCGAATATAGTCCCACATGAGTCTCCTCCCGAAGTGAAAGTCACCCGATCTCCTGCTCGATAGGAAATTCCACCTATTGAGGTTTCAGTCAGGCACACATAGTCACCAATCCCTTCAGCTAAGTTTTCATTATCTCCCACCACAAGACCCACCGTCACTTGGCCAGTTCTTGTGTCCACGAGTGCACTCATTTTCTTCAATACATCCATACCTAAGATGCCATCTATATCAGTCAAATTCACATCAGCAACCCAGACACAATGAACCACCTGAACTTTATCAATGACCAATGAAAGATTCTGAACGCCCTTAATGCTATGCCTTTCCCCAGTTACACCAGTAATCGTTGCGGGCGAACTTCTGTCCAACGCAACACCATTAATTGGCTCTTTTAATAGCGTCACGTCCGCTCCTGTATCTACTAGCATTGTTTTCCTGATGCCGTTAAACATAACCTCTAAATATACCCTCTTATTTTCTCTAGCTCTTCCCATGGCTATTCCTACCATCCCCCCTTTTTCTCGGGCACTCAGATCGGGGGTTGGTTGAGGCCCTGAGCTTTTGGGTCTGACTTGAGTCGGGTACGATCGATTTCCTCCTCACGTTCATCTTGGGGCCGGTTCCATAGGCATTTGCTCTGCACATGTCCGCGACGACCACACCTGTAACACCTTACGGAGGGGCACTCCGCGAGAATATGTCCTACACCACCACACGAGCGACACGTGACTGATCTTGATTTCGAGCCATGAATGGGCTTCCTTGATTTAAAACCTTCCCTGTGTCTATAGTTTCCCTCGGCATCTACAGCAAAATCACTACTCGCATTTTCGTTTAATGTCTCCCTCTCCACATTCATTTTTCCATAAGAGGGCCCGGTAGCCACTGCATCTACATTTCCGAATTTCACCGAAGGTTTCAATTGCTCCACTCTATCAACAATAGCGAGAACTTTGTCAATGGAGCTCTCCTCAAGCGCAGCTACAATACCTCTCACGTTCGGCTCCAGACTGTTAATGAAGACCCCGAGGGTGACACGCTCCATCGCTGCGTCCGCACCCTTTTGCTGCTCTCTGGTCGGGCACCGGATAGTGGCTGCACGTCCTATTGTTATGCATTTATCAGCGAACGAGCGATATGATTCCCCGGGACCTTTATATAATGCTAAAAGCTCTTGAAGTTGGCAAACAATGTTAGCCTCTTTGGAAAAGCGGGACAGAAATGCCGATTTAGTGTCTTCCCAGTTTAATGATGAGAAAAAGTTTGAGTTGTTATTAGCAAACCTTTCAGCCTCACCCCTTAGCCTTAACCTCAGTAAGTTAATTTTAAACCGATCGTCCCAGCCAGCCTGACTCGCGACCAATGCCAGGCGTTCTATATAACTGTTTGCGGACATCTCGTCAGTCGCGTCTCCTCTCCACTCGCCTATTTCCCGACAAAAGTCTACAAAATATCGAGACATGGCGGTGTTATCAGCGTATATGCTGGGCCTATTTACTAAGGCTTCCATTGAAGCTTGCTTTGCCCTAAGTTGTTCTACTTGCTTCATCAATTCCTCCATACTGAACGTGGCTTCCAAACTATCTTGGGACATCCCACCGCTGCCACCAAATGTAGTGGAGAAAAAATAGAAACAAGGTATATTGTAAGATAAACAACTTTATTGCCACCAAGCTTCAATTACTGACTATTAAATAAGGTATTATAATTAATAGAACCTTCTGTGAAGTGGTTTCTTCCCGTCTAGTCCACTTGGCGTATAACGTGGTACAAGTCCGCTTCACTAATAAATCGTTTTTTATCACATGCGCTGTAACCTAAAAACCTATATCTAAAACCGATCTTTGTTTTCCCAGGTGATCCAAAGAGGTAAGAATCACCTGCTAAATATAAAAGTAACAACGCTACAACTGCTATATCTAATATTTATATTTTACTTATTTTGGCGTTAATCTGCCAGGGCATCACAAATTGCTGGCACAATGTTTGCTTGTTTTGAAGCCTCAAAGAGGTTGCCCAATGAAGTGTAAGAATCTCAGGTTGCCAAAAAAGGCAGTGTTACTGCAAGGCGCTGTCTCAGTAGAATAGCTCGTCTAAATGGTGTGTTTGTTTTAATGATGTTAAGAGGGTTGATAAATAATAAATTCTCAAATTTAGAGTTGTTCAACCTAAAAATGTTTTTAAAATCCACATTACATCTATATTCGAGACGCGATTTGTCAACTTCATTTAGCAATAAATTCTTTATCAATCCCTATGTATTAAAACGTTTTCTGCTTTGATCAAGACAAGGTAGTATAGTTTCTAACAGCTTTGTGTCGACGATAGCTTTCTTGCTGGTTTTCAGCTACAGCAATTGTAATTGTAGCCACAGGATCTCCTGTGTTACTCATTTAGGTTAAATTATTATTATTGTTTTTATTTGTACGGTGCGACTATCTTTAAAGCAGAAACCTAGACCTCCTCAATAATTCTTCTCAGTCCACAGCCTGGCGGCGCCATCCCCTCACTGTGGCCACTCTGACGGTGGTTTTGCTCCACGTCATCTAGCCATCTCATTAGTTATAGCTCTCGAATTCTAAAACCTTCTCGCCTTTCTTATAGTAATTTTCGAAGCAATCTCTCAGCACGTGTCCTAGCCATCTTAACCTTGCCTTCTTTGTTTGGGCGACTACATCTGGCTCTCAAAACAATGCCATAAGCTCTTAATTTTTTCTTACCTTCAAGTCGCCATTTGTCTATTTTAAATATCATTCTAAATATTTTTTTCTTCCAAACTCGAAATATACGACGCACATAGGAGTATTTAGCAAATCTAGGCGGCCAAAAGTTGATTTTATAAAATTCAAAGAAGGTAAAAAAAAATCAAGCTGTTTATAAAGTTAGATAAACAGAGGATATTATGTGACCTTTATCTCTTCCTTCCCTGCAATATCTAAGTCGTACGATTAGTCGAAACTGCACCATTCCCTCATGCCAAGGATTGTTTTATAAGTGTAATCGCTTCAGTTAAAAAGTTTTCTTTTATTTAATGATATTCTTCATAAATAGAGTTATTGATCTTGAAACTGCAGGTGAGGACACATACTTTTGAAGTAGTTATTATTTTATCAATTAATGTATCAGTGCCATTTCGGTTTTTTGAAAAATATTCTATTTTTCATTTATTTTCAATCACATTTTGGCACATTTTTGTGTTTTTGTTGTACTTCAGGGTGCGTCCCGGCTTTTATTTTCAATGTATTTGAAAGTTTGGACTTTTTGTCAAATAATAATGACCAAATCAGCCGCACCTAGCCGCACCTTTTCCATTTAAGTGGCACCAAAGATGACAAAGAAAAAATTTAAAAAACATTAAATAAAATAACAAAATCCATTTATTGGTATCTTCAATTTTTTTTTATGTGTGTTCATTGGTTGAGGAGTAATTGAAGTAACCCGGAAATCAATGAACAATAAAATGCAGGAGCAAAACTTCCCAAATTTTAAGTAAAATTAGAATATTTGAAGAAATGTTTTGACTAGTGAGGTGTTCTAGTGAAATTAATGAAGTTTAAGGACATGAAGTACCAATTTTCCTATTTAAAATCTAAATTCAAACAGAGGTGAAAGGAGGAGGGAAAAAAAAATCCTTGAAAAAAGACGATTGGCTGCTGAAAACATTTGATATACTTATTTTAATTAATTAAAGTCATTAAAAAGCACCTTATTCACACTGGAAGACAATTGTTATACTGTGAGACATATCCTGTCATTTGCTATGATTGACGTAAATCTGTGTAATGTCGACAACGACGAGGTCCTACATCTGTGGCGTAACTTTTAGAGAATCCAATGATTTCATACAAAAATAAAAATTATGTTGATGCAGCTGCTCTTTTGTCTCGTTCATCTATATTTCACGCCAGGATTTGTCTGTTCGGAAGCCTTTTACTTCTATCATATTAGCACAAATTCATACACAAAACGGAATTTATTGTGGATATACTTAAAGGTAAATTTTGCAACACTAATGATGGTAATGTCAATTAAAGATTTTTTAGATGCAGATATCACTGGAGTTGATTCCAATCGGTTATACCAATTTGAAGTCATCATTGAAGTAAAATCAAGTGGCCACAAGGTTTATTTACAAACGGTTGAAAACTGATATCAAAATTATATATGTCATTATCCACTTACCTGGCATAAAATTCTTGTTCACGGTGCAACTTTGATAGAAAAAGCAATTTACTAGCAATTAACAAGGGTTACTCTCCAAAGAAGCCGATGAGTCAGACAACAAACATTTTAAACTATACCGGTAGAATTTTACTCGAAAATTTCCATGTAGAAATGTTTATATTTATTGAATAAACATTATCATTTGTTTTCTTTTTTTTTTTTTTTCTTAATACAAATCCTGAAAATCTGTTTTTCTAAGCTTAATATGATTAGAAAATATATTTTTGACATTAAACTGGGATTAAATAATTTTGGCCGCCTAGATTCGTAATATACCCCTATTTGCGACGGGTCTAATAATGGTTTTGGTAGATTTTATTTAAGGCTTACGCGATTAATTCTTAAACCGAAGATATATACCAGATGTATATGGCGATTTCAATATTTCGGGACAATTCTAATAAAAAAAATTTCATTACATAAAACATGTAAATTGATTTTTTTTTCAAAAATTGTTTCTCTAAGGTGTGTGAAGTAAGTCTGTGTAGTGGACATACATAATCGGCAATATTTCAAGATATATTAAATAAATAATAACTATTAAAATCTAGGGAATGAGTTTGGATCTAGGGAATGAAAAACCACGACTAGGAAGTGAGTTTATTATCTAGGGAGTGGGGAAAATATTATATGTATTACATTTAAGATAAGAAAAGTGAAATTATGTTTATTATAAACTTGAGGTGTATACATGAATTACATTTTCAACCTTTTACGTACGTACTGTCTCATCTACTTCAAAATTTTAAACTAAACTTTAAAAATACTAAAATAATATAAAATTACATCTAAAAACGACAGTTCTATTAACTTTTAAACAATAAAACCTAAATAGATTGTAAATGTTAAATAAGTTCATGGTATGAGAGAGAGAAATCAAGAAATTTATTTTTATTAAAGTAGATAAACGCTAAAGCAATTCAAGTTCAAATAAACACGATATTCTCGCTCAGTTGTAGGGAGTGAGTTCTAACCAAAAAACGGTGGTATGACGTTATACACGTGGTCTATTTGAACAGTAAAACATGATATTTATTGGTTTTTCAGTAGAGCTTTGAATTTATCTTGAATCTCCAAAAAAATATCATCTTTTCAATGGGTTGAAACAGCTTAGGGAGTGAGGATGAATTAAAATACGGTACTTTTTACTCCGTAAGCTGTACTCTCTGAACTCGATTTGTTCTCCTCGTGACTGGGTTTTCGATGTTTACATATATTTAGTCTTCGCTTTGTTCATTTACAAAACGCGTTTGTTACATGCTTCTTTCAGCTTTAGAGAAAATTCTCCACAGGTGTTTTAGGTTAAATAAAATTAAGTAAATTTTCTACGATGTACGTCAATTTACTATTGTATGTTGATTGACATAAAACGTTTGGTCCGACCCGATTTGATATAGCATGGACTTCATAATTTATTTTTTATCTAATTTATCTATTATCATTGCATTGTTTGTACCATTTTTTTCTGCATCAGTAATAGTTTACGGCATTATTCATTGTTTTGTTGATATATATAGCTTGCATTATTTTTCAGTAATATAGATTTGAATGGTTGTATAGGTCAAAGTTAAAGCCGAGAAAGATTTTTTTTTTTCTCGAATGTATGTAATGTTAAATAACTTCTTCTGACAAAGATTTAGATTTGGATATGCTGGGTTTTGAGGTATGGCTAGCTTATACCTGGTAGCCTGACTGGCTTCAGAATCACTTGAGGTGCGCATGATGACATAGAAGGATCAATAAAATAAGTACTGATAAACAAATTGCCACTTCTATTGGAAAGGTTTAAATTCAACCCTTGGTTCTCAGGGACTGATAGTTTAAAATTGTATCTTTATGTCCTCTATGGTTAGTTAACTTCTATCCTTCACCCTCATAAGCTTGACTCTTTAGACTAACAAATCATAACGTTGAATAAATCATAACCAAGAACCAAGATACTTTAAAAAAGAAAATTATTGTTATCTATTAAGGAGTAAAATGCCGATTAATAACAATTTAGCATAATTTTAATTAATTATTTAGGTTGAAATAGTTATTGCTAAAATCTTCAATCCATCTGTTCTAATATTAAAATTTTCTTTTATATTTTCCTCATCTTCATTCGCGTTTTCCCCCTAATAACTTCTTATATAACAAGGGTTTTGCTTCCGTTTTGGAGTACCGCTAAGTAAACGGTGCTTTTTTGCCTCCCCTTCCCCTCAGTTACGAAACAGTTCTCACCCCAAGAGAAAGGATAATAAATTTAAACTGTTATTTTTAAAACAGAAAACACAATTTCCCATTTATCTTGGACCCGGGTGGAAGGAGGGGTTTTAACATTTAATAAGTTGAGACCGGAGCTAGAAGTTGGCCGCAGTAGCACTCTCTTCCCTCCAGAAAACAGATTTATCCCAAAAGTTCCGATAGGAGCCTATTACAGCTCCCTTTTTAATAACGGCTCCACTTTGAAATACAACCCCTTCTTACTTTGGTGTTAACGCGTTCTAGTCTCTACAACTTCAAACTTCCGAGTTTAGCAACTATTGAGGGTAAATGACAGGTGGTTGGTATTTCTATATTCGAAATTGAAAACGCTCTCTGACTGCTAAAAGTTTTGGCAAGTACTAGGGAGATTAGATTTGTCCTGATTTTCAAGGACTGTTAAAAACTTTACTCGATCTATCAATAATAAGGAGGGAGAGTAGCTTTATAAATGTTTCATATTCTCATAAAATAAAAATTTTTGGTCAATAATTCTATTTGAATTTGCATTAAAGAGAATTGTTTTGTATCAGTTACAAAAACAAAAGAACGTGTTTCTATTGCAAGCAATTATATTTTAGTTTATTAAAGACTAGTATAAATTGTCACGGCTCCGCCCGCTTTCATTAGTTAAGAGCTTAGATAATTTTAAGTACTGGTTGATGTTTTATGTGTTTACCTGTTGGACTTCTTGTGCTACCTACGGCTTTGGGTTGTTGAGTGAAAGTATAGAATTTTTTTACCAACTAGAAGTATTATTTTCTCTTTAATTTTTAAAATCCACACATTTCACTTATTCCTTGACGTCAAACAGATGTGATCATGTTATGTAAGACAACTAGCATGTCAAGCATGAGGAAAGTCATCACCTAGCGGTACTTACTCATAATATGGTAGTTACTTAGTTTTAACGGAGTGGGACCCTCAACCAACTCTTTTTTTAGCCTTTTTCGGGAATTTTCTGGTATGTTTCTCGATATAAAAGTCTCATTCTCCTACTAAGGCTTTGGCGTCTCCGTTTCAGATGTAGGCCCCATGTCAACCTTATGTCGAAAATTAGTCCTAAATATTTAAAATGAAGTTTAAATGTGATGTGTTGTGATTTATCGTTGTTTAGTTTAATTTTCCATTTTTGAGCCAGTCTTGTAACTGTTGTAAGTAGTGTTGGAGAGTTGAGAGTTGAGAGTTGAGAGTTGAGTGAAGCCTGGTTGGTTTCTGAATGTCTAATCAAACTTTAAGTATCATATGCGTATGTTGCTATTATTGTGTTAGGGTAAATGGTTTTTGCCGTGTATGTAAATAATGCATAGCAAAAGTGCAAGAATTGATCCCTGCGGTACTCCAGCCCTTATTGATCGTATAAGAGAGGTATTAGTTGGGAATGTATTATGTTGTTTCAGTTGATAGTTCTTAAATACTTACAGTTTCATCAACTTTGTCACTATAAAAACAGGAGAGTTCCAAAACAAATTTAAGGGAAAAACCTTATCTAAAATATTTAAGGGAAAAACAAAAAAATATTTTGCAACAAAATAAAAAAAATATATATATATATATTTTATATAAAAAGAAAAATAAATTAACTTTGTACTAAAATGAAATACATTTAATTTCCTACAAGTATTGTCATATGTTTTTTTTTTTTTTTATACTAATGCTCATCGTAGAATTGCACATAGTGGCTTTTGTGTTTGTACAATTTTTCTTTCATTGCGCAGTCTTAAATAAAAAACTAATAAAAAAACATAAAAAATAAAAATTAGCGTATTTCATTGATATCGATTTATCGGGAGCAGTAGATACCGACACACTTCTTCAAATCAACACCTCGGCAAATCTAATAGTTCTAGAATTCAATCGATTTGCACTAACCCGTGGAAAATAGTGGTCTAAAAACGAATTTTATATTCATCATTAGACTACTTCCAATGCGAATGCCGTGCTAAACCGACATAAATATTACATATGATTGCTTGAGCTACCATTTTCTGCAAGTAATTTTGTCTAACTGTATAGAAAACTCACGAAACTGATTTATTCATATTTATTGTTATCGAAATCAAGCAATAAAAAGTAGTTTATTGCTTTTATTTATATAAGAAAAAAACTAGGAACTTAAGAGTGCCTCCGTTTTGCAAGCGTATCATCTGGAAAACTGCATAGTTGTAGCATGTGTACGAAATGTAGCAATGCTGCATTCATTTTATTTATTTATTTATTGAATCTGGCCTTGGAAATGAATCTAGCTCGAAATTTTACGTAAAGGAAAATGTATAACATATGTTGGCCAAAGACATAGCATGTGGTTGCTTATGCGACACGCAGATGGGTACAGTTACAATCTAGCCGGCCAAAAATCAGTTTTACGAAATGCAGCGGAGGTGGGAAAACCCTATAGTCAATTAAAATAGTTGAGGATTCAAGTTACGGGCATAAATAATTTCCCTGGTTGATTGAATTAGTGGGAAAACTAGTTGAAGTTGTCTGTTGTACAACATTTATTTTGTTTCACGTCAAAAAAACTTTTTTATGGCATAGGTCAGTGCTACTTGTCACCCATCAATTTTTTATTAGGCCAATTTACTATGGATTATGAGAGACCAGGTGTGTATCTATGTTACAACATAATATTATTAATTAAAATATAAGATAAGGCAATAAAAACAATATGAAAGATGCTCTTTATTTTATTTATATTTATTTTTTTTTTTTTTTTTTGAGAATTTCAATATTCGAAAAGATTTTGTTATACTTCCCGATGTGTCCCGATAACTTTTTTTTACATGACATGTGTTTCAATTAGTGTAGTTAATAAATTTTAAAACCTAGGAAAATATTAATTTGTTCCCCCTTCTAATCTAAATTTTGAAGCAGTAGATTTAAAAAGAAGTTCAGAAAAAATATTATATAAATATTAACTATCTTCATTACTTAAAGGCAAATGTTATTTTAGGGCTATCTGGAGTGAGAATTCTTATAAGGCGAGACCTTTTTGATCTCATGGGTACCCAGCAAATGCCTCGTTCCGACAAGAGAGTAGAATTTTTGGATAATTAACTGGTAAATCAAAACAATTATTCTGAAACCCATTGGGTGGCTTTCTCAAGAAGCTGCAGAGGTTCGGAATAAGCATTTATATACCGAACATAGATATCTTAAATAGATTGCTTCTAAGTTCCGATCCGCTTCTATCGGGTCTGGGGTCAGTACTAAAGAAAAAGCAAACCATTTTTGAGCGAGACATTGGCCAAACGTTTTTTGTTTTTTTTCCTGCTGAACCATCCAGTCAAGGAGTTCGCCAGTGATCCTGGATTCTCAGAGTAATGAAAGTTGTGAATCATTAGTAGCCCAGCTAAATAAGGAGTTATATACAGCAAATCTCGAAAAGGAAGCAATGAAGCTGAATTTTTACATATGCCTTTCTTTTGGTCTTCTAAATAAGGGTTGAAAAGTCACCGACCTTAGCATGTTAGCATAATTAGATATTCAAGGTCAAAGGTCATAAAAATCATTTTTTTTTTTTTTTATATTTTGATTTCTATGCTTCGGACTTCAATCAAGAAGGTTACAAAACTTATAGATAATAATATTGTCTATAATTTTTCTTATATCCCTTCTTTTTTTTTTATTATTATTATTATTTTTTTTTTATTTTTTTTTAGGATTTACCGTTTTCGAGATATAGCGCGGAGACGGAGAAGCGGGCACCGGTTCAGACAAACATTTGCTTCTAGTGCCTTCCACAATTGTTTCTCAGAAAAAAAATATAAGAATCAAAGTAGAAGAGCATTAAATTTAATTTAATTTCATAGATACGTTTCTAGAACGTAAACAAAAAGTGAGGTAACAATTTCTTTTTCGATAATTATCTAATTTTAATAACGTAAATATCGAACACAGTTGAGAGTTGGGCAATTATGTATAGAAAAAATTGTATAGAAAATTTAATAAGCTTTAATTTGGATGTGCAGCATATTTTTCCAGAGTCCACAGTTTTCGAGGTATAATATAAAAACCTAAACATGGGATCTTCACCCTTTCTCCCACCGTAAAGTGGGGAATCTCGTTCCCTCAGGGTCGGAGACTTTTAGTAAATTTACCTTCTAGCTACTCCTAACGTAGCTGTGAAGTCAAAAATTGTTGCATAACCCATGCACTCTATTTACTTTATTTCAGCACTCTCACTGAGGTCGCACTTCTCCGCGAAAACACATTTTTCGGTACTCCGAAACTAATAGTTCGATCCAAAATATATTTTTCCATCTTAAAGCTAGTTTACTATAAGAGCCTGTATATTAAATTTTAATCAAGTCCAATAAAATATCCATGTCAGAACCCTCAAAACCGCTTACTGTTTTGAAATCCAAGTATTTTTTGGCACATTTTTCACTATAACTTCGTAACTATCCGTCCGACCTGAACTTTCATTTTTTCAACTAAAACCTGGTTATCTCGCCGGAGGAATTCCAATGAGCGTCAGCTCAAATTCAATTGTTTCAGAGCTCTTTATGCCTCTCTCTTATGTCGTTTTCTTCTGCATTTTCCAGTCTGACATTATGGCGCAATTCACACACACACACACATATATATATACAGGGTGTCCTAGACCCAGAGTCTATGGAATTTCAATGCAATAATCAGGGATCTTATATTAGTTACCTTTTGAAGATATTCAACCCTTCCAGGAAATTTCACCATAAGTGACTGGTTTTAATGACGGATTCTGTTGGTGAGTCAAATTCTAAAACTGTTTTGTATCGGTTACTTATTCAATCAGATGCACCCCTACGTCGATAACAGGCTGATTATTAACCATTTTCAAATTTTATTTTATTTTATTAGATATCTAATAAAGTGTTTTTTATTTGAAAAAAAAATAATAAACATATGATATAACACATGTAAATGTCAGCCGTTTCTTTCAAATATTTGTTCCATCTGTATTTCTTGGTTATGAGATTACTACTTTGTCAGTATTTGTAAATGTAAAGTGGTCAATTTAAAAAAATGGCTCATTTTGTGAGTCAGTATGACGTGCTCATGGCATTAGGACGATGTGACGGAAACTTTAAAGCAGCTGCAAAGCTATATGCAGAGCGTTATCCACAGCGGCACCATCCCAAGTATCAAGAATTCTCACGCATTGCTGACAGGATAAAAAGAACAGGTACAATGAAGCCTTACAGTAAATATTGTCACCGTGTCCGTCCAGTTTTGAATAATGCTAATACAGATGTAGTATTAGCTTTAGTTGAAGAGGATCCGCAGATGAGTGTAAGGGATATTGGTAGGGAAACTGACATATCCCGAAGTTCGGTACATAGGCTTTTAAAAAAAGAAAAATTCAGACCTTACCATGTTTCAGTTTACCAAGCATTGTCCGAAAGTGACTTGGACCAGCGATTGAGGTTTTGCCATTGGGCACAAACAATTATAGCTGAAAATCCTAATTTCTTTTCTAATGTGCTTTGGACAGATGAAGCTACCTTTTGTAGCACTGGCTTAATGAACATGCACAATGCACATTATTGGTCCAGAGAAAATCCTCACTGGATGTTAAATGCGTGACCAGCAACACAGGTGGAAAGTGAACGTCTGGTGCGGCATTATATGGGACCAGATCATTGGACCACATTTCTTCGAAAAATCATTAAAGTCCATCAGCTATACGAAGTTCATTGAACAAGATCTTCCGATTTTACTGGAAGAGGTGCCGCTTGAAAAACGTATGGTCATGTGGTTCCAACAGGATGGGTGTCCGGCTCACTATTCCATTAGAGCTAGGAACGTTATAAAACACATGTTTTCCAATAGATGCATTGGAAGGGGTCTGCATATTAATTGACCAGCAAGATCTCCGGACTTAACAATTTTAGATTATTTCTTTTAGGGAAGATTGAAAGATCTCGTCTACATGAATAGACCGTCGACAGTAGAAGAAATGAGGGCAGAAATACAAAATGCGAATCTTTCCATTCCACCGGAAGAAATACAGTAAGCTCAGCGAGACTTCTGTTATAGACTTTTGCTATGCATAAATGAAGAAGGCCTCCACTTTGAACACATAAAATAGTATTTTTATATAAATAAACAAATATTATTAACCCAATTGCATTTTCAAATAATGTAATATTTACTTAATTAATAAAAATCAATTTCCTTCAGAATCCATAATTAACTTGTCATCTAACAAACCAGGAGTTCCAGGGTTCCTTTCAAATAAGAGGATTAGGCTGTGATCGTTCATCTGATTGAAAAAGTAACCGATACAAAACAGTTTTAGAATTCGATTCACCATAAGAATCCGACATAAAAACCAGTCACTTATGCAGAAATTTCCAGTACTGGAGCCATTCCAGCAATTCTGGAGAAATTCTGGAAGGATTGAATATCTTCAAAAGGTAACTAATATGACGCAATATAAGATCCCTGATTATCGCATTGAAATTCCATAGACTCTGGGTTTTATTAGCCTGACACAACATTCGTGGGACACCCTGTATATATATGTGTGTGTGAATTGCGCCATAGTGGCAGACTGGAAAATGCAGACAAAAACGACATAAGAGAGAAGCATAAAGAGCTCTGATACAATTGAATTTGAGCTGACGCTCATTGGAATTCCTCCGGCGAATGAATGAAGGACTCCTCTTTTAATAAGAGGAGTAGAATTAGAGTAATGAAATTGTGAGTGTTGTTTGCGGGGCGGCGGGGAATGGGCGCCAGTAGTCTCGGCGCCCAGCTCTGGTCGATTCTGTCCTCATTACTCCTCCCTAGTCTTCGCTTTTATTGCTCCTCATCCCTAATACCACTTCTTGTCCCACCCGTACGGAGGAGCGAGTAGTAAACGAGAGTAAAAGGGTACAGGGTACCACCCCATCCCTTACACCCCGTCTCTATCTTTGAATGAATTACTTGTCACGAATTGATCCGACAGAGGAGCTTGATAAAGAACGATCTTTTCCCTCTCTACCTCTACATAATGCTACCTCATTATCAAGATACTTAACATCTAAATACGAATATTATATTGTCTACCTATCGATTTTTTTTTTTTTTTTTTTTTTTTTTTTTTTTTAATAAGCTGTAAGGATAAAAACGGATAAATTGCAACCGCTTGAATTATTTCTGTATTTTATCTATTATTGGTAGTTCCGCCAACCCTCAATTAAAAGTAAATTCTCACGAAACGAGAATTTACTACCGAAAATTTGAAAAAAAAAAAAAAAAAAAAAAAATGTACTTAAATTGATTTAGATATGAGACGCAAAATTCCAAAACCAAATCCAATTTACTGATTTTATTATTTTCTTAAATAAACTCCCCGTCAAAAGTATCGCAACACTTTAAATATTTGAATTCAATAAAAACGTATTTTATTTTTATAATAATGAAAGGTTCTGAAGTCTATAAAAAACATTCCTAAACTAGACATAAACAATTTTTATTCAAATAAATTACAATATTTCTTCCAATAAACAAAAAAGTTAGAAAACTTACTTTTTAAAATTTTTATTTTTACAACAATTTTATAATTATTATAACTTTTAAATTTTAAATTTATATTTAATAAGACACATTGCACCCTCTGGCTTGAATGACTGCTTCCACTAGTCTTGGCATACTTGGAAATAACGAAACTAATGATAAACATAGACTTAAGGAAATTTGAAAAAAATAATCTTAAATTCCATCGTTTTTTTGATGTGTATAAACCTTAATGTCTCACGTTTAATAAATAATATTAATATGAATATAAACCAAGTACCTATGGGTTAAGGTAAAAACCAGGAAAATCTCGAGAATTATGGGTGTTGCAATACTTTTGACGGGGAGTTTACTTTTCTACTTGATTATCATTTGTTGAAAGGTTTTCTCCCAATTGTAGTTAAACCACATTGAAAACTGAAACAAAAAATAAGGCCTCTTCCTGATATAGTCAGAACTATATCGTTTTCGACCACTGTGCAAAATTTTCAAAGATGGACTGATTTTTAAAATGTAATTAATAACTTATTATAACACAAAAAAAAGTCAAATATTTTTTAACCGATAGCAAATTTATATGTGAATTTCCCGATTGTATTTATGAAAAAAAAATATTATGTTTTTCTGACCCTTCAATTTTCTTTGTTTAATAGAACCCTATAAAGTCTATTTAACAAAACATTTGTATCTTTATATAGTATATTTTAGATCACAATCTTAAGATCATTAGTAAATCAGTTATAAATCGGATCAAATAGAATAATTGAAAATATAAAACTGGTAACGTTTATGGGTAATTATATCGTCGCTTGTGCAACTACATGCCATAAGTCATTTTTTCCTGCAATACCGGAGATGCATAAACCATTCCTACATTTATTCATATTCAAACTATAATTATTACATTAAAATGAAAACCTGCCTTGTTGTATCATGTGGAAAATCATTGCCATTTGTGCAATTAAGACAAAACTGGCTGTAGCAGTGCTGCCTTCGGTTTTTTTTTTTTTAAATGAATCCAGCATGAATATAAAAAATAAGATCTAATTTCGGCCAAAAAGTGTTATTGTATGTCGTTGCTAATGTGTCGATATTGACTACTGTAAATATACCCGTATTGACTTGATAGGCATGCAGCTATCTACGTTGCATAATTACCACTCAATCTTGATAAAAAGTGATGGATGTACTTCTGTTTCTTCGTCAATTCCACATTTTTAATCAATCGAACATTTTATTTTTTATTTTTTACTGTATCTATCTATCTACCTATCTATAGATGGATACAATAAAAAATAAATTAATAATATGCTTTATAAATGCTTTACTATAGTTCCTACAGTCCATTATTAATACACATTAAACGGTTTCTCAATGGAACTGGCTCCATAATTTTGGTTAAAGTAAAATAATAAAATTTCAAAATTATATTTTTATTTTCCTATATTTGTGGTACTCCCATTTCGATATCCTATTCGCAATGTGGGTTTCCCCTTAGTTAAGAGCTTTCTGTTGTCAGGCTACTGTATGGCCATTTGGAACCCCCTCCAGTTAAGTGCTGTAATCAGCAAGTCATAGCCTCGCCACTTGCTACTCTATATTAGCCACAGTATTCGTCCTCTATACTGTGCTATAGTTCTCTATTTTGTTTTCTTGATTTTTAATAAATTTATGTTTTATCGAAAAAATTAAAATCATTTTTATTTTGATTTTGAAATATATTTCAAGGTCTTCAATCCTATGTCTTCCTATACTAATATATTTACTGTTCCTTTTACTTCCATAAGTATAGGGACAGGTTTAGTTCGGAGATACCTAGGCTGAGTGTATATTTTATTTATAGGTGATGGTTGTGTTTTTAACCTTTTAATTAAAAATTTAAGTAAAATAGGATTAGGAAAGACCTTTTATATATAATTTCACTATTTATATTAATCTAATATAATATTAATTATTATAGTTTTACGTTTAAATGTTTGATTAGTGTTAAATAATACTTTTTAATCAACTAGTTGATCTCATTCTTATTAGCAATTGTTCTGTACTATTAATATTTTCCTTTCCCTCTTTCATGATCATAAATGTGTGTATAGAGTATATTCTATGAAGGGATTTTTCAAAAAAAAACTTTTTTTTACATAATTATTTTCTATACTAAATATGCCAAAAGTTCAATTTTCCATCGAATTTAAAATTGCTTTAACTAATGCCTCATGTTTTGTAAATAATATTATCTTTGACTGAAATTATAGTTGCCAGACTATTGTGTCGTCTTACAGCACATTTGTGTCATTCTATAGAATTTTTTTTCTAAACCTCCATTTATTTATATTATTTACAAAGAAAATAATAAATTTTAGGAAATGTTGATCTTAATTTGCCTTTCGGCATTTGAAGATAGGTGTCCTCCGCTGCTGAAGGGTCCTCTACGGAGACGGATGGTCATCTTCTTGATGAGCGAAGAGGAGATACTAAGCTGGCGGTGGTTGTACTAATAGGGTCAGTCTGTAAAGTCTGAACTCTACCCTCGGCGAGTACGTCCGCTAAGGGAGTTAAGCCTTGCCACTTCCCAGAGGTTTGGGAGACGGAGCTATGTGTCTGAAAAGAGGGTTGATGCAATGCTTTAGCCCGTCAAAGGATTGAAGGTGGGTGTGGAAGGCACTATCAGTTGGTCGAGGATGTAGGTATTTTTGCCCCTCTCTGGGCTAGTACCATGGACGATTCCCCGAAGGACCGTGTTTAGGAAAGTCTGGGGGGCACGGAGTGTACTTTTGTACACTGTGTAACAGTGGGGTGCCATAGAGGAGGGTGGGTCTGATAATGGATTTGTATATCTGGAGCATGAGGCGGAGGGATGATTGAGGAAAGGTTAGGAGGTGATAGAGACATAGGTTTTGGACTTGGTCTGCTTGATCCTGCTTTTCACGGTGTGTAGTAAACGTGAGGTGCCTGTCATAGTTGACCCCAAGATATTATTATAATGCCTACGTTTAAAAATTGTATTCCATTATGTAGGTCTATTAAATTCTTCGGGGACATTTGACCAGTTATTTCACATTTCACATTTATTGTTTAGTGTAAAATTACTTCAAGTGTTTCTTCATTTCTTCCTTCTTCGTTCTTTGGCCCTCCCCTCCAGTACTGATATAAAAGTACATAAAGCAAAATCCAGAACCTCAATTCAGCAGCTTCGCTTTTTGTCGAAAAGTTAAGCTGCTGAATGATTATTCGACATGTTCCTACGAATTTTTCAGGTTATTATATATATAGATTATTTAAAAATGTTTTCAGCTGACCTGAAATATTAAAAATATTGCTCCTTATATCCTTTTATTCCCGGATTATTCACGTTTAATGGAAAAGTGGTACAAAAAAAATGTTTCAAATTGATTGTCGACAATGCAATTTGACGAATCGACCAAGATGGCCTCACGGGAAACATAATTAGTTGGTCGAAGGCTAGTGAACCAAGGGCGGTCAACAGCGATCTGCAAACAGCGGATAATGGCAACTGCTTCTAATTATCATCAACACTACTTATGTCAATTCCAAACCGCAATTAAGCATCTGTTATTTCGGATTGGATTAGATCATTCAATTTTGATGGCTGTTACTGTATTACTGAGTATTATTATTATTATTATATTTTAATACGATTAAAAAAATAAATAAATATATATATATATATATATATATATATATATATATATATATATTTATTTTTTTACTAACCTCACAGTACATATGTTATCCTATTGGTTATAATTATTCGTCCATATGATTTCATTTTTAATTATCGATTTTAAATAATATTTAACGAATTTTGAAAAACACCTTGAGAAGACTGAAAAAAAATAAATAAATAAATAAATGAGGAGCCTATATACATAATTTTTCTTTCTTTTTTCCCTTTTTATTTAATTGAAATTTACAACTGCATATACAATATAAGTATATTATACATGAAGTAAATATGATGATAATGATAAAAATGACACTTCACTTGTTTTTAAAGCAACTACCCATTGGTAACACTTATAAAGGTCTATATAATGAGTTACTATATTAGAAGGTCTCGAGGCCATCTTCTTTTCAGGCACCTCGGATGGTTATCTGGAATGGGATGAGAAGCAAGTTGTGATACTAATGGATTTAAATGGTTGTGGAGTTTGTGATGAAAGGATAGATACCTGGTTTGAGCCAAGTCAGAAACTTAAGGTATAGTAAGATCTTTGTGGATAAGTTTGTTTGTGACGAAGTAAGGAGCATTTAGGATTTTTGTAAGGATTTTGGATTGTAAGGATTGGATGAATTGGATGGTTTATTGGAGCCCTAAAGCTCAGCTCTGTATGTCCAAATTGGTCTAATTAGTGTAATGGAACTGAGTCTTTTGTAATTAATTGGAAGGTTTGAACGTTAGCCAAGTAAATATTGAAGTATTCGTTTCTATATTCAGTTTCTTGTCGCTTTAGTCTTGTATGTGGATTTCAAGTAAGGCGTTTGTCTAGATGGAGTCCTAGGTAGCGGATCTGTTCAACGGGGATTAGTGGGACACCATTAAAGCATACTGTAGGGCAGGAAGTCATAGGTTTACGACGATGACTGACCCCATTTTTGACACCATTCTTGAAGGTTTCAGATCAATCAAGGGGATGAGGAAGACCCCAGGACTTTGTTAGAAAGACTTAGAGGCTAAAGCTGCTCGACTTTTCTATTTGTAGGAACCTGGAGTGCAGACTCACAATCAGAGCTGACTGGCATAAGTACAGTCGAGGAGCTTCAATATGGCTTTGTGGAGCCAGAATGCTTCCTTTAGGTGGAAACTTCTGCTAAGGTGGTCAAACCATGCCACCTTCCAGGTCCATCTCTCATAGTACGGCTATTTCATGAATAGTGGGTGGGCATAATGCTTCAATATATCATATAATTTGACGTGCCGGCGACTAATGAATGATGGAACCGATAGAGGTTTTCCTAGATCCTTAAAGTGTTTCTGGCCCTCTCTAAGCTTGTTGTGCATACGATTCACCGGAAGACTGGGTTCTGAAAGCTCTGAAGTTCAGTTTGAAGTTAGAAAGTCTGTTCTTTGCTGTCCATAGTGAGATAGAAAGGCTTACTCTTCCATTTTAATGTGAAATAACGGTGGCATCAGTCTTTCTAGGGTCAACCTTAATTCTACATGACGAGCGCTTCAACTATGGTGGCTGTTGCCATTTCAGCCATGCTAAGTGTCCTGCCAGCATGCTGAATGCGTAGACACTTATAAAGTCCGCATAAGCAGCTATAACAGCTTAAGGGTGTTTTATAGAGACCACTGCTGCTTTGAAGATCTTGAAGAGATTTGGTCTGAAGACTGAAGCCCGGGGCGCACTTCATGCGGGGATACAGCTGAAGACTGGCTTTTTCTTACCCACACTGCGATAGATATATTTCTGAGATAGCTTTTGGTCAGCCAATATGGGGCTATGGTCAGTCAAATCACAGTCAAATGTTTGTGAGCAATTAAGAGAAATGCACGCTGTTACCTCGTTCCTGTGTGTCTGGTAAATTTTATGCATCTGAAGTTTCACCAGATGATGATCGCAGGCTAAACCTTGTTGGAAGCCAGCTAGCTCAGGTGGGATGACTGACGTCTTCGCTGCAGCAGTCGTCCACAAGATGGTGGTGAACAAGTCCCTTTAAACATCTTACTAATGTGTGAGAGGAGGCTGATTGGACGGTAGCGCTGCTGCAGTTTCCTGTTGCCGTCTAGTAAGCCTGTGGGTTATCTTAAAGCCCGAAAGATCTTGTTTTAGAGCTAATGTTAAGTCCTGGAACGCTTCATTCTTCGTTGTGTGAAAATGTTGAATTGCACTTGCTTGGGCATCCTCTTCAGGTTTAGTTTTTTTCCTGTTTTAGCTTTGAGTAGTGGATATCCTTAAAGGCTAAAATGTTTTAATGTCTTTTTATTGTATTGTTAGGTATACAGACCACGCCAAAAGATATGCATAAGATTTATGGTTTAAATAAGACATCAAGTTTTATTAACTTCCTAGGTAACCTGAACAACATAGGTCAAAGAGATCTTATGTTCTATTTTCCAACATTATTTCCAAAAAAAACAATGCCGTTTGACAATATTTTAAGTAATACCCAAGCATGTTGCTTTACATGCTATGTAAATTATGTATGCACCATTTAATCTCATGGATGATTCATACTGAATCATCAGAAACTGTGATATGTTGACGTGCTTTACGATAATGAAAAATAAAGTGAATAAATTAAAGTTCTTAGTGATGAAGGATCCAGCAGAATTTGACTGCTATAATGACGGTCAGGGTGTCTAAAGGGCAAGTTGAAGAAGATGGTTTCCTACAGGATGTTTGACACTTAAAGATGCTACGTGGAGCCCGCAGAAAGGATTGGACGGGCAGGTGGAGGCTCTGTAATGGCTGGTAATAGAGCCCTCTTGTTACTATTCATGGGCTAGTCCTACTTAGGCCTTCTTACTGGGTCCCTCTGAGCCAGCACACCCCCTCCAAGGAGGGCTTTTACCCGGACTTAGGCAAGTCACTGCAACTTAGAGGACCTTTATCTATAATTCATGATTCCCTCTCAAGAAAAAAGAAAATAAAACTAACGGTGCAGCTGCAACACTCAGACCCAGGTAGAAATAAAGAGTAGTATATACGAGTGCATTTTAGATTAATAATATTTAATATTTAGATTAATAATAATAGAGTAGTGAGTGTATAAGTATTATCGTTGTTGTCATAAATGTCATAATTATTTCATAAATGCAAAAGTTTTTGTTAAGTTATGTGTTGGTGTTGTTGGGTCGTCCGGAAATTACTACAATTCATGGTTTGAAAATATAAAAAATTAAATTAATGATCTATCATCAGTGTTGTATCAGTTTTAGAAGTCAAAAACTCTAGATTACTTCCCATACATTTCCGCTAACTACTAAACAACTTCTTTATGCCCTGTAGATAGAATTTTAAGTATTAAATACCATTAAATTGTAATTAAGTATTTTTATTGATTTTTGTTATAAAATTTCTCATCACTTTTAGGAAATCAGTGCAAGTGTTTTTAAACATGTTAGTCTGTTGGGGAGAGGTCCGGAGGAGTCTCTCGACCAAGCTCGAACAATTTTCTTGCGTTGTGAATCAACTCTTTGAAATTTTATCGCAAACTTATAGTCAAGCAGTGGCATGCTACAGTTGTAAAAAAAAATATTCAAGTTTGGAAGAGGATAAATCAGGTTCCTTGAAAAAAAAAAGTATTAATGAAAATTGAAGTCTCTAGCACAAAGATAAACTTTTAAATGATGGTCGTGAACGCAATATATTTCACAACTTCTGAAGATTCATCAATCTCGCAAAACTATCGCGTATGAAACGACTCATTATGACTTGAAGTAACAGGGAATATAAAAATCAGAAAAACACTGGGTAAAATAAAGGTAAAAATAAACTGAAAGAAGAATTATATTCAATTAAGAAAAACATTAAATCCTTCATTGGTTGACAAATAGTGAATAAAAATGGAATAAATAAACCCTATTGCATTTTGGTTATATATTGGTTCATAAATTAATTATATTGAAATAAGTCAAATAAATGTGCTTTAGACTCAAAAACTAAAACATATTGGTGTTATAGGCGGGTATAGTTTAAATTGATTATTAGCTCTTAAATACATGAAACAAATCGTTTTTAAAACATAAAAAATTTTCAGTTTAACAAAAATTGAAATAATGAGTTGATTTTCGTTAACTCATCACTCAGTTTATGTAAATAAAATCTTTTGTATTAACGAAGATATTGGCATATTGACATATTGGACATGCTCACTGACCTAACTCTATATATATTTTTTTCTGTTAGTTTTACATTCGGTCAGCCTGTTGCTGTTACAGGTAATTTCTATTTAAATTTTTTGAGACGCCTTTAAGAATTGAAGCCTAGAACAAAAAAAAAAAAGGTATAATAACACAACTTTTCAATTTATAATTATTATTAATCAGGTATTCTCACTCGGTTTATTTTAACGGATTTCCAAATTTATCGCAAGTTCTAAGTAATTTCTACAGTTCATGAGCGGTAAAAACCAATTGAAATTCGAATTGAACGGAACAACCAAGGTTGGCCAACTTGACTCCACGATGGGGAAGCTATAAAATTTATCACCACAGGACGTCAGATGGAAAAGCCTCTATCCCCCTCCCTTCGAACCCTTCCGATCCTCAGAAGATTAATTTTCCAAGAGACGTGATATTTACGAACTGTAAATAATGTTCCACTCATACAGCCACCTCTTACTTCCTTATTTGGTGTCCTTTCACAGCTTTCCTACGACTCGTGGTGTTATAATCCTGAAGGTTGTTTCCTTTTTTGTGTCTACAAGAATTTGAAACGGACAACCAAATAAATGTGCTTTAGACTCAAAAACTAAAACATATTGGTGTTATAGGCGGGTATAGTTTAAATTGACGGATGAGTCCGCATTACTAAGACAGTTGTGCTTTCTCTGTTCTGCCAATTATTCAAATAAGTTGACAAGGTATTTTTTAAGGCAAAATACCTTAGGTACCTTTTAAGGCAAAAATATTAGTGACTGCACAGCAATTAATTTATGCATTAATTAAGTAGTAAGTAGGTAGTATTGAACCACATTGCTCAAATTTCCTTTCTAAAAACTCTAATAGCAATTACTATGTTTTACAATAATCCAAAAAGTCGTTTACTAGAGCATCCAACGTTTATGTATTATTAATAAGATTCTAGTTTGATTGGATAGTTGTCATGGATATGTCATTTGGCTGGGGGTTACACTCTTTTAGTGTAACGTTTTTTTCACATTAATTTTGACAAGCTATAGATCTGTTGATGTTTCTCGAGTCGAAAATTTGACAACAATTTTCCAATCGGAAATTTAACGGAGAATATTTTTGGTATACAACATTTGCTTCTCGGACCAACCGTTTAAGAGCTATATAGGTTTGAATAAAAAAAAGTCACTTTTTCATACATTGTTGTTTCTTTGATCAACATTATTACGGCTATTACCTGCTTCGACATTAATTGGAGAAAATTTCTTGCTTTATAAAATTTGCCGTTTTGGATCTATATTGTTTTGAATAAAAAAGGCCACCGCTATTTTCTCTTGACTTTATTTATTTCAAATAATTAACGATTATTAATTTTACTTAATTATTAAATTAGTAATTTGATCATTTTAATTCTCAAATATAAATTGGAAAAACAGTATTTTATAGAAAGATCTTGATCTATTGTTTTTCCCAGTCCGGAAAAAATTGATTTTTTTTTAACATGCTATTGCATTTTAAGTATATTTCAACTAACGAAGACCTATCTCTTAGGTTTTTTTTAACTAGCTGAACTTCACCAACCTTTTTTAAAAAAAAAAAAATTAAATAAAAAAAGGAGTGACCTTTTTAAAATTCAATTCATTGCCGTCACTATCTGTTCCACCCTTTTGTTTTACAAAAACCTTTAAGCAACATTTTTTATTTAGATTATTCCTTTAATGAATTTTTAATTCTGTCATTATTTAGTCGTTTTAAAGTAGGTGATTCAGCCATGGCTTTAGATACATAGTATAAACAAGAATAGTTAATATATTAAAAAGGCATAACTCCACATTTGCTTTATTCATTTAACTACATGTTTCAGAGCTTGTCATGTTGCTCCATCTTCAGGTTCTACAATCATTATGTTATTTTACAATTCTCTACTATATTATTACATCACTTAACTATTTTTGGTTTTTATTACCTAACACTGTGATATTCTCACTTGGTCATCTCTTCTACGCTGACACCACTGGGCAATGTTCAATTATTGTTTTGTTTATTTATTGTCAGCATTCTGGCCTATTTCATTTAGTTCCTATTTTACCATTCCATTTCCATTCTATTAGTTGTATTGTCACTACTATTTACATTTTTATTACTTTTATTTATTAATGATTTTATTCTTTTTATGGACTATTTATATTTTCAGTCTATCTATTAATTTAGCATAGTTTGTACCAATTTTATGTGTATCAGTTTTGTAGTTTACTGCCTAGTCTATTGTTTTATTTATATAAATTGCTTCCATTATTTTTCTATTTTTGGTTTTATACTCATGATTTAATATGGTTGTATTTTCAAAGTCAAATTCATTTTTGAATTTGTTTGTGTGTTCACACAGTGCAGTCTTATTATTTTTCTCATTGTTATTTATTCTTTTGCAGTCATATTTATGCTGGTTCACTCTTTTAATTAAATTCTGTTTGGTTTCACCTATGTAATGCATTTCACAATCTTTGCAGTTTATTTTATATATCAGATCTTTTTTAGTCCACTTGTCTATTGTTTCTGTATTTCTTATTATGTTATTAATTTTATTAATATAATTATATAAAGCACCATTAATTTTAAAGTTTTCATTATTTAAATTATTTATTAATTGTCTTGTAAGTGTTGGGATGTATTTCACTCTGTTATTAAAAAGGAGTTATGCCTTTTTAATATAATAACTGATATTAATCTCCTTAAATGAAACATTTAAAGAATAGTTAAGTTTCTAATAAATCAGATAAAATAATTATATTACGAGAAAAATATTTTTAAATGAAACTATTTGTAAAAGAAATGTCTGACTGATCGCTCAGTTGAGCATGCGCTAATCCCCAGGAGCTGCTAATAACACGTCCTCACTGCACCTATTATAATAACTTGGTCCCAGCACAGGCTCTCTTTACAGATTTAAAATAAATATTTCTCTAAAAATAATTCCTTTAAAAGAAAAAGAAAAAAAAAAAATGTTACCCTTTATTTATATATATATATATATATATATATATATATATATATATATATATATATATATATATATATATATATATATATATATATATATATATTTAAAACCTTAGCATTATACATCACACATTGTAAGGGCGAAGAAAATATCTGTACGTTGTAATAAAAATGTCGGTATCTACTCTTAACCTGCGTTTTAGTACCATTTGTGGCATTTATTTTTCTTGAGAGGATTGGATTAAAACTTCTTTTAACGAAAAAATAAATTAATTATTTTCAGTTTATCTGGATTATAAAAAAAATCGACGTGAGAATAACATATTTGACTATCACTTATCTATAATATTATATAAAAGGACAAGCCATTTTTCGCTTGCTATCACTAACCACAAAAACTATCGATCCAATCTATACAAAATTTTAACCAAATCATCCTTATAGTTCCTGCAAAGTATAGCAATAATAAAATCAACTGATTTTCAATTAATATGTTATTAAAAAAATGATAATATTTGGATAACAGTGAGGTTATCAGTCAATTTGATTGTTATTAAGAAGAGGTAAATATGTGGTGAAATTTATCGACGTTGGAGTGACGTTTGAAAATTGACCGTTATATCAATAATAATATTGTAAATATTCCCAGTACATCTAGATTACCAACTCATACAATAAAACTAAAAATTGGATGTTTAACCATGTTTTTACGTCATCTTCAACCACCTAATAATTGCAATGTTATCGGATTTAAAGGTTTCTCACTGAAACAGTAACTAGAGAAATTTCATTTATTCCTAGAATCCCTCACTGATCTATCGTTTCAGTTCAAACGATTAAAATTTCCAATTATATTTCCTTTTGCTATTACAATCAACAAAGCGCAAAGCTAGACAAACAAAAACGTTGCAGTGTATATTTGGACTGACTTTCTGTGAGTTTCTCTCACGGTCATTAATATTTAGGGCTTTCTAGAACAGGAAACCCTAACAATCAATACATTCTCATAGTATTTTACATATACTTAAATTTATTGAAATTTACAACTGTACAAAATATGTACATCAAGTAAATGTGTTGATAGTGAATACAATGGCATGTAAATAACTTGTGAATAACAACTCACCAGTAGCACTTCAATAAATTCTACACTATAAGGTCGCTAGGCTATCTTCTTTTCAGACACCTCGGCGGATTATTAGGAATGGAGTGCGAATCAAGTTGGGTGACTAATGGATTAGAGTGGTTATGGAGCTTATTATGGAACGATAGGTATCTGGTTTGGGCTAAATCAGTAACATATGGTACATTAAGATCTTTTTGGATAAGTTTATTTGTAACAATGTAAGGAGCATTAAGGATTTTTAGAAGGATTGGATACGGGAAGAATTAGAAGGTTGAGTTTAGCCCCAAAGCTCAACTCCATATGTCCACCAAATAGGTCTGATAACTGTCATGTAAATGAGTCTTTTGTAGTAAAGGGGAAGGTTTGAGCGTTTGTCTAGTAAATATTGAAGAAGTCGAAAACGACGAGCAGTTTCCTGTCGTTTTAATCATGCTTGTGGATTTCAAGTTAAACGTTTTTCCAAGTGGAGTCCTAGGTAGCGGATCTGTTCAAAAGGGATTAGTGGAATATCATTGAAGAATACTGTAGGCAGGGGGTCTTAGGTTTACGACGAATGTTAAAGTTTATTTGGTGAGATATATCAGGATTTATTTCGATTCTCCATTTATGTATATGTATGTATATTATAACACCATTCTTGAAGGTTTAGGATATGGGTTTGGAGTTTTTGAGAGGCAATGAAGGGATCATTGTTTACTGATAACTCACATGTGTCATCAGCCTAAGTGTTGAGGATCTCATAATATTGGGAGAAAAAAATCGAAATGTCGTTTATTCTTTAGAATTTATTTTTTATTCTTTGCACGATTTCTAGAACAAAAAACTTGTATTAACAAATAAATAAAACATTAATTATGAGGTTAAAATTATCCAAGTATTTTACTAATGAGTGTGAACAAAGCCGCGACGTGTGATGCTAGTTATAAATAAATATATTTCATTTACAATTATTCTTTTCATAGGTTAAAACTCATTCTTTGATATTTATATATTCTTACCTTGGAAAACTGAAAACTTAATATATTTAATGAGAAAAATGATAATGGTGAAATTTTTATCCTTACAATTAGCTTGGAAAACTAAAAGTTCAAATGGGCCGTAAAGAGGTTCAAATTAACTTTTTTTCCTCTCACTTACTAACTTATGGTGAAATATTCCTCTTTTGTTTTTTGAATTAAATATTATTTTAGGTGGAAGAGTTGTGAAAGCGCAGGTTCCATTAGGCTCTGAATAAGACCCTACCGTAACTTATGCATTCCATTACAATATTTTCACCGGTTAGCCCGCCTATTTCAGGTTTCCTTTTTCCCTTTTGTTCTTAATTTTCTTTCCCTGCATTTTTTTTTTTTTTTTTTTTCTATATTACGAAAAATAAGAAATGATCAATTCACAGTGAGTAATAAATATTTTAAAAACCTTGGTGTAAGTTAATTTTATTGTAAAATATCTTTAAAAATTATGTTTGGGATTTATCAATTGTAAGACATAGCAATGTCAAAAGCATAACATTATGTTAATATATTATATATTTCTTTATATATTCGATTTGTTATAATAAACTGAATGTCTGTCAAATTTTTATTTATACGCAAAATTCGTCAAAAATGTTTGCATATTCTCTCTCCTCTTTAACTCTTTAACATTTTAAGGAGTCATATTTTATCTATCATAATGCAATCTTAGTTTTAGATGAATTAAAATGTAATCTTTATTTGTTTAGAGGAATATACTTCTGTACTATTTATTGCTTTCTAAAGTAAAGGCTGAAGAGACATACCGCTAATAATATACTGTACGAATAATGACGATTTTCAAATAAATAAATTAGCATTTCGATGATTTTCATAATAAACTTTGAGGTTATAATTAATGTTATAATATAATCACCGTAAACTACTTGAAAATACGTTACAGTATTACTATTTATTAACCTTATTTTTAAAGTCCTGTGCGACTGTGCTATAGCGCTCTCCCTCAGCCTCCACTGGATTCTATAGTATTAGTGACGCAGCCGAGAGAACAGCGCTGGAAACTCTCTGAGTCGGAGCCCGGCTTGCCCTCCACATTGGATTTTTCTCGTAATTTTGTAAATATTGTATATAGAGTATGATTGTATTTATGATTCTTTTCTATTCTTCCTTAATTTTTATTGTTTGTTTATTTCGTTTAACGTCACTTTATGCAGCCATGGCTAATCGGACGATGCTACGATGGGCATCCTAAATTTTGCCTACCCAGGTATAATTAGGAAAGGGATCTTTAACGAGTACCTGACATCGCACAGGCTCGGGACCCCCATTTTACATCCCTTCCGAAGGACGTCATAGCTAAGGATTTTTTAGTCCCTTTAAAAAATCCTAAGGTCATCTGCCGGGCTGCGAACCCGCGATCTTGGGTTTAGTAGGTTGCTATGCTAACCACTACACCACAGGCGACTGCCCTTAATTTTTATTATTATTGATTTATTAGTTTCAACAACTACCACTTTTTTTATTTATTTATGTTTTATATATATATTTTTTTTTTTTTTGGCCTAAGACGTTCATTTAAGTCCTATACTGAAATAACACCTATTTTACATTATCATTTATTATATTCTATTTTACTTGTAGCTTTATTTTATTTTATTTCTTGTATATTTAGAGGCTGTTTATTTTAATTTTATTACTTTAACTTCTTTTACTTTATTTTATATCATTGTACTGATTGTTTGAATGAGTCTTTGCCATCCATATTTCCATATATCATTGAGTAAGCAGCTTTTGATTATTCTAAGTAAGAACTTAAAAAAAAAAAAATACATATCTGTACCTCGGAGGTACCGGATACTAAATCGCATTTCCATAACTTTACAGGAGAGCAGTTTAAAGAAAAAATATTTCATTTCCTGAAGTGTTTATTATATTAATGTGTACGAAATAAATCTTGACTTTCCCATCCAGGCTTGAATAAGTTGGTAACCCATCTTTCCTGCCCTAATTGGAGTACATAAGGACATTATGCCGTCCCCCAAAAAATAAATTATTAAATAAAAAAAAAATTATGTAACTTACCTTACAATTAATTTGTCTAGGACATAGAATTCTATACCTCTGTATAAAGGGAAAAAAGGCTAAATGGAATACATAATAATATATTTTTGGTAAAAAAAAGGACGTAGTGTTCTGTACCTCCGAGGTAAAGATATATTTTCCCCGTATACAGATTATAGATACTGCTTATATTTTTTAGGACTAGTAGCCTATTTTATTTAACCCCAAGCAGATATATTTAAGATTTGTTCTAATTACTATAACTGAAATTTAAAAATATGTATTTTCTTACCAATTAATATTAGACCAGACCCTTGTAGAACTTAGAGATGTAGTTGCCACTTCAATAAGTATTATTATTGATTAATATAAATATCAAACTTGGGTACATATGTTACGTAATTTATGATATTCATTTTTTGCTGTCCGGAGCAACTTCGTTAAGATAAATACGATGTGAAAAGTTGTAGTTAACATAAATCTACCTCTTTCCTTGGTTTTGAGTATCTTTTTATTGTATTTTTTGTGGAGCTGAGCTGTTCTTTGATCAGTCCCACGATACATTTTTATATAAGCTTCTAGTGCAAGGAACATGTCCTTAAATGATTAAAATGATTGCCTCAAGATTTATCGTTACCAATGTTTAAGAAGTACTTATAAGGTGTATTTCTTTACTTAATTATTGTTTGTTTATATTAGTGTGTTTATATTTGTGTTTTTTAGACTATGATGAAGAGTACATTTAGCAGGAAGTTGAAATTTGGATGATGAATTCCCAAACATGAAGTAGTCGACTCGGGGAAGTGATATAGATGACGGACCACGAAGGCAGCGCTAATGCAGGTTATGGAAGGGGTTGGGGCCACGACTATTTCTCACCCGAAGGGCCATTAATATTTAATAAGCTCAACTTACCCTCACGGCTCGTTAGTCAGAATTATCGAGGGGTCTGATGCAGGTCGAACTGGCGCAGCGAAAGGTCGCAGGGAAAAGAATTGAGGGGGGTCGCAGGGAGAACGTACTGCCCCTGGTGGCGATAAATTGTGACCCCTGGGGTCGTTGAATTTTTACCCTTTTTCACCCCCGGGCCCTCGCACCTTATGGAATTAGCGGAACAAATTACCTTCAATCCTTTAGAACCATTATTGGTGGATATATAGTGCCTACGGTCCTGCCTCTGGAATTGATATTAACTGGCAAATGTACTCTCATATTACAGAGAACGGTAGGCTATAGGTAATAATGTAGGAAACACATTAACTGGGTAATGGCTTCGTTGAATATGAAATCAATGTTCGACGATTGTTCCACTTTTTTTTTTTATATTCAATGAAAAACACTGTATTGTTCATTTTTGAAACGCATGATGGTATAAAAGGATCAATACAATAAGATTGTTTTTCACAATGGAGTCAAACGAAAACTTACATAAATTCAAGAGATTCGGGAGTGAAACCTAGACATAATGAATTCGCTTAAAACAAATCTAAATTTTTATATGGATGACTGAATATTTCCAAAAATCATTTATCAACTTTGTTTACAGTATGAAAAAAAAAACCGGCAAATCATTTACTAGACAAGCGTTCTAAGCTCCGAATAAATTACGAAGGATTTATTTATATGACAAGACTCATTTGTACAGAGTTGAGCTTTGGGGCTTCACTAAACCTTCCATTTCTTCTCGCATCGAATCCTTACAAGCAATACCCATTCGAATCCACCAGTCTCCTAACTTGCCTCACACTCTATTCCCGATAATCCTTGGAGGCATATGAAAGAAAGATGGCCAATAGACCTTCTAATATAGAACTTTATTCAAGTGCTACAAGTGAGCAGTTCTTCACATGTTATTGGCATGCCATTGTATTACATTTTCTCAAATTTACTTATTTTATGTAATATATAAAGTTGTAAATTTCAATAATTAGTTTTTTTGTTTTTTTTTAAATATTAAATATGAATATCAAATGTCTTAATTTTTTTTTCAAAATTGGTCTTCCAATCAGCATCCATTGGGAATCTAATGACATGATCGTGAAATACTGTTTTTCTATTTTGCTTAGTAACAATCTAGAATTGCTTTAGCGTATTTAGAAAATTATCTAGGATCAGGAATAGAAAATACCACAGACTAGGATTTCAAGTACTAGGAATATTTTACAAATCCATAAAACCTCTTAGTTTGGCTTTTTTTTTCTGCCAATTACTATCGCTATGTAAAGTATTTTAATTGGTGAGTTGCAATGTCAGTGATGATTACAAAAAAAAAATAGTTATAGTAAATTATATAATTAAAAAAAAAAAAAAAATTCTACATTATTTAGCTGGTAAGCTCTCTGCTTGCCAAATAGAAATGATTAACTTTTTTTTTAAGTAGGGAAGGAAAAAAAAAAAAATGATTGTTAAATAAATACTAGGGATACACATCTTATTTATTTATTTTTTTTTTTTGACATACCTATAATTTTTCCTTCAAATGTGTTTCGTATTTATACATACGTTACGATATATAGTTTTCTCAGTATTTAAAAATTTATAGCATCAACTATATGCTAAAAAATATATTAAAAATAAAAATAACAAAACCTTAAAGAATTGATTTAAATAAGGGAAAGATTTTAATGTTGGGCTAGGAGAAAGATGGTAATACTGCTACTCGTAGCATGATTAATTATAAGTACCTACAGCCTATTCTTCGACTCATAGTAAATTACTTTTTAATTTTAAAAATTTAATTAATTTTTTGCCTAGTTCAGGTGTGGAATAAATTAACTGAAATTATACAATTGGAATATCATTGTAACATGATATGAATATTTAAAATGGCTTCTCATAAAAATTAAAAAAATAAATCGAAATTAATCGGTATATCAACATTTTAAGTCACCTATATATGTTATTATTTTCACATTATCGATATGGGATATCGATATTTTTTCACGATACCGATCTCTATTTAATACATAAAGATATGCCAGTAGGTTGAATATTAGCGAGTGAAGAAAGATTAGCTATTGAAGAGTCTGTATATTCCATTGGGTAATTATCATCATTAGGAAGCTGGGAGATGACAGGAGATAAGGCGCCCCTTTGGAACGGGGACCTCAGAAGTTGTACTGTTACCCTGATGAGGTACCTCAGAGCCTTGAAAGGGCTCCGACACTAAGCCCTTCCTCTCAAAAGCCTTTCTCTTCACAACAAAGAAGGTTGCTAATATTATAAAGCCTGTCCCTAATCACTCTCATCTCAAACTTCTAGAATTACTTTACCTTGTTAGCCTATCCAAATAAGCCGAATATATTTACGAAACCGCTCAGATAATCCTCTCAAGTTAAATTTTATCCTAACTACTTCAGTTACCTAAGAAAATCTGAGTAGCTTTGAATCTAAAGGGTTAACTAAGTCACTAAGCTATCAAACTGTGTAAATGAATGGCTAAATCAACATCCACATTTTAGGAATAGAGGTATACAATCGATTCCCTGAAACTATAAAATAAATAATTAAATTTACGTATTACCATTTTTTTTTCTTTTGACTTAAAAGTTGAATATTAACTAAATCTTAATTATAAATTATCAATATATATACAGGGCGAGTATCTCTTAGTGCAAAAAAAAAAAAAAAATGGGTGAAACTAGATCAAAAATGTGTTTAAATACTGCAGACCTCACCTTTCTATTCCAATCCGTTGCAGATATAAATCAAAGACTTTTTTGAGGAAACCACGTTTTTTGTTTTGTTTTTTTTTTCATAAAAGCTGTAATATCTCCATTTTGTTTAAATTTTTTTTTTCAAATTTTGTCCACATTTTCACATTTAGCATTAAATTTTCTATAACAGCTGAGTACCTGTAACCTTGAATTTTACATACTTGGTATCTAAAGAACAGCTTGATCTTCACCTTTTTTGGGGAAGTCAGAATGTCTTATATTACTTTAACGCTCACCGTTTTTCGAAAAAAAAAACTATCCAAAAAACGTCAAATCTCAGAAAAACTTTCAAATTTAATCAGCTTTCGAATGATATGTTAAACGTAAAATTGAGGTCTATGTTCATTATCATTGGATTTCAAACATTACATTGAAAATCTAATCAAATAAATCCTAAATAATGATAATACATAGATACATGTAATAACATAAGATCCTCTGATCTGGTGTCGTTTTATTGACAGTTTTCCTTTATTTTCTATTAAACAATATTTTTTTTTGTGAATTAAATAAGAATAAATTCTTTGCTTTTTATTCCAATGAAGAGTTTATTATGTTTAAACTGCAAATTCCCATTAAGGGATTGTCACAATGTTTTATTTACTCAAGTAAATGATTTGTATGCCAAATGAGAACACCATATTTTTTCGGTTTCAAAAATGAATTTCTCAATGAAATTGAAACAAAATCATTACGTATAACATATCATTCGAATAGCATTTCATATAAATTCTATAGTTCTTTATAAGTAGTGTTTACTATCACCTGAGGGCTTATAGAACTGACTAGATTCCCCATAATTTTCTATGTTTCTTGTACTGAGAGTACTCCTCGAAGATGTGCCCCACTGTTGGACAACTTTACGAATTTGGCACTGAGTTGATTTTTCTTTGCCAATAAGTTGTCGTTAGTTAAATGGCAGTAACCTATTATAAAACGTTCAAAATCCCCTTCTCTCTTTTGCATTGTCTGGAGGAGAAGTCCCAGCCATCGACGGTTGGCTTAATGTATGACTAAAATGATTTCTAAAAATAAACTACCTAGACACTCCAGTCACATATCATTTCCCTTGAAGAATGGTGTAGTAACTGGAGAGTTCGATTTCGACCACTACAACACCTACTTGACCAAAAGCGTTCAAATCTCCCGATTCACTACAAACCTAACTCATCTATATGACGATTATCAGACCTATTTGGACTTACGGAATAGAGTTATGGGGATCCACCAAACGATCGAATTCTTCCCGCATCCAATCACTCCAATCCAAAATCCTTCAAAAAATCCTAGATGCCCCTTACTTTGTCACAAATGAATTGATCCACAACGACCTTTATATCCTATATGTTGCTGCATTGGCACGAACCAGATACCTTTCTTTTCATAATAAACTCACTGCTCATCAAAATCCACTTGTTGCACAACTTGCTTCCATTCCATTCCTGGCAATCCTCCGAGGCGTCTGAAAGAAGATGGCCCCGTGATCTTTTGTAAATATTCATTAGAGTACTACCAATGGGTAGTTCCTCTTCAAGTTTTATTCATGTCATTATGTCTCATATATACCACATATGTACTTGATTTGTTTTTTAAATACAGTTGTACATTTCTATTTATAAAAGAATAAAAAAATTGAACTTTTTTTTTTTTTGAATTTATATATTTATTCATACCTGGCTATTAAAATTAGACAATCAGTGAATGTGTTGTTAAGAATGTGAATGGTTTGCAAGGCATAAGGGGGAGCAGAACTCAGCAGCACCTCCTGCCTTTTATTCAATATATATTTTTTTTGTTTAGTTTAGGAGGTCTCTCATTCAGCTCCTATTTTAGCATTATCTTGGTGTTGTCAGGAATATGTATTGTGGCCATGTCGTTTATAAGTGTATTAGTATGTTCATGTAATTTTTCATGGAATCGTTTGTAGTAGGTATGTATTTGTTCTTTAACTGTTTTCATGCGTAGATCAGTATGTAAAGTTATGTTGCTTACTTACGTACCATGTTGCTTTTGTGATTGCCCTGAATGTTTTCCCTATAAGTTTGGAGTTTATTAATATGTGTATTTTTAGCTGCTGTCCCGTATATCTGAGAAGCGTGTGTCCAAATAGGTTTCAGAAAGTAATTATAAGTGTTCATTTTTTGTCTAAGTTGTAGAGTTGAACGTTTGGAAAGGAGTGAATATAAAAATCTTGGTCTTTATATTTGGACCCCATGTCATTCTTCGGTCAAACGTTAGACCAAGGTAGTGTGCAGTGTCTGTTTGAGGAATCGGTATGTTGTCAAGAAAAACTGGTGGGCATGTTTCACGTCGAAGAGTAAAACGTAATGTGTTCCGATTTGTCGTTATCAATATGGGTTTTCCAGATATTAAGCCGGTCATGCAATTAACCAATGCTACAAGTAATGTGTAGAGTCTGTGAAGTATGAGTTGGGTTTTCTTTTCTTGTTAAAATTGCTGTGTCGTATGCATATGTCGCTGTAAGAATGTGAGAGCTAATTGGAATGTCGTGTGTGTATATGATGTAGAGCAGTAGACCCTACCACTGAGCCTTGTGGCTGACGCCCAACTTAATAGAAGAAAGCTCTGAGGCTTGACGGACAGAGAAAGATCTATTAGAAAGAAAGGATTGGAAGATATGATAGTGCGTCGGTGGGAGTATCTTTAGTATGAAGAAAAGTCCTTGGTACCAGACTGTGTCAAAATCTTAAGCAACATCCAGAAATACTACAGTTGTATATAATTTGTAATCTAGTGCCGTGCATATGTACTCGGTGTAATTGCTGTTTAGGCGAATGTTTTGTTCTTTCTAGCATTAGTGTTCTTTAACCTGAAAGGTCGTGGCAAAAAAAAAACATAATAAAATATAAATAAAACACAAAAAAGTGGTCAACATCATATTACTTAAAAGACTAAGATCCTTCAATATAGCCTGACCTTTATTGACCAGCCTTTAGGCAATATACTCAAAGCTCCTACGATATACAAAAATATAACTGTAGATTCAGATGGCATATAACATTTTTCTACGACGCAATTATCAACTGTTATGACTGCCTAAGGAAATAAAAAGTCTTCAAATGAATATTAAAGCTTTCGAAATTATGATATTGTTTTTAATTATCACATAACAATTCTAATAACTTTTTCTAAACTAAAGTGTTGAAGATAAATACATATAAATTGTCAAGTATATATTAAGTATAAATAGATAACAAAATCAAATAAATTAAATTTATAAAATACAAAATTTTTTTTTTTCTGGGTGGATTTATTTGCAACACCTTGTATATTTTAACCATCTCCATTGGTTAAGAAATAATTGATTTCATTGGTATTTATTCCGATAAAACTAACATAACATTCAATATCACCGCTATCAGTAGTTCCAGTGATAAATGTAAACCCTGAGCTATAAAACTTAAATCAGCTGTTTTCAATAAGCTATCATAAAAATAGATATAAATGATTATATGGAATTTCCGAGTCGGTGATAACATTACCGATTGATTGATTGGGGAAATTGATTTTTTAATTATCTTAGGACTTAAGGTCTCATCATATGGACAAAAATATAAACACTTTACAAATTAAATGTATTAAAATAATTTATGTTTAATAAATTAATAGCTACAAAATATTGACTCACTTTAGAAATATATTGAACTCCCACATGCTTAAAATGCCAACTATTGTTTCGGTTCGAGTGGCAGGTATAGTTAGAAGAATTATTTAAAAAAAAAAAAAAAATTTGCTAGAAGCGAGAAAAGTAAAGATTGCTACCACGGCTTCGGGGTTTCCCACTTGAACAACGTTGAGGATGGCCTTCCGCTGATTCGGAGATACAAGCATATAATTATTCCCTGGCTTTGTTTCTTCTAATATTTCAGTTGGTACCCCTGCAAATTTGGATTGCTGCTCCTCCATTGACAGTCTGTAAACTTCTTCAGCATTTTCAATACACATAGTGAGTGACCCGCAGTTTTTCATGTCATAAAAGACATCCGCCACTGTCTGTCCCATGAGGTTTTTAAATTTGAGTTGTCAGGGAATTTACTATCCTCTTAACTTCAAGATTTCCTAATTTAATACAACTTATTTTACCACCTTTTGCGCAAGGTGGTAAGTGGCACATTGGAACGGAATTTCCATGTAGGGGCTACCCGAATGGTCAATGTGAAGAATTCTAAGGCTCGTTTCACACTTACCCGACTGCCGTTTAAACGACACCGTGGAAACTACTTTAGGAAGAAAGAGCACTCACTATCTCTTGACAGATAAATGTCCGTGTCAGTTGAATGACACCCAACTGTCCTGCTATTGGCGGGAGAAAGCCGACACCCCCTCCAGGGAAAGGACGACCACCACCTGAACAATAGCATATTCTGCAACCACCGTCTAGTGCTTCTGAATCATATGAGTGTGAAGGGCAAGGATTTTTGGGGTTCCCCCTTGAATCTTCTCTGAATTTTCGTCAATTGTTTCAATAAACGTTTAATGTTAATTTATTTTTCCTAATCGTTTTACGTTGTTTAAATTTCGTTGTAAAATATATGTTATTTTTACAATAACAACATTTAAATTTTTTGAAACAGTAAAAAAATAAATTTCTATAATTTTGTTTTAGGCTTATAATTTGTTGTGGAGTTGTATAGAATTTTTGATTCTAACATGGAGATCATCAAACGTTTTTATAAAATGTAATAATATCATATCCTCTTCTGATGTAGTGTCGCTTTATTGACAGTTTTCCTTTATTTTCTATTAAACAATCATTTTTTCCTTTGCTTTTTATTCCAATGAACAGTTTATTATGTTTAAAAATGCACATTTCCATTAAGGGATTGTCATAATGTTTTATTTACCCAAGTAACTGATTTGTATACAAAATGAGAACACCATGTTTTTTCGGTTTCAGAAGTAAATATCTCCATGAAATTGAAACAAAATCATTACGTATAAAATATCATTCGAAAGCTGATTTAATTTGCAAGTATTTCTGAGATTTGACGTTTTGTGGATAGTTTATTCGAAAAAACGGTGAGCGTTGAAGTAATATAAGACATTGTGACTTCGCCAAATAAGGTGAAAATCTAGCTGTTCTTTAGATACCAAGTTTGTAAAATTTAAGGTTACGTGTACTCTGTTTCTTATAGGAAATTTAATGCTATATCTGAAAATGTGTCCAAAATTTGAAAATATTTAGACAAAATGGAGATATTACAGCTTTTTATGGGAAAAAACGTGATTTCCTCAAAAAAGTCTTTGATTTATCGTATATCTGCAACGGATTGGAATAGAAAGGTGAAATTTGCGGCATTTAGCTACATTTTTGATACAGTTTAACCCCATTTTTTTTTTTACACTAAAGATACTCACCCTGTATATATATATATATATTTAGGCCCTTGACTGTACATTATTTTTTATTCTAAAAGTACTATGTCCATGAATAAATAAAGAACTTTAATATTATTATTATTTATATTTGGTGGAGCAGGAGATCTACCGTTGATCTATACACCACGTTTAATCGATTCCTAAAAGTGAAAGTGTTAAGAAGAGTTCAAAACGCTCTTTCCAGCATCATTTGTTCTGTTATTCCAGCAATTTCTGCCACCTTTCAAGTCACCTATTATCTAATAAATGTGCACACTCTAATAAGTACACTGCAGACAACTACTCTTCCGTAGTAATTTTTCGTGTGCTGCAGACAGCAGTGGCACTGCATTGGGCCCCTTCCGGATAAGGGAATATTAAGATCTTGGCGTAAAAACAAACCCGTTTTATAGTAACTAGTCTTACTAGGTCTTCAGGCTTAATGATTGCTATCTTTATTATTTCGTGATCTAAGTCTTGGTCATAGATAACGATTTTTTTGTTCTTTGGCCCATTTTTGGCAAGGTGTGGAACGGACTTTGGTTAATGGTGCGAAGGTATCCATCCTGATATACGACCTTGTTCATCATGATTTTTAGGAAAGATTCGGATCCCATCTTCTCAACGTCAAATCCTGCCGCTTTAAGGAAACCCCTATATGTGGGGTTCTTTCTGGTCCGTTATAGCTATCATTGATGTTACTACAACTAAGCACCTCATATATATTAGTGACTTACCTGGCAATTGGGCTGGGTATTGGCTGACGGCATAATTACTTTGGCTGGATTTATGTTTCCTCTTTTGTGATTTTGAATTACCATTTGGAAACTGACATCTGCTATTTCACCAACAACATTCTATTGGGTCACACTATTAGTCTCCGCATTCAACGATAACATAATATTAGTATTGCTTTCTACGTCAAAATGTTACTATATAATTAAATCAGTTTTTAACCACAGAATACCCAAATTAATCAATTCCCTAAACGAATAGTAACAATTTATTAAAACTTTGTAAGCATTTGATCATGTATTAATTAACATATGTATTCTGATAAAGAAATTGTTTAGTTTACAGCTACATTCATTGGGTTTTTTGTTGTTAGTATACTTACCATATTAGCCAAATAGTGAAGTTATCCTTGAATTTTGGCAAGTTCTCGAGGTGTGTGTGGTTTTTTTTTCCACCTCTCCTTTAACATTCGAAATGATAGTTCCTTTATAAATCCAAAAATCTGTAAAACCAAAAATCTTTAGCACAAGCTTAGATTTAAGCTTTAACTTAATAGAACATTCGGTTTAAAAGCTGTAAGCTTTTAAATGCAATAAAGCCAATTTTATGTTTTACATCTTAGAAAAGATTATAAGATGAATCCCATTTTATCGGTGGCTAACTTTAATAACGTTTACATTTTTCAACCATCAATAAGTCTTTCTACCTGATCATGAAAATGTAGTACATGTTACATTTTTTCCACCCCGCCATTTAAGGATTCAGTTTGCTTGTCGACCTATGTCTTAATAAAGTTAGAAATCTAACCTCTTATTTTTGAGAATACTTAAGATCAGATTTGGGCAAAATTTAGTCATAACTAATTACTTGTAAAATAATAAATGTTGATTATATTTTGACCAACTCGACTTTGGACGTTAGACAAAATATAAATTTAGAAGATAAACCCTTAACCGGCGTTTCGGAGTCCCTGGGACTCTAGCAGATATAGAGAGTTACATAACTAATGTCATTTTCGTTCAAGCAGGATGTGTTTCCCGGCACCTTCTTAGGGTGAGGGGACGCGCCATTTGTTATGTTTACTACAGTCTTGTGCTAGTTTAAGTCGGCGTTACAATTTCTTCAGGAATCCAGAATACATTAGAACTACTGATGCTAACTAGGAGGATACCCTACTAAAATGGCTTGAGGAATCTGACTGTTTCAGATCAAGAGTGTGATCCTGAAAGCAAATTTCCTGCCGAGAATGCTGTCACAAGTGATCACGACGTTCTCTGTTATTGAAGAAGTATTACCTAGAAATTATAGAAAGTATTGTTTTATTTGTGATGCAAAAATCAAATATGCTTGCGATGTTTTAATAAACTGTATGTTCAATGCATTGAAAATCTAGATGAGTTCTAAAATAATTTTTTTTCATTTAAGAACATTTCTACCAATGTCACTTTTTTCCCTATGAAGTGTAGAAGTTAACATATGCTAATTTATTATTTGTCCCAGGCGTCAGCGAACAGAAGAGAGAAGTTGGGTCCCTTTGTCGCAAATGCGGCAGAGAGTCTGAAACACCAGCACATGTGCTGGGAATTTGCCCCAACAACTCCCTCCTTATAACACGCCGTCATCACAGAGTTAAAAAGGAAATAGTGAGGCTCCTTGAAGAGAAAGATTTTGCCTGCTTCGATGAGGTGTATTGCATCGATACCGATGGATCTACACGATACGCTGATATCGTTGCTTTTTCACGAAAAGGAAATTCAGCGTTGATTCTGGATCCCACGGTTAGATTCGAAAGCAACGATCCGGATCAAGCAGGTAAAGTGGAAAGGGAAAAGAAGGGAATATATGACAAATGCATCCCTTTCCTTAAAGAAAAGTTTCGCGAGACTTTCCGCGAGAGAGAATTCCACGTGAGAGGCCTATGGTTCGGAGCTCGCGGAACTATACCTAATAGAACAAGGAGCTTCATGGAAGACCTGGGAATTGAAATGAGGGATGTGGCTGTGTTAGCGGAAAATATTATATTGGACTCCCTGGGAATAATCCACCACCACATATATGGTAACTGATGGTTTGGGAAGAGATGGAAAGTATATACAATGAATGAAGAATGGGTAAAATGAGATATATGTTGCATATTTATCCTAGTTTTTATATAGTTATTATTATTATTGTTATTAGTTATTGATATTAGTTATATAGTTATTGTTATTGTTATCAGTTATATAGTTATTGATATTAGTTATATAGTTATTGTTATTGTTATTAGTTATATAGTTATTGTTATTTATGTGAATAGTTTTATATTTATTTTATATATTATATTTTATATTGTTATCAATAAGGTTTATATTATCTTTTTAATATTTTAAATTTTGTTTTAATTTTATTTTATATTCCGCATTTAGACCTTAGGCAATATGTTTTTCGCTAAAGTTTTTTTTTTTTTGGTATATTTTTTGGTTCGTTTTAAAAAAAAAAAAAGTGTTTCTCTCTCAGACCTAATCTGAGAGTATTTTCGTCAGAAAAATTATTATTTTGAGTTTTATATCTTGATAACTTTACTTTGTTATTCAGTTGGTTGCAAATGAAGTATTTTGTGTCTATATATGCTATTGATTATTTTAACATCGAAAAAACATTAGTTTTTAGTCCTAGGGACTCCGCGACACACGGAGTGTTTACGTTTTTGGCCACGCCGGTTAAGGGGAAAAGAAGTTTTTTTTTTATGCCTTCCTTCAGAATAAAGTATCTCACACATGGAAGTAAAAATAATCACAGAGTGAATTCGTGGCGGAAAAATTTCGTTCCTTTCTATTTACGTGGCAACATAAGGTTTGAACAGACCGAGGCGAATTCGTCTTGTTTGGGACCGTTAATGTGAATTTCTTGAAAGAGTATGTGAGCATCTTGAAAAATTGCTGAAACACCCTTTTCAGTTCGCTAGATACTTTGTCATTCATATCAGCACCATGTCGATATGAGGGTATTTCAGGAGAAAAAATGAATATTTATTCTTGCAAATTCATCTTACTCACTCAACAAAAGAACCTGTAAAAAAATATCACTCAAAAATTCAATAATTTCAAATTGAAGCTAATATATGAGAACTAATGAGATGGAGTTAGTTCTATGCAAGTAAAATAAACTATATAGGCAAAAATGTTGTCTTTCTTTTTCACTAGGTCCATTCCTAATGCATAAAAAAATAAATAAATAAATAAAAATCACGCTGTTTCTCTTAAGATTTAACATTCTTCATATTTTATACAAATTGAAGAGAATTTACTTAACAAATAGATAGAATTTATACTGGTATAAGTCTTATTATTTTTTAAAAATCCATTTGAATGAAATAACAAAATACCGTCTTACCTTTTTTTCCAGGTCACTACAATAAGATGTAAAGTTTTGCACTAGGCCCCTAACTGGGTCAAGAATCGTATTTGGGTAGAAGGTCGGTTGTTGAGTTGCGTGATGATAGTAATAGAATAGCCCCGTCTGCTCCCGTAAAAATGAGAAACTTATTACTTTAAGAGGATTGGCGATAAAATGCAGCAAAAATGGGGCGGTGACTTCCTTTTGCATTATTTTTCTTCCTCTTCCAGCCAATGCAGTATTTTCTAAAATATATATATATATATATATATATATATATATATATATATATATATATATATATATATATATATGATGTCAGAAGTGTTTAATTAGAAAGATGTTACAACTCCAACATCTACTTTGTCTAACTTACTTACTCTTAGTGACAAAATGTTGGGCACACTAAAATGGGAAAACACTTTTAAATATTATATCAAGATACAACATAGAATTCCATAGCCCCACAGAACCCACATATATTCCATCTCAAAGCCGTTTTAAACCGAGTATTATAGATTTAGCCCTTTCTAAAAATATCAATATCTCTCGTTTAGTCTCTCTACCATGTCTCTCATCGGATCACAACCCTGTGATCTTTCGGGTAAACTCCAAAGTTGATAAAAACAACACAGTTTCGAGAGTCAATTTTAAAAATGCAAACTGGCAAATATTTAGACGAACTATTGATCGAGAATTAGAAATAAACCCTGAAATTACATCCTCCTCTGATTTAGAACATAATATAAATAAATTAAATCAGCTATGTCAACCGCTATTCCAAAAATATCTCACAAATTTCACGAAAAATTTCCAATCCACCTAAAAATGCTCATCAAATTAAAAAATAAAATCAGAAAAAAGTATCAAAATTCCAATAACCCAATACACAAAATAATAATGAATAGACTGAATTCATTCGTAAAAAATAAATTAAATGACTGGAAAAATCACAAATGGACCGAAACGCTAAAAGACATAAAACCTGGAGACAAATCTCTTTGGAAATTCCACCGCATTTTTACAAATCGCTCTCAATGTATACCACCCCTTAAAATACCGGATGGATTTGCCTACTCAGATAAAAGCAAAGCAACTTTACTAGCGGAATATTTTACTTCCACCTCTCAGATCACCAAAGACTTTGGCTCACCCCACCACAATCGCTCAGTAAACAAAACTGTAAATAAATATCTTCAGCAAAAGGTACCATCTAACTTCCCTTCCGTATCACCAAAAGAAATAATTCATATTATAAAAAAGCTAAAAACTAAAAAAGCTCCGGGCGAAGAAAATATTCCTACAATAGTAATTAAAAATCTCAGTAAAAAATCAATAATGTTCTTGACAAAGATTTTCAATTCCATTTTCCGCCTCCGACATTTCCCTGCTTCCTGGAAAACAGCAAAAACTATACCAATACCTAAACCAAATAAAGACCCCTAAGAAGCCGTTAACTATAGACAAATTAGCCTTCTTAACATTCTTTCAAAAATATTTGAAAAAATATTCTTGAAGAGGTTAAACAAGTTTATATCGGACAACAATATCATGATTAATGAACAATTTGGTTTTAGAAACCACCATTCTACAGTGGCACAATTAGCTAGATTGACAGATTTTATTACAGCAGGCTTTAACGAAAAAAAAACATACTGGGATGATCTTACTAGACATCGAAAAGGCTTTTGACACAATATGGCATAACGGACTAATTTACAAGCTTATCACTTACCAATTCCCACACTACATCATACACATTATCCATTCATTCCTTTCTAATAGATCCTTTCAAATCACAATTAACAATACCACAACATCTAAACATTCCCTATCAGCTGGCCTTCCCCAAGGATCCTGTCTTTCCCCTACTCTCTTTAACCTGTACATATCCGACCTTCCTTCTCTTCCTTCAGTTGAAAGATCGTTTTACGCCGATGACACACCGCCATTTACACTAGTTCCTACAGAATAGATACAATAGAAAAGAGATTAAAATCATTATACTCCAAATTCAGTAAATATTACAAAAGATGGAAAATACAAATAAATGAACACAAAACTGCAGCAATAATGTTTACAAAAAGAAGACCTAAAATAGCGGATCGTATCATTCTAAATAAAATTCGAATACCTTGGGAACAAACTGTTACCTACCTAGGTCTCGAATTATATAAACGTTTAACTTTCACATCTCACATTAATAATAAATGCTGCACAGCCAAAAAACTTATCAGTACAATGTCACCATATTTCCGAAGAAAATCCCCACTATCAACTCGAAACAAAATTATTTTATATAAATCAGTCATTCGACCATGATTAACATACGCCTCTCCGGTATGGAGCTACACATGTGACTCCAATTACAAAAAAATAGAAAGAATTCAAAACCAATGCTTGAGAATCATTAACGACTACCCAAGATACACAAAAATAACTGACATGCTGCACGACCTAGATTTTCAAACAATTAAACAGTTTATTTACTCCCAGACTCAGAACTTTTTCAACTCAACAATAAACTATGACAATCCCATAATACAAGCAATAGGCAAATATAATAAGCTAACCTTAAGAAGATACGTACACAAACGAACTAGACACATACTACTAAAATAAAATTTATTTAATAAGACATTCTAAGAATTTATTAGTTTTAGTTAAAATTTAAATTTAGCAAATCAAAAGATTGTATGAGTTAATTTATTCTGAAATAGTAATTAATTTTAATGCCCAAAACGTTTATAAAAATAAGCAAACGTTTTGGGCATTAAAATTTTTATATATTTTCATTTATTTATTTTATTACTTTATATTATTTTATTATTATTATTATTTATATATATATTTTTTTTTATTATTTTTTTTTTTTTTTTTTTAGTAGGTTTTGTCAGTTTTTCCTACAGTTTAAAAGTATTCTGTAATCATTTTATTGAATGAATTGATTTATGAAGAAATTGTAGTGTGAATTGTTTTATTAGCAAAACATGTATTTATACAATCATGTTACAGAATTGTAAATTGTTAAATTGCTTTAAATAAAACTCTTTTTATATTATATTATATTGGGCACACTTTAAAAATTGTTATTTTTTCTCCTCCATCTTGCCAAATCAATTCTAAAAAAGTAATAAAATGAACTGTCACTCACTTGAGCTTAACTACCAGATTGCTTTTATATCTATTCTCATAACAAAAAAAAAAATCAATTTTTTTTTTAATTCGATTTTAACCACGTCGAAATTGTTGACACATTTTAAATTAAACTAGGTGCAGTTTAATATTTCGTAGGCTTTTCACCACATCTTATTAATTCAAAACATTCCAATTGGTAACGAATTGTAATATTTATTTATTGCATTATGAGTTTATTCCTCTCTTATAGCCAGGATAGTTATGAAATACTCGTCTTCCATTCAGTGTACTAAATATCTTAATCGAAAAGCAGTTTTTAAGGTTTTAAAATAACTATAAGGTTTTTAATAAAGTAAAAAACTTTTTTTTTTGGCTCACAAGCTATTAATAAAAAATATAATTTACTAGCATCCCCCTTCGCGGCTTCGCCCGCTCTCATAAGTAAATAACTTTGATAATTTGAACTACTAATTAAAGTTGTATTTGTTTATCGATAAAAATTTTGTATTGAAGTATGCAACAGAGCATTATTTGTTCAATGATATTTTCACGTATAGCAGTAAGTTTTAGAAGTACTATTGCTTAGGAGATAGCGTAAATACATAATTTGACATCCAATTTTATTTTTAGTTTATGTGTTGGCAGTACAGGTGGACAGAGACTCTTTCTGATAATGAACTGCTTTATTAGACCTTGCAACTAAATGCCCATGAATCATATTTTTATAGAGAATTGATTTAATCTACCTTGGTTGAAATTCCTAATCATAGAAGTATATGATAGTATGTCTAATCTTGTTTCTGCCACCTTACATTGTACATTTAAATTTTTACCATTGTATTGCTCTATGTAACACCGTACCATTTTAACCACTCTTCTGGAATCCGCATATTTATTGCATTTTTGACTAACATTTTATTGAAAATTTGTAGATTTCGTTATTGCGAAACCTTCCTGGAACTATGAAGATGATATAGTTAAAATATGGTCCTTACCGGTTCAGTAGTTTTTGTTGTTATGGATTCTTTGTCCTTTTATGTAACACTATAGATAATTGTTTAAAATTATAGTTTATAATTGGTACCTAGTTTGGCTCCTGTACACTGTTACCGCTACAAGAGTGTTTAATAATGTTTGCTGAATTTATCGGGGCATTATCTTGCTGAATAAAAATTTAATAATCTACAGTATTAATTTGGGAGAGCTGAGGATGTTCAGTAAGTGCAAGTTTATTGGTAGACCTCATTTAACTCATTATTACCAATTTATTTACTTATCAGCACAAGAAGGTAATATTCAAGAAAAGAGTACAAAAAAAAAAAAAAAAAAAAAAAAAATCGAAAAATAATATTTTATGTTGAGTCAATTTCCAGACCCATTAGACAACTCCATCTTAAATACTTCACAAGATTCCTTCTTTCCTAATCTGCCACCAACGTAGAGCCAATAAATCTTAGGGTTTCTGAATGTTTAAAGTTTATTTATGCTGCTCCCTAGCGGAGGGAGTAGGCACTAAAAACCCTAGCGAGTTATTTACTATTCAATTTGAACTCCGCCCCTGATCCGATGAATTATAACCGCCAGCAAAAGTTGGGACTCGACTTCTTATCCGTATCCTCCGATTCGCGGGTGTCGCCTCACGCCATGACTGCAGTATAAATTAACGGTGCTTAAACTGTACTTAGAGGGCTTTAAGAAACTTTGTATGCCCGAGGGTGCTATAATCTGGGATTATTTGAAGTATGACAGCCACATTAAAGTAAGCCTCCCCTTAACTTCCACCAGGCCGTTCGTCTTATTTTCATAACTCCATTTTCAGTCACATCAAAAAAAAAAAAAAAAAAAAAAAAAAATATATATATATATATATATATATATATATATATATATATATATGTAATTTTTTTGATTTTACTCAATATTGTTAAATATATTATTTTATTTTTGAAGAGAAAAGATTTGACCCAGTCGGGATTCGAACCCGAGTTTCCACCTCTCTAGCGTGGCGCCTTATCCAACTAGGCCACCGGGGTCGTATCCGAACCAGGCAAATCCTCTCTCTTCAGTGATCCATAACCCCCGGGCACTCGCAAATCGCGATGTAATTCCGGGGATGAATGTTCATATTGAACATTACATTTTTAAATTTGGATCTCTTGACAATCCGTCACCGTTTTAAATATATGTAATTTTTCTTGATTTTACTCAATATTGTTAAATATATTATTTTATTTTTGAAGAGAAAAGATTTGACCCAGTCGGGATTCGAACCCGAGTTTCCACCTCTCTAGCGTGGCGCCTTATCCAACTAGGCCACCGGGGTCGTATCCGAACCAGGCAAATCCTCTCTCTTCAGTGATCCATAACCCCCGGGCACTCGCAAATCGCGATGTAATTCCGGGATGAATGTTCATATTGAACATTACATTTTTAAATTTGGATCTCTTGACAATCCGTCACCGTTTTAAATATATGTAATTTTTCTTGATTTTACTCAATATTGTTAAATATATTATTTTATTTTTGAAGAGAAAAGATTTGACCCAGTCGGGATTCGAACCCGAGTTTCCACCTCTCTAGCGTGGCGCCTTATCCAACTAGGCCACCGGGGTCGTATCCGAACCAGGCAAATCCTCTCTCTTCAGTGATCCATAACCCCCGGGCACTCGCAAATCGCGATGTAATTCCGGGGATGAATGTTCATATTGAACATTACATTTTTAAATTTGGATCTCTTGACAATCCGTCACCGTTTTAAATATATGTAATTTTTCTTGATTTTACTCAATATTGTTAAATATATTATTTTATTTTTGAAGAGAAAAGATTTGACCCAGTCGGGATTCGAACCCGAGTTTCCACCTCTCTAGCGTGGCGCCTTATCCAACTAGGCCACCGGGGTCGTATCCGAACCAGGCAAATCCTCTCTCTTCAGTGATCCATAACCCCCGGGCACTCGCAAATCGCGATGTAATTCCGGGGATGAATGTTCATATTGAACATTACATTTTTAAATTTGGATCTCTTGACAATCCGTCACCGTTTTAAATATATGTAATTTTTTTTGATTGATTTTACTCAATATTGTTAAATATATTATTTTATTTTTGAAGAGAAAAGATTTGACCCAGTCGGGATTCGAACCCGAGTTTCCACCTCTCTAGCGTGGCGCCTTATCCAACTAGGCCACCGGGGTCGTATCCGAACCAGGCAAATCCTCTCTCTTCAGTGATCCATAACCCCCGGGCACTCGCAAATCGCGATGTAATTCCGGGGATGAATGTTCATATTGAACATTACATTTTTAAATTTGGATCTCTTGACAATCCGTCACCGTTTTAAATATATGTAATTTTTCTTGATTTTACTCAATATTGTTAAATATATTATTTTATTTTTGAAGAGAAAAGATTTGACCCAGTCGGGATTCGAACCCGAGTTTCCACCTCTCTAGCGTGGCGCCTTATCCAACTAGGCCACCGGGGTCGTATCCGAACCAGGCAAATCCTCTCTCTTCAGTGATCCATAACCCCCGGGCACTCGCAAATCGCGATGTAATTCCGGGGATGAATGTTCATATTGAACATTACATTTTTAAATTTGGATCTCTTGACAATCCGTCACCGTTTTAAATATATGTAATTTTTCTTGATTTTACTCAATATTGTTAAATATATTATTTTATTTTTGAAGAGAAAAGATTTGACCCAGTCGGGATTCGAACCCGAGTTTCCACCTCTCTAGCGTGGCGCCTTATCCAACTAGGCCACCGGGGTCGTATCCGAACCAGGCAAATCCTCTCTCTTCAGTGATCCATAACCCCCGGGCACTCGCAAATCGCGATGTAATTCCGGGGATGAATGTTCATATTGAACATTACATTTTTAAATTTGGATCTCTTGACAATCCGTCACCGTTTTAAATATATGTAATTTTTCTTGATTTTACTCAATATTGTTAAATATATTATTTTATTTTTGAAGAGAAAAGATTTGACCCAGTCGGGATTCGAACCCGAGTTTCCACCTCTCTAGCGTGGCGCCTTATCCAACTAGGCCACCGGGGTCGTATCCGAACCAGGCAAATCCTCTCTCTTCAGTGATCCATAACCCCCGGGCACTCGCAAATCGCGATGTAATTCCGGGGATGAATGTTCATATTGAACATTACATTTTTAAATTTGGATCTCTTGACAATCCGTCACCGTTTTAAATATATGTAATTTTTCTTGATTTTACTCAATATTGTTAAATATATTATTTTATTTTTGAAGAGAAAAGATTTGACCCAGTCGGGAATCGAACCCGAGTTTCCACCTCTCTAGCGTGGCGCCTTATCCAACTAGGCCACCGGGGTCGTATCCGAACCAGGCAAATCCTCTCTCTTCAGTGATCCATAACCCCCGGGTTCGGATACGACCCCGGTGGCCTAGTTGGATAAGGCGCCACGCTAGAGAGGTGGAAACTCGGGTTCGAATCCCGACTGGGTCAAATCTTTTCTCTTCAAAAATAAAATAATATATTTAACAATATTGAGTAAAATCAAGAAAAATTACATATATTTAAAACGGTGACGGATTGTCAAGAGATCCAAATTTAAAAATGTAATGTTCAATATGAACATTCATCCCCGGAATTACATCGCGATTTGCGAGTGCCCGGGGGTTATGGATCACTGAAGAGAGAGGATTTGCCTGGTTCGGATACGACCCCGGTGGCCTAGTTGGATAAGGCGCCACGCTAGAGAGGTGGAAACTCGGGTTCGAATCCCGACTGGGTCAAATCTTTTCTCTTCAAAAATAAAATAATATATTTAACAATATTGAGTAAAATCAAGAAAAATTACATATATATATATATATATATATATATATATATATATATATATATATATATATATATATATATATTTATTTTTTTTTTTTTTTTTTTTTTGATGTGACTGAAAATGGAGTTATGAAATTAAGACGAACGGCCTGGTGGAAGTTAAGGGGAGGCTTACTTTAATGTGGCTGTCATACTTCAAATAATCCCAGATTATAGCACCCTCGGGCATACAAAGTTTCTTAAAGCCCTCTAAGTACAGTTTAAGCACCGTTAATTTATACTGCAGTCATGGCGTGAGGCGACACCCGCGAATCGGAGGATACGGATAAGAAGTCGAGTCCCAACTTTTGCTGGCGGTTATAATTCATCGGATCAGGGGCGGAGTTCAAATTGAATAGTAAATAACTCGCTAGGGTTTTTAGTGCCTACTCCCTCCGCTAGGGAGCAGCATAAATAAACTTTAAACATTCAGAAACCCTAAGATTTATTGGCTCTACGTTGGTGGCAGATTAGGAAAGAAGGAATCTTGTGAAGTATTTAAGATGGAGTTGTCTAATGGGTCTGGAAATTGACTCAACATAAAATATTATTTTTCGATTTTTTTTTTTTTTTTTTTTGTACTCTTTTCTTGAATATTACCTTCTTGTGCTGATAAGTAAATAAATTGGTAATAATGAGTTAAATGAGGTCTACCAATAAACTTGCACTTACTGAACATCCTCAGCTCTCCCAAATTAATACTGTAGATTATTAAATTTTTATTCAGCAAGATAATGCCCCGATAAATTCAGCAAACATTATTAAACACTCTTGTAGCGGTAACAGTGTACAGGAGCCAAACTAGGTACCAATTATAAACTATAATTTTAAACAATTATCTATAGTGTTACATAAAAGGACAAAGAATCCATAACAACAAAAAAACTACTGAACCGGTAAGGACCATATTTTAACTATATCATCTTCATAGTTCCAGGAAGGTTTCGCAATAACGAAATCTACAAATTTTCAATAAAATGTTAGTCAAAAATGCAATAAATATGCGGATTCCAGAAGAGTGGTTAAAATGGTACGGTGTTACATAGAGCAATACAATGGTAAAAATTTAAATGTACAATGTAAGGTGGCAGAAACAAGATTAGACATACTATCATATACTTCTATGATTAGGAATTTCAACCAAGGTAGATGAAATCAATTCTCTATAAAAATATGATTCATGGGCATTTAGTTGCAAGGTCTAATAAAGCAGTTCATTATCAGAAAGAGTCTCTGTCCACCTGTACTGCCAACACATAAACTAAAAATAAAATTGGATGTCAAATTATGTATTTACGCTATCTCCTAAGCAATAGTACTTCTAAAACTTACTGCTATACGTGAAAATATCATTGAACAAATAATGCTCTGTTGCATACTTCAATACAAAATTTTTATCGATAAACAAATACAACTTTAATTAGTAGTTCAAATTATCAAAGTTATTTACTTATGAGAGCGGACGAAGCCGCGAAGGGGGATGCTAGTAAATTATATTTTTTATTAATAGCTTGTGAGCCAAAAAAAAAAGTTTTTTACTTTATTAAAAACCTTATAGTTATTTTAAAACCTTAAAAACTGCTTTTCGATTAAGATATTTAGTACACTGAATGGAAGACGAGTATTTCATAACTATCCTGGCTATAAGAGAGGAATAAACTCATAATGCAATAAATAAATATTACAATTCGTTACCAATTGGAATGTTTTGAATTAATAAGATGTGGTGAAAAGCCTACGAAATATTAAACTGCACCTAGTTTAATTTAAAATGTGTCAACAATTTCGACGTGGTTAAAATCGAATTAAAAAAAAAATTGATTTTTTTTTTGTTATGAGAATAGATATAAAAGCAATCTGGTAGTTAAGCTCAAGTGAGTGACAGTTCATTTTATTACTTTTTTAGAATTGATTTGGCAAGATGGAGGAGAAAAAATAACAATTTTTAAAGTGTGCCCAATATAATATAATATAAAAAGAGTTTTATTTAAAGCAATTTAACAATTTACAATTCTGTAACATGATTGTATAAATACATGTTTTGCTAATAAAACAATTCACACTACAATTTCTTCATAAATCAATTCATTCAATAAAATGATTACAGAATACTTTTAAACTGTAGGAAAAACTGACAAAAACCTACTAAAAAAAAAAAATCTTTTCTCTTCAAAAATAAAATAATATATATATATATATATATATATATATATATATATATATATATATATATACACACATATATATATATATATATATATATATATATATATACACACATATATATATATATATATATATATATATATATATATATATATAAATATATTTTTTATTTCTGTTTTATTTTTGATACTTTAATAACAAAAATAATTAATGAGTTAATAGTCAAGCCTTTAAAATTTTGTTAAGACTCGTCACTCGAAAAAGCTGTGAATACTGAACTGGAATTGACTTGTCAACTTTGGTGGATACAGCAGGATTTCAATTATTTACTAATATAAAATATTCCAAAATATATTATATAAGTATTCCAAAGGTTCGGGGTTTCATTCATTACTTATGAAATCTAAGATGTTACTAAACCTTTTACTTTAAACCGAAGATGGGCAGATGCACCGATATTATCTGCTGATTTTTCTTAATGGTCTATTGGAGCCCCAAAACCTCTCAGAATAGGTAACGATATGAAAAATAGTCTTTACACAATGACAACAAGAATCTTCTAATAATAACAGAAATGTGTAATAAAATGGTGTAATGTCTGACTGCATCTTTTATTTTTAAATTGTCATTCAATTTTTTTTTTTATTAACAAATATAAATATTCATCAAGTTGATGTTTGTTTGAAGTATCAATACTTCATTTTTTTGCTAACGATAACGGTACTGATCGTTTTCTAGGAATCGACTTTTGATAATCTATTCTCGACAATCAAGAATCGACGCATCCCTGATTGACACAAACTTAACATTCAGCTGCGTGTTTCGTGACGTTTATCCCATCTTCTGGTATAAGTGAATAAACACTTTTCTCTAATAAAATAAGAATCTATACTTTTATGTAAAAGGAAAAGCCATTCTTCATTTGTGGTCACTAACCGCGAAAACTACTTAACCAATCTGCAGCAAATTTTAATCACTCCATCTCTATAGTTCCCGGAAGGTTTAGTAAAAATAAATTCTTTTGATTTACAATTAATTTGTTATTAAAAAAATTACAATACATGGATAGCAGTAAAGTTTGAATACTGGACAAGATTGCAATGTACGATGCTATATTGAGCTGAAAAATGATAAAATTACTTTTATTCAATTAAATTATAGAAAACTTTAAATATGCAATGCGGCATGTGGATCCCAGTTTGAAAATCGACAGATGCGTGGTTACTACAATTCCGCGGGAGTTTACAATGGTAAAAATACTGAACCCATATATACCCAATTTTAACAACATCATTTTCATAGTTCTGCGAAGAAAATTTAAATGAACAATTTTGAATGGCGGAAACGAGATTTGCCACACTGTCATATATTTTTAATTTTATAAATTAAAATTCAACCGAAAAAAATCAACAATATTATATCTGCCTAACAAAAAATATTACTAAATGAAAATGTCGAATTTTTTATATTGTGGGTACAAATATGATGGATAGGCCTCACGGATAATGCTTTCTATTTCTTAATTGTCTCTATCTGGATTACCAACTCATAGTTTAAAATTAAAAACTAGATGTCAAAGTTTTATAATAGTTAATTATATAAAGTTATATAAGTTTTACGACAGTTAATATATTTATTTATCATTAAATGTTTTCTTCTGACTTATAAGTGAGAGCTATAAATAGTTTGATTGTGTGATTTTCTTGTAATTCTTGCCAATATTTAAATAAATCATTTCTTTACTGATATTGTAAAATTGCACATTCCACACCCAAAAATAAATTTGTTTGCGAATAGACATAATCTAATTGGATTCGTATGTCAATTTTTCTTTGTTAATAAGATAATAATGGTAAAAGGTAGGGGAATATTGTACCTCGATGTCGGAGTTAGAAGCAGCAGAAGATAGTGATTGGAGGAGGAGAGATAGTCCAGAAAAACATTAATTCTGAACAAATCTGTCCCTAGAGCACGATTGTACTTGGGGCGTATATATTTAATAAAAATGGCAAGCTCCCTAGAACCACCCCCCAGAGCCGGAGGAGCGCAGTTAAGGAGGATGTCCGAGGGGGCAGCTTTAGGGGGTCCATTCGCCACGCTCCTCTTAATCTTTTGTCAGCAGAACCTTTCGTTGGATCCATCCTGATTTCTGATGTCACGGGTCGTAAAACATTTCAGGAATAACCGTAAGTAAAACTGGATGGTTCGTCATGATTGGAAAAGGTCATAAATATTATATCAATTCGGAAAATAATAGTTTTATTAATTCTAAATAAGTAATAAATCTGTAAAGCTAAAGTTTCCAATTATTTTCATTAAAAATGGAACTTTATTAAATTTAAAAATTTGTGGGAACGCATAGCAGTTAAGAATCTACATACTTTTTTTTTAGGATAGCTTTAGGATTTATTAGACTTAAAACATTTACAAAAGCTTCTTGTGTTTGATTTTAAGGTGTCATTCATATTATGATTTTTTTAAACATTTGTATTTTGATACTAATCTGGAAATATTTAAGAAGTATTATCAAACTTACCTTTGTAATGTGACAGAAGTGGAGTCGTAGTTTAGGTGGTTTGGTAATTTGGATGGTCTTTACTGGTTTCTGCATTAGTTCTTTAGAATTTTTAAAAACCCATTTTTTCTCTTTTTCATGTTTTGCACTTATAACCAAATCTTCCTCAGCTCTGAGAACTTCACCCCCAAAAAAAATTGGAACCAAAATATTAATTTTTATAAACATAACTAAAATATTGAGAACAAGTTTTATTGGAGGAAATATTAGCTGGAAAGTCAAGTTGTGGTTCAGGAAATTTCTTGACTAATAATACATGTTAAAGCACTTGGAATTACCAAGGAATTTATTATTATTACCTATTCTTTATTTATTTATTTTATTTTTTCTAATCCCTATGTTTAGGAAGAGAAGAGAAGAGACTCGTTTCCGACTACTCCAACATTTACAAGACAAGCGTTCAAAGCCCTCAATAAATTACAAAAGACTCATTTTTATGTCAATAATTGTCCTTATTATCCTCAATGTTCCTTATTATGTCACAAACCAACTTATCCATAATGATCTTAATGTTTATATGTTGCTGATTTTGCACAAACCAGATACCTATCATTTCATAGTTGACTCCATAACCCACTCCTCCACTTAAACCTGTCTTCAGCTGTCCCTTTCCGGTGTTCGAAGGTCGTTCTCCATATCTTCGAGCCAACGAAGTCCAGGTCTGCCTTTCCTTCTTTCGACCGGTGTCCCTCTATCAGCATTTTAGATAGCCTACAGATTCCCTCCTTTGTAAATGCCCTCGTAAAATCGAGATTTGACTCTCCATTAAATCTGGCTACAATATCTTGGTCTGCTTACAGGTTTTAATATACGTTAACAAATGTAAATTTTGGTCTACTTTTTCTTTCCTCTATAAATGTTTCAGAGATGTATAAGTACATAATTTAAATAATAAAAGTATCGTAAAAATATCGTTCCCATTATTAAACTTGTTTTGATGCACGTAGGTCTATTTTTTTTTTACAAGCTCCTCAATCACTAATTATACCCGCCCACAATGGACCTATGAATGTCCGTAGAGGAGAGGTTTCACTTCATAGGATCTTTTTCTAGTTCAATATTTCTTTAAATAAAGAATTTTAGTAACGTGAAGTTACATCCGCAACAATAAAATGTTGTATATAAAGCCTTTTTTACTTATTTTGGTCCATACTAGTTAAGTTAGCAGGTTATTGAGTCAGCATCTTAATGATCTCAAAATAAAATTTAAACATTATTTGACTATTTACCTGAATAATAGTTTAAAACTATACGACATTCGCATTCTAAAGTTCACCCCATCCGTTACATAGTTTAATGGTTATAGATACTTTAATCATGTTTGGTTTTCGATATTCCAACTCTTCACCGATATACTAATCTGGAGCTGAAGGAGAAGATCTATGGGATTAGAGAATATCCCGGTGTATCCATTATTCAGGTGGCCGCATCGGGTACAGAGGATCAGGGATTAGACTCGGGTCAGTAGCGACCACGATATTTACACGGACATCAGCGGCCACCGCAGCATACGCGCGTATAAATCACCTTAATACCACCACAGCTTTATCTTCCCCCGGCCAAACTCAATACCACCAACGTTTGGACTATTACTTCATTCCTGGTATTTACAATAAAATTTATAATTTATAAATATAAAAAACAAAACAAAAAAACGACGAGAGAACATGATTGGTCGTTATATCACGTTAACTCTTTGAGAAGGGAGTGAAGAAGGAATAATAATATTAAAACATTTTTCATTTATATTTTGTATTCTTCAAAACTTCTTTTCCTACATTGAATAGGTACCCTTAACAAATAGATGTGGTACCTGTGAATAGTCGGTTACGTACATTTTGTGTTTAAGTGTGCCTAGTGTTATTCGGTTTCTGGGTATCGACAGAAATCAATTTTTTTTTTCTTTATTTGTGTCTAATGGACTACGTTATGAATCTATTTCAGAGATGAATACTAATTTGTGAATCATTGAAAAAATTATATTTTTCCGAAAATACGATTTTTCAACTTAACCGATTATTTGCAGGTACCAAAGAGATATATGTAACGGATTTTTTTTTCTTATGGCTTTACAGACCGTGCAGTTACTTGGCCGCCTTAACCAGCCTGTTTCACTTCTACTTATATTGGGCTATCGCTTCCACCTTGTTGCCTTTAGCTCTTTTGGTATCTTCGTTATACAAAGGCGGGGTCATTACCAATTTTTAAGACAGATTTTCGGAGGATGATTGAAGGTTTTTAGAGGATAGAGTTACTATCCCTATGCCCAACCCCCAACCTGAAGGGCCAGGAGCTATGTCAGGCAGAGGGGTCGCTCAGCTCCCCTGTGACTCTCAGTGTGAGGACAGTGTACAGCACTATGTAACGAATGTAATAAAATATAAAAAGGAAATACTTGATGATGTCCACTAGTCCGAAGGAGAAGGAAATGTAAAAGAAAGAAATTGTTTTTACATCGCACATGTATTTTACAATTCAAAAACCTAAATTTAAAAATGTTCTATTTTCACAGTGTGTGAAATATCGATAGTGTACCAGAATTATCTATTAATCCAGTGAGATGTCACAGGTGCGGTTAGATGTTAATTATGTAAATTGTTGGCATTTCATAGAATAGTATTTAACTTGAACATAATGTTGAATCAAAAAATACAGATTTTTGAGTTGTGTCACTTAAGAAATATATGTGCGATATATTCTCCTCTAAACTATACACACTAAATACTTGGACAGCATTTGTATTTCTTAAAAAAAAAACAATTTTGTTCTTGGCTTGAAAAATTTTCTACCAATATTTCCACCTCTGCGCTATAGTATGGATGGGATTTTTTAAAATCCTCACTCCTTTACAACGGTTTTGAAATTCAATGCTCAATGTAAAGGAGCATTGTCACGGAGAAGCCTGAAGGTATCGGTCTGCTTAATCGTACTCATAATAATTGTTGAATGATAAAAATAGTAAATTCAGCAAACTTTTTTTTTTTTTATAAATCGCCGTTTTTTCGAATTATTATTGCATTAATGTGTCCATTTATTTACTTATTAATAATTCTAATATGATAATTGTATTACTTATATCAAATCTAGCATTTCCCGTCGCGGCTTAAGTTAAGAACTTAAATTATGATAAGATAATTTTAGCTGATTGAGATTTGAGGTATATATATATAATTTTATTTTATTATTTTTTTTTTTTTGCTATAGTATTTGCTGGTGAAATTACAGCTCTTTCGTACAAACAATAGCACGGTTTATTTAATAAATCTGAAACATCTCAATAAATTACAATAATAAAATCCTAGACCATACTCACTATCTTACCAACTTGATATTTTCTCCATAGTTTCCAATTTTAAGTAAATGAATTAGAAATTCAGAGTCTCCCCTAGCAACTATCAATTTTTTTTTGTAATCATAGTTGATGATATTCCAAAAACATCAAGACTTTAAACATGATTTTATTGTATCGGCTATAGAACATTTTGGGTTCGGATAAAATCCACTGAAATATACGGCCAAAATAAAGGTTATGCCGCCAAATAACTTATTGTTTGAGGATTTTTGTTTGAACACTTACCGTTATTTAAGCAAGGATAGGACAAATTAAATTATCCGTGAGGTCTATGAATCATATTTTTACACACAATATCAAAATGAGAAGTGTTGAAATTTCTATATGGCAATAATTTTATCAATTTCATCTGATTGGATTTTAATTTCTAACCATAAAAGTATATAATAGTGTGGTAATCCTCGTGTCTGCTGCTCCAGACTGTACTTTTAAATTATTATTATTATAGTAAACTTTATTAATATAAACCTTTCTAGAATTATGAAGATGTTATACTAAAATTAGATGAAGTTGGGTGCAATAGTTTGCAATTGAAAACTCTATTGCAGAATGGCCACATATCGGTCGATTTTTTATATATGCTAGGATCCACATGTCGCACCACATATTTCTATAATTCTGTTAAAGCAATTTAATTGAAAAGAATTGAATTGTATCATAATTATCTAGCTCTATATAACACCGTATCTTTGTAACCTCTCTCAAATGGTGCTCGCCACCTGACGGTAGATTATCAAACTTCACGTATCACAGCGCCACATATTTATCGCTTTTTATGACAGTCTAATTGAAAATATTTAAATTTTATTATTTCTAAACTTTCCTTGAACAATGAGGATGATGTGGTTCAAATTGGGTTCAGTAGCTTTCGCGGTTAGTGATCACAAACGAAAAGTGGCTTGTCCTTTTATATAATAGTATAGATTTAAAAGTTATTTTACAATAATGAAAATATAAAATTCAACAAAACTTTTCTATCAATGTATATCTCAAAACCATTTTCATTATGTACTATTAAAATTGTTTATTTCGTTTAAAAAATAAGAATTGCAATAACAATAAACATATATAGGAGTGTTTTATTTTCCGCAAAGTGTAAATCTCAAAATTCCCACGAAATACAAGACAGGGCCGTAGTTGTTTTAGGAAAGCTTTTGAAAATAAAAAATGATAAAAAAAAACACGAAAAAGTATCATCACTTAAAAATGATTTAGGCCCCCTTCTGCATTAGCCGGGGCCATATTTCACGTGTTATCGCAGCACCGCCGGCGTCCCTATTGTGGCAATTCTCGTTCGCTTCGAATGCTCGGGCACGAACCACTCGCGACGATTTTCCAAAAAATTAACCTCATCCTTTATCAGCCTTCTCATTCTCCAACAATATCTCAAATCATTCACTAACTCTGTGTTCAACCATTTCTTCTATATCATCAATAGTTTGAGTTGAATTACTTAAGTTAGGTAAATTATGAAGATAAACATAGTCTAAAATACCAATTGGTTGAGGTGATAATAATTAATTATTACTTTTAAAAATTTAAAGAAAGGGCCTAGAAAAGATTTTAGAAATTCTTAATTAAAAAAATAAACTCTTCTGCAGGCTAATATAGGGTCGTTCTTTATTAGAATAATTATTATATTATCTAAGAATTATTATAATTGTCAAAATAACACATATTTTTATATTTATATGGCAAGTATTTAGCTCTAAAACACATAAAATTGCATTGCTAACATTCCAAATATAATTAAAAATTTGCTTCATGAACCTTGTAATGTAAATTGTTTTATTCAAAACATGTATTAACTTAGCATGTTACAATATTGTAAATAGTCAAATTTTGTTTGAATAAAATTCTTTATTATTATACTAGCATGCCCGTCGCGGCTTCGGCCGCCCTCCTTAAGTAAAGATATTTTCAACTAAAAATTAATGTTTTATTTGTTTATCGATAAGATTCTTGTATTTTAGCATGTGGTTCAGCATTATTTCGTCAATGATTTTTTCACGCATAGCAGTAATTATTAATCTAGTTATAATCGCACTGATTAGGCGGTTGAAGATTACGTAAAAGCACCATTAGACATAAATTTTTTTATTTTAATGTATGAATTGGTAATCAAGATGGATAAAGACTATTAAGAAACTCTCGCGGAAAATAAACTGCATTATCAGTGCTTACGACAGAAGGTTAGTGATAACAAACGTAAAATGGCTTGTCCTTTTATATAATAGTATAAATTATTATTATAGTAAACTTTCTAATTGAAAATCTTTCAAGAACTATGAAGATGATGTAGTTAAAATTTGGTTCAGATAGGTTCATTAGTTTTACTAAAACGCTATTGTCGCTTGCCACATATTTATAGCTTGTTGGATAACAATTTAATTGAATTAATTAACTTTATTATCAATATCTAACTATATTTAACACCGGATCATTGTAACCTCTCTTGAATGGCGCTCGCTTTACTGCACACAACATATTTATCGCTTTTTAAACAGTAATTTAATAGAAAATATGTAAATTTTAATATTGCTAAACCTTCCTTGAACTATGAAGATGATATAGTTATATTTGGTACAGAATAGTGCTATAGTTTTCGCTGTTAGTGATCACGAACGAAAATGGCTTGTCCTTTTATATATAACTTCATCATCCCCCGTCGAGGCTTCGCCCTCTCTCATAAAAGTGAAGACCTTAGATAATTTTAACTAATAATTGATTTTATCGATAAAAATCTTGTATTAAAGTGAACAATTAAAAATTATATTTTTGATGATATTTTCACGCATAGCAGTCATTATTAACTTGGTTAAATTTAGATTGATTAGGTGTTTGAATATAACATAAAGCATAATTAGACATCCAATTTTCAATTTTAATATATGAGTTGGTAATCCAGATGGACAGAGACTATTAAGAAACTGCATTATCGGTGCTTACAACTAAATGTTCAAAATTCATATTTTTACACACAATATTAAACGGCTAAGGATCGGAATTTTGATTTGTAATAATTTTCATTCGATAGAAATAATGTTATTGATTTGATCTGGTTGGATTTTAATTTCTAACCATAAAAGTATGTGATAGTGTGGCAAGACCCGTTTCTAACACTCAACATTGTACATTTAAATTTTTATTGTTGCTAAACCTAGAACTATGAAAATGATGTTATAATTTGGTATATTTCACTCCATATAGCTGTTTTTATAACAATTTAATTGAAAATAAGTAAATTTTATTATCAATGTCAAGCTCTATGTAACACTGTCTGTACCTTTTAACCTTTCATGTAGATTGCAATTGCCGCCATTTTTGAACTTCACTGTTATCCACTTATTATTCATTTTTCAATAAAGAATTAGTTGAAAATCATTACATTTTACTATTGCTAAACCATCCTATAAAGACGATGTCGTAAAAATTTGGTAGAGATTGGTTCAGTAGTTTTTGGCGGTTAGTGATCACAAACGAAAATTGGTTTGTCCTTTTATATAATAGTATAACCTAATACCGCCATATGGTAGAATCATATAGAGCCAACAGATAATTGTGACATGCAGATAATATACAAATAATATTGCGACTATAAATTAAGATATAAGCTATCCTATCTTTTTTGTTGGATCAAACTGCACACGGTGTGCAAATTTCATTAAAATTGGTCCAGTAGTTTAGGTGTCAGCCTGCCCCAAGGAAGCGACACGTAATTTATATATATCAAGACTTATAAAATTATTTTTCTCAACTCTATTCCTAATAGTAAACTCACAGTGGAGCGGCGAGCGAGGCATCGCGGCTACCAACGAGACTTGAAACAAATAAACAAATTCGTCGAAGAATCTCCATATTACGGTAAAGCTTTTCACTGATTGCCCTTCGATTCGATTCTCTTGATTTTTTATTTTTTATTTTTCCTCTTTGTCTCGTTACTACACTGTGAACCTACGCTTACTTAAACTTAAAAAGCTATGAAGTTTTGATAGTATTTTAATATACAGGGTGTCCAAAAAGAGTATCGGGTATTTGTTACTTCGATAAAACCAAAACTACTTAAAATAAAAAAAAGAATAGTTTATTGTTAATAATTACAATATAAAGTGGAAAAATATTGGAAAAAGATGATGTTACCTAAATGGTGACCGTCATGCTGCTGGCATTCTTCTAATTGGGAACGAAGATTGGCGATCACATGCTGACACATAGCTCTCGATATTGCTGCCATTTCTGACCTCATGTTTGTTCAATTGCGTCAGGTTTGTCGGATTATTCTCAAAGATCTTACTTTTAAGGTATCCCCATGCAAAATAGTCAAGTGGACTAAGGTCTGGGCTTTTGGGAGGCCAGTTGATGTTACCCCTATGCGAAATGACCTTATTAGGGAATGATTCGTTAACAGCTTCCATTGCTTGGTTTGATGTATGGCAAGTGGCCCCATCTTGTTGAAACCACGTTCTGTAGAATTTACTTTTTATTTGTTTATTTACTTTCTGGTGCCGTGTACCGCCACATTTGGTTAGTGACCCCTTACTCAGGCTGAGAACTTGAACAGATTTGTTTTTTTTTCAAAAAGTGAATGATGTTTTTGTGGAGATACGAGTTATTTTCAAGCAATGTTGAGACGTCTTGATTCATCAGACCATTATTCCTTCTTTCCTTTTGATATTTTTTGAATTCAACAAGAATATTTTGTTAATTAAGATCTATTGTCAGATTTTCCTGACATTTTGGGGGTGGTTTATCTTCCAATAATATAGCATTGTGTCACACTGTTTGACTTCTATTTATTGTGCTAACCGATTTTATTTTAAGTAGTGCAATCAGGCAATGATTAATTAATAATGTTGTTAAGTATATTTTATTTTTTAGAACTTCAATATTATCTATAAATCACTCGAATCTATTGATGGGATAATATCTGATATATTAATGGGCCTGCACACAATTCACATTACTAGACTTACTGCAGGCTATTAACATTATATGATTCTTATATAAACCCTTATTCCGGCAAGAAGTTAAGTTTTTGAAATTCTTTAAATTAAAGTAACGATAACACCTGTTGATGCCACATAATGCTTTCAACAATTTCTTCATATTTCCCTCAAAGAGGGAGGAAAAGGTAAAATACTTGAAGTTCGTCAGCCAGATTTAAAATGGTTGCTAAAGTCAAGGTGTCATGTGCTGCTAGAATAGAAAAAAAAAAACTATAAAAAGAGTTAAGTGCTTAAGTCGGCATCAAGGGCCTTCTCTACCTGGCCCTCTTTCTGCATGGTTCCTCGTCCTCCCGGGATCTTCATCCTTCATCACAAGACATCCTTCCAAAAAACTTATTTTCTGAGCCCATCTTAAATAGGGGTATATGCCCTCCACCTAATCTTTTAATTTTCCAGCAATATTGTCACCATATCACAAAGTGGTGCAGAGGTAGCAGATAAAGAAGCTATAACCTAATTGTGTTATTGTGTTATTAGGTGTATTATTAATGTACCTACACAAAGGGCGCCACTAACCTATAAACTTTGTAATGCACCTGGTTAATAATAAGCAACACTAATAGGTTATCCTCAGCTGCCGCTGCTTCTTTCGCTTTCAATTATAATAATTATGAATGTTATTTATTAATTTGGCATCATTAAATACACCGCAGGGGAGTCAACTATATTTAGTTTTATAAATGATAATATTGTTGTAAGGATCAATAGCTACAAGGATGAATGTCACCTTACGAGGAAGCGAAAGCCATGCTCAACAGAGGCACTTCCCCTTCCCCCCCCCTCCCCAGGCGGCCGGCCCCGAACATTTATCAATATAAGAGACCTAAGAGGGTAGTATAAGCCGGTGTTAGGCAAAAAGGTCCCGCTGGGAGGCTGTATCGAGTCGGGTTTACGAGTCCATCTTGTACCGGGGGGAGGACTTTTTCATGTAAATTCCGAAACGTGGAGGAGGCCGATTACCGTCTACGTGCTCCGGCTCAGCCCCCGCCGCGACACACAACAGCTAATTATATGATAATTAATACAGATGAGTCTCTTTACCCGTCTCAGATCCTAATTGGTAACCGGATTCTCTATAATTCAGTTTGATATAGTGTTCCCAGCCCTCGGGAGTGGAAGGCGTCTCAGTCCTTACATTTGCAGTTACTAAGTCAATTACCTTACTCTAGCACAGAGCAGTATATTAAACACTCTTTTAAAATGATTGGCGTAAAAATAATAAGTGGTGATCAGATATAATTAAAATATCAGATACAATTTAAACCCAGTGAAATTTTAAACCTTGTTTCAATCTGAAATTCAAATTGCTCCACTGAACGCAATTGAACCGATTGGTGGAAGAAGGTGTTAACTTTTATTAAAATGTTCAGGAGAAGCATTTTCTCCATACTTTTTGAAACTTTTTTCGGGCTTAGTTTTTTCGTTATAAAATTTAGTTATTATATTAAAAAGGCATAACTCCTCCTTTGCTTTATTCATTTACTACATGTTTCGGAGCTTGTCATGTTGCTCCATCTTCAGGTTCTACAATCATTATGTTATGTTATTTTACAATTCTTCACTATATAAATACATCACTTAACATTTTTGGTTTTTATTACCTTACACTGTGATATTCTCACTGGTCATCTCATCTACACTGACACCACTGGGCAATGTTCAATTATTGTTTTGTTTATTTATTGTCAGCTTCTGGCCTATTCATTTAGTTCCTATTTTACCATTCTACTTCCATTCTATTATTTGTATTGTCACTACTATTTACATTTTTATTACTATTATTTATTAATGATTTCATTCTTTTTATGGACAATTTATATTTTCAGTCTATCTATTAATTTAGCATAGTTTGTACCAATTTTATGAGTATCTGTTTTGTAGTTTACTGCCTGGTCTATTGTTTTATTTATATAAATTGCTTCCATTATTTTTCTATTTCTGGTTTTATACTCATGATTTAATATGGTTATATTTTCAAAGTCAAATTCATGTTTGAATTTGTTTGTGTGTTCACACAGTGCAGTCTTATTATTTTTCTCTTTGTTATTTATGAGGAGTTATGCCTTTTTAATATAATAACTAGATATTAATCTCCTTGAATGAAACATATATAGTTATAAAATTGTTTACTGTCTTTATTCTATTCTTTTGTAGCCGAGAAAGTCGACCTGAGACTCGTGGAAGGATCCAAAGGGATATATCACAGTTATTGGGCCTTGTAAATATTTCTTTAACATGATTTTCGTATTCCTTCTGGGTCTTTGGACCTACTTAAGAAGTCGCCTAGGTAAAGTAGGACGTATGGCAGATCTCACTACATGTAATCAACGAAACGCTGGAAGGTCTGGACTGCGTTTTTAAGACCAGAAGACATTCTGAGGAGTTCAAATAGAACAAAAGGTGTAATGATTGCCGTTTTTTAATATCTTCTTCAGTAGCGGCGATATGGTGATAAGCACGTACAATATCTAGAGTCGAGAATACCTAGGCGCCATCTAACTGGGTGGTAAAGTCCATCAGGTTAAATTTTCAAACGTATAAAAATTTACACCGCACACTGTTGCCTTAGATTTTTCTTCAGTTTCAGCAGCATCTTTGGCCGTGATCCGGTTTAATCGCTTAATCAAATACTGCAGTACTGTGTCAATCATTTCCATATCTCTAGCAGTACTAGAGGATGATAAGGAAGCTATTTTTTTTTTCTATTTTAGACAGCTTTCGATCGTCCACTTCCAGTTCCAATGTGGCCGGTAGATCGACTGTAGGAGCGACGTATTTTTCTGCACTCTCCAACTACAGAAGAGTGCGAAATTTGTTTCCGCATTTCGTCTGATGTAGGTAGCCCAACTCTACGAATCTTTAATTCATATATTAGCTCCTCTTTGATGAGCAAGTTTACATTTATCTTGAATAATTTTTAATTTATTTCTACTTTTAAAGTCCCTGTTTGGGCTTTAGTAGTTACGGTGTTACGGTTAAATTTTCACACGTATAAAAATTTCCATCGCACACTGTTGCCTTAAGCCCTGGTACGGTTTTAGCATTCAATGCACGCTAATCTCCGTAGACCTTGATTTTTCCATCTTTCTTGGGAACTACATGAAGAGGACTTTGCATATTCCTACCTTTATCATGACTTGGAACTCCTGCTTCCACCTTATAATTGAAAAGAATGAAATAAAAAAGGCACGGTCTCACTTTCATCAGTCTTTATCCTTGTTTCTAGAGGCACCTCGTTGAAAAAAAACCCTTCGGATTTTTCCCGACTGTCGAGAATGATTGATTAGAACGTGTAATTAAATCGTAAGGTCAATAAATCAATTCAAATAGCAACAGAAAATAAAAATACATTTTATTTGTCTAACGATAAAATAAACTCAGGAGGTTACAAAGAAAAATTATTGGTATTTTATTTCTATTATATTTTTTTATTCTATGCATAATTTAGGTGACACCTTATTGCGATTTCCTAAATTCATTCTCTTAATTTTAATTAGGTAAATTAAATTAAGCCAAATCTCATCTTTTAACGTGCAATTAATGGTAATTCGCCCTATCTATTGACATTTTTACAATTAAAATGAAAACTGCAGATGAAAAATTGTGAATGAACAAAAAGACTGATTTAAAAAAAAGAAATGCGTTATCATCTTCGATCATTAGCTTCTACTCTAACGCTTAATGATTATGGTTTATCCTTTTGTATTAGAAGTGTTAAATTGTACGAACCACTCTTTTCAGGAATTTTCGTATGTATGTTCTCGTTTTTTAAAACTTTTATTTTGTAACTATTAGAATCTGACAAATGTGAGCAATAAGTAGTGTAGATGACCTTATGATTACATTTACACATTACCACTCTCTCTCTCTCTCTCTCTCTCTCTCTCTCTCTCTCTCTCTCTATATATATATATATATATATATATATATATATATATATATATATATATATATATATATATAAATCAGTTTATTTGTGTGTGTCCTTGGCTTGGAAATGATAAATGATAATGCTCCATGTGAGGCGAATTTTTTTATCCTCATATTCAGGGGAACATTATACGACTATTGGTATATTGATTGGAAGCATAGGTGATAAGTTATGGACCAAATGCTAAAACAAAATTAAATTAAAAATTAAAAATACTATCGTACTTTATTAACAATATACACTCATCCTAGAGATCCCTCAACCAGACCTATGGAGGGACATGCCAGGTACAAAGAGGTCCCAGCTCTTCTCTCTCAGCTGGGTCACTTTTATAACAGGTATTAATACATTTAGTTTTAACAAATAAAATGATAATCTTACCTAAATATAAAACATAGAATAGAATAAAAGTCCTTTAATTTGCTCAAGTATTACTCAGACACAAAATGTTTTCATAGTAGTAACCACACCTGATATACCAGTATAAGTTTCTCATTTACATGCATAACTAAACTCATTAATTAATGCTTTTCCTAATTTCAGAGCCAAACTTTTTCTTTGCAAAAGCAGTTTATGATAAAAATAATGAAGTGCACTTTTATTATAAAGGTGGATATATTATTGAAAAGAATGAAATTTTAAGATCAAAATGATGGTGGTAATTGTTTATTGAAAAATAATAACTACCTAATCATTAGAATGAGGTGGATGTAAGGAAGATAGTGGCACTAACTCGATAGCTGAAGGCAATTACTTGGAGGGGGATTGTGTTTAGAACTGACTCAAGCCAAATCCGGATCACAGTTGGAGTGACTAAGTTGAAGGATTAAACTTGGCGGCTTACTAGGTGCCGTGGATTGGCTAAGTTGCACCTCCTTAAATCAACTTACGTCAATAATTGTTCCTCCTTCAGTGGTCAACAATCTTCAGCATAAACGTTGCTGCTAGGACTTCACTAGATTTATTCGAAGATCATCTAAGTCCCGTCTTAATATAATCCAAAAACAGAAAAAAAAATTTTTTTTCCAAACAGAATAAGAATACATTTAATATATGTCCTCGAATGTATCTAAATAAAACCGATTGAAAATTGATGATTCCTAATATGTGCTTAATGGCTCTTGTACCCTTGCATTTAATGAACTGTTTGAGATTACGACTATCACCTATAAAAAACCTGCCAAGTACATTAACAATGATGTATACTAACTCTCTGTACTACTGGGTTTCTATACTATACTTCTATAATCATAAGAACTTACTTGAATTGGTTCAGTTTTGTCTAGAAAGGTTTGATCAACATAATAAATAAAATTGTTTTTCTTTCCTCCTATAGAGATTCCTTACAAGGATAAAATGGGTGGGAATGCGTTTTGGCATCATGGATTCTAAGGAATGCCTCTTTGAAACGTGTATAATAGAGTAAGAGTCCAGCTGTGGTAACATTTCTAGAATGTTGCCTACAATAAAAGTAGTTTTTCGTAGAATAAGTAGAATTTTTAGTAGAATAGTGTGTAACAGGCATAGACAAATAAAAAGCAAAAGTTACAAAAGTGCTTTTAGAGTTACAGAAAGAAGAATAAGGAGATAATTTAGTATTAAATTTTATTTAGAGAACTTCAAAGAAGAAACACTATGACCGAATGAATTGAAAAAAATAAAATAAAATAAAAATATATTAAATTGTTATATGAAAAATAATTAATTATGACGCAGGGTCTTTACTTTATTATCAACTGGTTGAAGTATCTCAAATGTTCTTTCATCAAACGATGTCTTTCATCTTAGTGCATGTAAGTTTGTGGAGTCGGTCATTCCTACAAGTTTTGCAGTTGAGATCTCCTTAGATAATGGTTAGGTGATACATGTTCTATAAATAAATGAGCTATATTTCAATGAGTAGTTTTTGGTCTATAGACGTGCGGTGAAGACACGAACATAAGTCTTGCATTACAAGGGTATGATAATAATGTTGAAAAAAATCACTTTCCAGGAGAGTGGGAAACTGTTTCAGGGTTCATTGTAAATCACTTGGACAGATTATTACACCTGCCAATGAGGAGTAATAAGGTTAATGACAAAGCGAATTTACATTATAGAACTCACTTCAACCTATATCAATTAAAAGCAATTGTTAAAGATCAAAACAAGATATGCGATTTTCAAATTCCATACTTTGCACTTGTATCGACGATATATTTCCTGAGTGTGGAGTTTTGATCCTGGCTAACAGAATGTTTTGTTAACGAAAGTAACTGTGAAAAGAAATTTTATTGTTTCATTATATACATATATATATATATACACGCATATTATTTACATTTCAGATACTTCCTGTCCAACAGTATCCTTCAATGATATTCCGCTAATCCCTGTCGAACAGATCTGCTACCTAGGACTCCACTTGGACAAACGTCTAACTTGGAATCCACATACTAGACTAGAGCGACAAGAAACTGCTCGTCGTTACAGACTACTACAACATTTACCAGATAAACGATTAAACCTCCTAATTCATAACAAAAGACTTATTTACATGACTGTTATTAGACCAATTTGGACGTACGGAGTTGAGCTTTGGGGCTACCAATGGTTTACCAATTCATCTCGTATCCAATCCTTCCTTCCGTATCCATACCTATCCTTTCATAGTAAGCTCCATAACCACTCAAATCCATTAGTTTTTCAACTTGCTTCCCACTCCATTCCCGATAATCCTCCGATGCGTCTGAAAAGAAGATGGCCTAGAGATCTTCTAGTGTAGAATTTTATTGAAGTGCTACTGATGAGTAGTTCTTTTCAAGTTGTTACATGTCATTGTAATCGTTATCAGCTCATTTACTTGATGTACATATTTGTATAGTTGTAGATTTAGAGATAAATTGATATATCCAAAAAAACAAACAAAAAAACATTTCAGATAATCACAGTTAGTGCAGAGGGCAGGAAACATATAATCGTATTGAAGGTAAATAACAGCTTTTATCCCTAGCTGACCGCACAGTTTAAACCCCAGAGAGCAAACTAGCAAGTTGTGAAGGCAATAGCTCCTCACCGACGCACGCTAGCCACACAAAGGACTTGGTCACAAATTTCAGCCTTTGACTTTGCCGCCCGCACGCTCCTCCAAATTTATGACCATTCAAGGCAATTAAAACCTGTTAGTAGCGCCTTCACATCCTCAACTAGTTTACTAAGTACAAAGTACTTCTATTTTATTAATATTATTTAAGAGGCGATTTTCAGGAAACTTAACACATATACTTAACCAAAAATAATTCAATTAGTACTTTAGGTCCTATTCTAATTTAAATCATTCGTAAGGGGAAACAAAATTGAAAAAAAATTCATATTTATATAAAGAAATGATGCTCTTCTTTATAGTTCATCGTTTATATTCCCTAATTCGACTCGTGATTTTTACCTTATGCCAAACTATTTTTAACGCAGAATATTTTATTCATAACTAGCTGTACCCAGCGTGAGTTGCTACATTTTTTACAAACTTTTTTTTTCCTCATTTATTTAAACCGTGTGCTCTTGCCGTGCGAGGCATTTTACACGCTTGGTTATGTTACAATTTTTTTTTAGTATAATTCATTGTATTGTTTTATATGTACATATGTATAAACATAGTATTAAAGAAAAACATACAAATTAAAGAAAAATAAATAACGAAAGAAATATAAGAAAGAATAAATACAGCAATAAGCTCATAGATGAAGCAGCACACATCAAACCATAGATGTATGCCTTCTCAAACAACAAGATTTATAAATTATTATAATTGTACTTATCTTTATTTCAATTTATCAAGACTAATTAAATTTATGAATTTCTTGAATGGTACGTAGTATTTATTAAAAATTGTAGTCGGAGATTCCGGCCAAGTTCATCCATCCAATATTACGTTGCGAAATAATAGAAATCATGAAAACATTAACCAAAACAAAGGTATATGCAATAGGATGCTGACAGAATGAATTTGTTACATGTTATGTATAATGATTTTATTAATTTAAATCATACAGTATCCAAAAGAAAATTAAGAAGATTAATTTTCTTAAAGATTTTCATTAAAAAAAAAAAAAAAAAAAAAAAAAAAAAAAAAAAAAAAAAAAAAAAAGATGTGACATAAAGATTACGTAACTTTTTTATTTGATGAAGAATACTGATTAGGATAGGCTCTGAAGAAATGCATTTAAACAAACAAACCAAATTCTCTGGTTCTTCTTCGTTCTTCTCTTTTAATGGCAAACTCTTCAGGTTTATAATATACAATATGTTTAGATATTTTCTTAAAATTTATTAGTTTAAGTTGGAAAATTAATAAGGTCTATGAAATTATATTGATGAAGTTAAACCATGTCCTTAGATTTTTTCATTAATTTCGTCAACACAACATTCTAAATCTATGTAAGTTTGAATACATAACTTATATTATACCTATCATTTTGGTGACAATAAAGTATTTCATAAATAGCATACATTATTTTTTTCATAAAATAAATATTGAAAATGTTATCTTATATAGTGATAACTTTAACGTTATGGTTCTCACGACTAGTGATGTTATAAATTATTGAAAATTTCCTCCACACAAGAGAGCAATGGCCCCTACAGCTCGTTACGGAATGGATGTGATTCTACTATTTCGGATCGGCACTTGATAGTCTTGATTGGTGCTCCGAACTCTCTTCCAGAAGAAGCCTGGAATTCCATTAAACGGAAGTGCCCTAGACAGAGCGGAAGAAGATGAGGAAGGAGACAAAGAGAGGCGATGAGTAACGATTTGCTGTGAGCAATTAGTGAAGCTAAAGCCCCCCCCCCACCCCCCTCGGCTAACGAACGTTTAACGACACTTGGTCCATCCAGATCTTCTTTAATGATCTCTCCTTCACCCTCTCAATCTTTATTCGGTTCGACCTCTTACCCTCCATCAAACTGTCGAGGGCCCTGCCGGAGGACGTAGCGGAGGAGGGAACGTTGATAATTTCAGGGAGGATCACAATTATACGATAAGAGAACCAAAGATCCCTATTAGCCCAAGTACTATCCACTTATAATGTTTAATTAATATGTTTCATAACTATAAGGAATACTATACCTGCTTTAAGGATAATGTAAGATAAGAATTTAAATAATCATCATTTTTTTGAAAAATATAAGTACCTATTCATTTTGTCTTTAATAATTCCGTAATTTTAGATTGCTTGATTTTTCTGCAAGCTACGCTATATAACAGCCGTTCACATTGAATTATGAACGTTTTACAACTTCAAATGCAGGGACCGTTTGGGTAAATATTGGTTAAATATCCAGGCTCTTCGTCTTCAGAACTTCGGGAATCGGAATCGTTAAGACCTTGTTCGGTTTTTGTGACTTAGGCAACGATCTCCTGGTCACTTTGGAGTGCACAGACTGGCAAAGTTTGTTGTTTGACTTGCCAAAGTGCCAACTGTTGTTTTTAAATTCAACTAAATTTTCGAATGTTACGCGGAGGTGAACGTTGGATCACCCAGGAGGTTCTTCAATGGTGCCTATATCATCTGTTGCTTTACTTAATTCGTCGACGTATCCTTCCTTATGTACTCCGGCTTTACGAAAGCACTTTTGTATTGTAATAGGCTAAACAGCGTTCCAAGATATTGCTGTAAACTGCATAGCTTGTTAAAGTGCACTTGATTAATGAAACGTTATGAGTAGAGACCGGATTTCTGTGTTATTGCACATTTAGATCGCTTTGATTTAGCGCTCTCTAACCCAAGTAGTTATCTCATTTATAACCTAAGGATTCTTATCATTATTTTTCACGAAATTGCACAAATTTGACTTTTTGAGCTTAATTTCACGAATTCAGGTTTTACTTCACCTTGCACAATTGAACCAAATCCATCTAATTTTATTCACTTAACCATTTATTTTTTGAAAATTTTACTTATGATTATAAGCCACATTTATAACAATTATTTATATTAAATAGGTTAATTAGTTTTAAATTGAAAGTAAAAAGTCGCTTAAATCATTTGTGACCTACTACTTTTAAATTATTGTATTGAATTAGGAGCTTTGAGGATTTAGGCAAACATTGAGGATCGACGTACTTCCTAGAACTAATTGTAAGACGTTTCCTCGAAAATTTTACTCCCCGCTTCCTATTTCATTCCCCACTTCTGATTTAGGACAAAGGGCTAGTTGTTGACAAGATTTTAAACTATCAACTTTGAAAATGCCAAAAATGTCCGCGAGTGTTTCTACAAAATTGAAACAATAGACCAATGGATATCCAGAGCTGATATTTGTTTGAAACACTCGAAGAAAGCTTAAAACGAATTGAAAATGAAAAGGGAAGATGTTTATTTTCAAAATTCGAGTAAATCCTTGAGAAAAACTACGGCTACATTCGTTAAAAAAAAAAAAAATTATTGTATCAACGGAAAGGAAATAGAAACTGATAATCTGGTCCATCCACAATGGCATGCTACAAAAATTGTCCTGTTACGTCCATAGATGTAGAACGTTTCTTTTCTTTGCTAAAGAATATTTTATTAAGTGACAGGCGGCATAATTTTACTGAGAAATATTTTGAAATTTATAATGTCGTACATTTTCACGAAACTTTTAAAATCTAATTTATTTTTCAAAACATTTAATCATATTTTGTTTCAACGTAAAAGGAAATTTTAATAAAGATATTTTATATTTCTTTTAATTACAATTTTGTTCATCTCCTTTTCTTCCCAAATTTTTTAACTATTTCAGATTCAATTAACACTAAAACGAAACGTTTGTCAAAATGTCTTTAACTTAATTCAAGGCTGGTTAAGTTTTGCATATTTGTGTAAATAAATGGATTGCTGCATGTATTAAGTTTTTAAATTCACGTTTTGAGTTTTTTACTGCACGATTTTTCATATTCTGAGTTTTTTATTGCACGGTTGTGCATGTTTTGAGTTTTTACTGCACACTTTTTGATTTTTTACTGCACAAAAATCTGGTCTCTGGTTATAAGTATGTACATAGTGTCAATCAAAAACAAGGATCAACCGGTAAGTCTTTAAAAATTTCGTGAAAAAAAACTGTTGTTTCTTTGTATAACTGAATAGTAATTACAGCAGGGGAACAAATTAACTTTCGTATAAGTGAATGTTGAGTATAAATGAATATCGCACAAGTGAATATTACATTGCACAGGATTAAATGGAGTTTCCTCGGGGAACGAAAAATTCTTCGTATAACTGAATATTTCTTATAAGTGAGTTTCGCATAAGTGAGATATATATATATTTCTTTTCGTCCTTAAGGATACTGTAAATATTCTAGGATTGGTTTATAAGTTATTCGAAGGATATACCGCCATTGTTGTCCATAAGGATAGTGTTTTGAAATATTTCAGGATTTAACGGTTTTTAAGTTATCCGAAAGATATTCCGCCATAGTTGTCCTAAAGGATAATATTTTGAAATTTTTACTATTTAAACTATTTTGATTTGTATTTCGAATATTATTTTGGACTAATATGCTTATTGTGATCATACGCCATCTATATTACTTATTGCCCACATTTGTGGCAGATTGTAAAAATTACTCAATAAAAGATTTTTTTTAAATATGCTTATGGTTGCGTTGTACATCATAAGATCATGATGCATATTATAGTCAACATTTACACAATATTAGTTGAAAATAAATTCATTAAATTTCTACAATGGAAACAACAAAACATTTATAACCTGTAACACTACAAGGATGTACTAATTTATTTATACTAATCGATGTAAGGATGCACTGCTACTGGGCCAACGGCTCACGTTCAACGAAATCACGCTCCACCGCTAGTTTTTTTCCCCAATTTAAGATACTCACTTATCGGAGAATGGGTATGTCTCAGGAGGTTCACCCGAGCTGGAAACACAGGACCGATATAACAGAAAATAAATTATGTGCCTTAAACCAGATTCTTTAACTTTATTATATATTCTTAGGGTTGTCTCTAGAATGAGCTGGAAAGCCGATAGTAAAACACTATTCAACCACTATCAATCTCTAATTAGCAGTAAGATAGACCAGTAGAGCAGCTTAGCATATAATTACGCTTTAGGAACGACTCATATAATACTAGCCTACAACACTTCAATTGGAATATGTGTAAATACATTAAAATCTTCACCAGTTAAAAGCCTATTATTATAAGAAGATCCTACCTTATACTTGTCTATAGCTTATGTGTCTTTTCTACATCGGACCTCCAAAATTACAACATTTTTTATAATCTTGGGAACAACGTATTGGGCATTGCAAGCAGAACTCCTAATCTCTTTCAACTGTCCGATTTAAAGCTGAAGACTATACTAACAGTAAATGACTTATTATTACATCATGGGATTATTTTATATAATAGGACAATTGTTTTATAATGGTTGACACAGGATTAATTAAAAAGGGTCTTTTTGCAGATTTAAGACAGAAGTGATGAGATCTCATAACTCTGTTTACCGATGCATCGAAAACTGATGCTAAAATCGGTTAAGTAGTAGTGTCTGTGAGCTATCACTTAAAACGTTAAATTTATTGAGAATTGAAACGACGGATGTAAGGTAAGGCATTTGGTCTGTTACAATTTCCCAGACATCTAGTTGATTCTAAGAATAGTTTTCTGTATTAGTGTCAATCGCCTCCTTGACAGTAATGTTTGTTGACAAGGACGCAACATCATTGATCATTACATAATGTCGTAGCTCACAAAACAGTATTTCATGCACTAATTATAATGATTGTTGAAATGTAGAAATGGGTGCAGATACACGAATCAATGGGTGAAAAATTACTAATATGGTGACCCTTACATTGTAGAAAATCTCGATATAAGCCACCATTTATATTTACTATAACAACTCCCGACTTTAGAAAACCCATCGCAGGAAGAGTTTGCTAGAATAACCGAAAATAAGGTAGAACCAATAGCCCAGCAAACTTGAAGAAATTATACACCATCTTCTACATTGGACAACCTTTTTCAAAAAAATAACATTATAAGAAGCTATCCTGACCCAACTCTGACTTAGGGATACAATCTCACACATGGTTACCTGATGGGAGTCCTGAGACCTTTGTATAGCGATATTTATGACTTCCTAGACTTTATTGACACTGAAGCACATTTTGGCATAGAGACTATATTCTGACATAAGAATTAAATCAATATACGCTTTTGGATGGCTGGATTACAAGACAATGTAGATAAAATCTAAACCATTTTTAAATTATGAATCCTTATTAAAGCCACTAATGTCCTTTAAAATGACCTTTTTTTTAACAACTAGAATTATAATAAAAATAATAAGAAATAATAAGCAATTCATTTGCTCGGTTTTATTTTATTTTTTATAATCTGCAATATATGTTTAAAAAAATCTTTTTCATTCTGTCATCGGTCAATGCATATTACGTTATTACTTCCTCTACTACTATCAGTGATATTTATAAACTAAATTTTCAATTCCAAAATAATTTACTGGATATTGTTGTATGGATTCGCCTGAAAAACCAATTGGAAAAGGTTTACAATTCCAATTATAGATTTTTTTTCATTTCCATGCAGACAAGCTGAGTATCCAGCTATAAAGTTCAAAGAGAAGAAATGTAATTTGATTGAGCAGTTATGACGGGACTAAAGCCAAGCCATGATGTGATGGCTGCATCGCGTGCTGCCTCTCTTGTAATCCATCCATCTTCTTTAGGAGGGCGGCTTGAGCACGACTGTCTTCTGCGAATATTCTTGCCTTCATTTAAAACTTAAAAAACCCAATTTATAAAATGAATATGTCACATATTAGATATTTATGTTAGATCATTAATTATTTAGATTATTACTATTTAATCAATTAACTCCTATTGGAAGAAGAATGTGCGCATATTATTCCCAAATAACAAGCTGGATTCAGAACAAGGCGATCCTATAGTGACCACATATACGTAATTAGGCAACTCTAGGCAACAATGAAAGGTTTATCTTATTTTTGTTGACTTACAAAACGCATTTGACAAGGTGCCATTGAAGAAGCTGGAGGATCGCAACGAAAGTCCCTACCTTATAACAGTCATAAGAAGTCTATACGACGATGCAAGAGCATGCCTCAATATCGGAACCCATGTTAATGATAGCTTCCCAATTACGAAAGGTTTGAAACAGGGGTGCTCACTGTTTCCGCTTCCCTTTAACATTTACGTGGAGCGTGTTCTAAAAGGAAGGAAGCAGAAATGTCACGGCATGGGAATAAAAATTGGAAATTACTGCCTCTATAATCTCCAGTTTGCTGAGGACCAGGTTCTCATAGCGTCTGATGTAGATGATGCTGAATATGTGATGAGAAAACTTCTCCAGGAGTGCTCAAGCTGGGGCAAGAAGTCAACAAAGAGAAAACAATATATACGGCCTTTAATAGCCAAAGCGAATACCTATCCATAGATTCATGGGTTCTATAATCTAAGGCTATATTTAACCCTCCGTCGTACAGTGGGGAAAAAATCCATTTTGGCGGCCAAAATTATTTTATTGCAGAAATATATTTTAAATGACGTCCGATATATGGGAAAAATACTAAAAAAAATTTCATGAAAGTGGAAGAGTTCATAATATATAACTGAATTGTCGACCTAAATCCAAGATGTACGGTTAAATGAGATGGCTGTAAAGCCTTATTTGACGGTGCTATTTCTTTAATATAATATGATACAATGAGCTGTTTCTGTATATTAATACAGCAAAGTTATGTACGATCGATTATTACAAAATTAAGCGCATTTTTGAAGGCTTATTAAAAATTAGTCTTCAAAAACCAAAAGTTTTTTTTTTTTTTTTGGAAAAGTAGCCAGGATTTAAACAGGCAATGAAGTACGATGTTGAAACTCATATCACGTCGATGTGTATTATTTTTTGTTAATTAAATCCCAAAAATCATATCTGTTTCGATCCGTGTGTCATTATTATCCCCCTCCCAATCGAAACCGTTCATTTTTGTAAATTATTACTTAACACTCTTTTAGATCTGATGGTGGTTTTTCAGGTACATAATGTAACTTCAGAGAACGATGTATTTATGCTCTTGATGATGTTTGTCATGATGTACAAACATATACAACGCGTTATAGCCAAAAAAAGCATTTTGGCGGCCAAAATTATTTTATTGCCGAAACATGTTCTCAATGAAGTGCAACTAAGGGAAAAACATTTAAAAAATTGAAAGTGGACTAGCTAATATTTAAAAAAAAGAAAACTTGATTTTAATTTTTCAACATACTTCTAAAGAAAAAAGAAATAAGTAACAAAACAAATGCCCTACTACCTTAATGATCAATGACTTCTGTTTTGATGAATTTTAGGTCGACAATTCAGTTATATATTATAAACTCTTTCACTTTCATGAAAATTTTTTTTAGTATTTTTCCCATATATCGGACGTCATTTAAAACATATTCCTGCAATAAAATAATTTTGGCCGCCGAAATGGATTTTTTGCCCACTGTGCGTCGGTCGCAACTGATCTAAGAATCACAGACGACACTTCACACACCCCCTCTCCTTCACTAAACAGTGTGGAAACCGTATCTCTCTAGTACCCTCCTAGCTACTAGCGTCCTTTCTGTCTTTTATTTCAGATATTTTACTAATATGACCCACAAGATGTTTGGCTGAATAACCAGAGGGATCTTGAGAAGATCAGTAACGTAATGTTAGCTGATGATGATGATGAAGACCCAGTGGCGATACAGGGTTGGGCGAAGAGAGTGACATTGCTTCAGAAGATGAAGTGGAAGAAAGAAAAGGGAAATCAGGTACAAAGCAAGACTGATAGGTCTGATGATGAAAAGGTCTGAAATAACAAGTGTTGGCCAATGGTCATCTTCTACACGATGATGAATCTGGCTGGGATTAACTCTCTCATTGTCTACCTCGGCAATGGACTACAGCCATTGCGCAGAAGATTGTTCCTAAAACAGTTGTCACATGAGCTTTGGTTCCAGAGCTGAAGAAAAGAGCCTTATGAAAGTTGGGATTCCCTCCAGCCTTCACATCTGTCTGATGAGGTACCGCCCCACATGCGATGATGATGATGGAGCAAAATCATCCCTTTCCCCTCCCTAGAGACGTAAGTGCATGGTATGTACGTGAACTACATATTATATGCTTCAAAATAACATAGAACACATATTAGCACCGTCAGTAATAACCCTAGAAAAACGGCTATGACTAATTTCATCACAAGCCTACTCTTCTAGAGTTAAATATCAATATTATTTGAAAAAATAAATGAAAATTACAATTACAATGAGAATACAAAAATTTGAAAAATGTCAGTAAATATTTTCATTTTAAAGTGAATGGCATAATTTCATAATTTTTAACCGAAAATGTCAACACCCTTACGAAAACTATATCAGCCCTGTACCTGAAACTTTGGTTACGGCACTAATTTAGTTTTCATAACAGTGTTGACATTTTCGATTGAAAATAACTCTAATACATTTAAAACAAGAAGAAAACATAAAAACCTTGACAACAGCTTTAAGAATCCTTTTGGTTCAGGTAGAATTATTTTGTTTACTTTGCGACTTTGCCAGAAATTACTCCAAACTATTGGGTTGTTTCACATGAAATGTCCGTTTTTAAGGCAAAGGGATTTTAGTAAAAATACAATATGAAAACAATATAATTTTATTCGAAGTATTTACCTTCTTTTTCTACACATTTTTCCCAACGTGACAACAACTTTTTTATCCCGGATTTGAAAAACTCTGAGCTTTGAAGTGAAACAAAATCTGAAAACGCACTTCTGATTTCAGCATCATTTGCAAAAAATTTTTCCTCTGCAGAAGTTGTCTAAATTCCTGAAAAGGTGATAATCTGTTGGAGACAAGTCGGGAGAATATGGTGGGTGCGGAAGAACTTCGTACCCCCAGCTCTTTCAATTTATGCATGGTAAGTTTTGAAACGTGGGGTCTAGCGTTGTCGTGTAGGAGTATAGGGCCCTTCCGATTTACCAATCCAGGTTGTTTTTTCAATAATTGTTCGTGCATTTGGCCAATTTCATTGCAGTAGGTTGTAGAGGTAATGGTCTCACCTCTAGGCAAAAAGGAATAATGTAAGATTCCAGCCATAGACCACCATACTGTAACCATCAATTTTTTCGGGTGCAAATTTGGTTTTGGCATTTGTCCTGGGCTTTCGTCGATGTCTAACCACTGCCCTGACCGACGCTGATTGTCATAAGCAATCCAGCTGCCGAACGACCTAGTTTAAACTCATAAAAAAATATTACACGAAAATCGAATCGTTTCCATGTTCATATTTGAAGGTATACTAAACAGTGTGTAATTGATTGGGAAGCTAATGTTTATAAAAGAAAAGTAGAGGATTAGTAACTGCTTGATTATGATATGTGAACTTTGGAAGTAAACAACAGAGACTCGCAAAATCCTCTATGTATTTCAAATATTATAAAGTCGGACATTTCATGTAAAACAACCCAATACTTTGACTTAACTATGACAACTGACGCTCTTCCAACTTACGGCCCACTACCTAAACTACTCTAATACAAAGCCTTGGTATATCCAAGAAAAGTAGAGGGAAGAGAAGGAGAGCGCGGGAAGTAGTTATTATCACTAAGACCATTTATTAGCTTGAAATTACAAATTACATTACAGCAGTGAAATGTTACACTGAATTGTAGTTCTGAATCCAGTTACTTGTAAGATAATAAAGAGGTCACTAGTTATAGTGAGACGAAGTTAAGGCAAGTGACATAAAATATATAAACTATAAAAAGGAAAAATGTGTAATTAAAGTAATATATTATAATAACCGCGTATAGTGTAATATATAGAGAGCTTATAGTTAGTTTTTGTTTCCAACAAACCCTACTGTTACCAACATCACTACTACTCATTAGAGAGTTTTTATTATATCATTTCCTTCACCTTCCATATTTTCTGATTTTATCAATGACAAATAAAACTATCCAAAATTGTCGATTAAATTCTGACAAATTTAAAGCTTGGTTCAAAACCTTTCTTTAATGTTATTCTTTTCTATTATTTGTTTAATACTTAAGACGCAGAATTCCGAAACCAACCAAATCTAATTTCCAGATTTTTTTAATAGTTTTTCTACTAGATTATTGTTAGGTGAGAGGTTTTCTTGTTAAAGAAGTTATATCACATTGAAGACGGCAAATAAGGGCTCTTACCGATTCTGCCAGAATATTACCTTTATCGACCAGCTAAAATTTTCAAAAAAGGACTTGGCTGGATTTGGGATTCTACGACTCACTTATTAAATAAAATAATTATATATATATATATATATATATATATATATATATATATATATATATATATATATATATATATATAAAAAATGTCTATCTATTTCAATACTCAAATAGCCATATGGCATTGTGGTATATAGTATCAGAAATACCAAATCACTAGTACGCCTGCTTCAATCAAGATAAAATTGAGGTATAAAGGGGCCTTCAAAAGCTTCTTTTTTTTTTAACTTGTTAAAACTTTTGCGTTGAAAATGAACCAGAGGGTCTTTTTTACTTTAGCCATCCCAGTTACTTTTTTCTAAAACAGTGATTTATCTTATTATTAAATTAATACTAGTGAAAAACAAAATTGTTTATTTAAAATATTTTAATAAAAACAATAAATCCATAGAAATATTCATTTTGGAGGCCAATAGTCTCTCAATGATTCCAAAATACATTCAAAAATATCCCTTTTTTCATACCTTATCCTATATACAAATTCACATAAGTAGGAATAAAACAGGCTTCTTCTTGTACCACATTCCTTTTTATTTCTTCTTTTTACAATTGCTCTACTGTATTAGGGTCGACAAAGTTTTCACATTGATTGACAGTATAATGTCTATACCTCATACCTGGAAGTTTTTTTATACCCCTATATGACCTCCATAAGTCGGAGTATATTGTTGTACCAGGGCGTATAGAATATTTAATGCATTCCTTAATAATCCACATCTCTGTAGGTATTGGAAAGCTATTTCTTCTGATTTTAGTAACTTGCTAAGTTTTAAAAGATTCATATTTAAAATAAGCACGTTAAAAATGATAACTAGAACGTAATACTGAATATAAACGGTCATATGGTAGTTAGGTTATCTCATAACTGTTATTTTATCTAGATCGCATGTTACCTAGAAAAGTAACTGGGATGGCTAAAGTTAAAAAAGACCCGAACCATACATACAGACCTTCTGTATAATAACGATTACAAAATACAGAGTCAATTTATTCATTATAGTTGAAAAAAAAAATACATTCTTTATTTCCTTTCTATGTGTTTCTCTATTCCTCATTTAAATTTAAGAAATCAAACAACCAACTAGCAAATCTCTTCTAATTAACTGCTGAGAGAAGAATCATTTATTATTCGTTTTATATCGTTTAAGAATTTTTAATCCCTTATCTTTTCTGAATACTCATTACTTACTTCTTTTAAATCATTTATTCAAATTATTATATGCTATTCCATGCAATGACACAAAGAATTTAGGAAATAGGTGATATTTTCTTGCCATATGGCATTTTAAGACTTGTTTCATTCTCGCCCATCTTTGGTGGGTCCTCTGTCTAGTAAAGGTACTCCTTTTATACTTAGACTTGGGTGGTGGGGCATTGTCCCTGAAGAGAGGGTTGGCGCTATGTTTCAGCCCGTCAAAGAACTTGACGTGCCGGCGATCTATGAAAGCTGGGATTGTTGGTATACTTAGTTCTTTAAGGATGCGTTTATTTTTGGCCCTCTCTAGGCAGGTACCACGGACGATTCGCCGAAGGACGGTGTTCTGAAACGTCTGGAGGGCGCGAAGTGTGCTTTTGTAGATTTAACGCAGCAGTGGAGCACTGCGAATCCCTGCTCTTGAAACTGCAAATATATAAATCTATAATCTCCTCCTGAATAACCTATCCTTTAAGATACTATAAGATTGTATATTTCTTTTATATTTATTGGGATCGATCTGCTCCATAATAAACTATACTTTTCATCACATATATTACAGGTGGATATATTGTTAGTGTTGGGAAGAGGGGCTTACCTTTATTGGCCACCTACCACTGTCCCGTTTCCAGCCGGTTCCACAGCGTCGTCCTTAGTAATTATAGAAAAAAAAATATATATATATATTAAAGAAAATTCCTCCCCATTTATGTAATAAACTAATTTAATGTATCTTTACAAATTCAAATTAAAATTTTAAAAAAATTGCTGATTGAATATTTTTCAATCAACAAATAAATAAAATAAAATAAATTAAAATTAACTAATTCGACTTTGTAACAATTTAAAAAAAAAAAAACATAAATATATAATTTGGGTTATTATATATAATATGAGAAAATGATAAAATTTGGTATGGAAGCCCAGCCAAAATTCCTGAAATTTGCAATCACAAAGCGAAGAAGAACTATTTCGGTGAATTTTCTTTCACGTCGACTTCCAGCGAAGTAATGATAAAGCGAGTTCCAACAGTTTGCGATGATTTCAACTATTCTAGTATTAATTAAATCGATTAACAGCAGCGGTGCGCACATCTGGTAATCTGGATCCATACTGTTGATATATGAGCTAATTCTAGGTGTACTCTTATCGAAGTCCAGAAGGTTGGTAGTAGAGGCGTATTTTATTATGACTATTGTTTTTAAATGAAGAGAATACGATATGAGACAAATTATTTAAAATTAACAAAATAAAATTTTTAACTTTTAATTACAAAGATTTTTTATTTAAAAAACGAACGGGATAGAATATAAAAAATAAAATAAGAGGTGATGCTAATTATTAAAAATCCTGCCTGAACAATTAGATTTTCTTTCAAAATGTCCTAGTTCTGTAAAATAACGATCTATAAAATCCTAGCGAAGTTCAGTTATTAGAAGGAAGCGGCAGGACTTGAATTGAAGGGAAAGACAGACGAATGAGATGTAATGGGATAAGGAACTGCTGGGGTAGCGATTGCCGGTGGAGAGGACTGCACTGCTGCATTCTGCCTAAGGTGACGCTTGTCCCAGTTGGAATCTTGGTCCCTAAGGGTACTCTTCCTTAGCCAGTCATCGATAATCGAATCAGTCGACTGTCAAGAATCGACTTAAACAACCCCTCGACATCATCGATTTCTGAGAGTTAACTACGCTTTTCATTACTGCGCCTTCCCAAGGCGATGGGGGAGTACGGTCTAATTTATACCCTTAGTCAAAATGTTGGATCCATTTTATGTTTTTTCCTCCCCTTTCCATTACATTTATTCCTTTGCCTTAAGTAGCTGTGATAAATTCAACGACCTCTTTTTTTTTACTTAAATAATACACATTTATTTCGGCCTTGAAAGCACATTTTTTTTGCGAGTTTTTAAAAAATTGTTACTACAACGTTTATTTATTGTTATATACGAATATATATTAAAATTAAGTTCAGAGAGTTACTGGCTTGTGTATAAATAATCAATCGGTGGGACTCGATGGCAGAGTGAGTTCGGAGGAGGGTCTCAGCGCGCTCGGTAGTGAAGGTGGCAGACCCACGAAATGAATCTTGACCTTCCCACCATGGCTAGAATAGGTTGGTAACCTGTAGGATAACCCCTCCTTCCTGCCCTAGTTAGAGTACATAGGGACATTAAGCCCAAAAAAAGAACTAATTAATATCACATCAATGAATTTAAATGCAAAACAACCATATGTCTTTTTTATCAAACCCTCCTTATAATGTTTTAGAATGGGTTGAAAAGAAAGGTCACTAGAAATTATTCTTATACTTTATAATTAGGGCTCGGATGTTTATGCAATTAAAAATTAAAAATATGTGCATAAAATATGCATTTATTTTTGATAAATATGCAGGTAAAACAAAATAATATGCACAAACAATTAAAGTATTTTATTAATTATTATAATAAAACTAACTGAAAAAAGGTTATAATAAGTAACTTATAAAGTTATAAGAAAAATTGAAGAAAAGGAGTTGATTTATAAATATGAGTTATTAATTTGTAAAATTTTTGGCAACACCATACATCCAAAAATTTTCAAAAGTAAAACATTGCCGGTCAGAACTAAAAACTTTTATATTTACTAAATGATCTATCAACGTCCACAGAAGTCACCGGAGCACGTATAAAAGATCTCTAATACAGAAGGGCTGAGCGGCGTATCTTCTTCCCCAATGGTTCTCTTAAGAATAATTTGTAAATTTTCTAGTCCCGGATTTTTTTTTACAAACATCTTCTACTTTTTAACGGATTTTTGAACTGTAAGGTTCTTGAATATTTTTTTTAGTTTTGTTATAGCATCCTCTACCATTATTGAGCTTTCTGGCAGCTATAAATTTTGTGTTTCCAGGTTTTTGATGATTTTAACTAAAAACCCAACGTTAGTCGGAATGAAGCATAAATTATTTTTCAACGAAGTCATATGGAGTAAATTTTGCGCTTTTAGAATTAACACCACTGCTGTATCGTCCAGTTTAGAAACCACATTTTTAATTTTGTCGAAATTTATTGAGTAGTAACTGGCTGCTTCTAGTCATGTTTCCCATCTTGTGATATTTGGTCCAGGAGGCAAATTTAACTCTGGGTAGGTCTGTTTTAAAAGTTTTACACGACTCGGCGCTTTCAGAAAGATTTATTTAACATTGGAGATGAGCCCAACAACATCTTCAAATTCATTTCTGATTGTTTCTACAACTCTATGAAGAGCATGTGCTTGGCAGGTTATGTGAATCAAATTAGGGTAATATATTATGTTATAATATATAACATAATATTAGCTATAGCCGATAATAATGTTAGCTACGTACCTCACAAGAGCGACAGTAGTTTCGTCCACAGAAACCCAAATTGGACCGTCTTTGATATGGCCGCGGATTTTTTTTTTTTTTTTTTTTTAAGAAAAATGAACTTTATTCTGGGACAACTTGTCCCCTAAGAATAACAAAACGAGTACAATACATAGAACAATCTTCTGGCTATGATAATTAATTATAATAAATGATAATAATAAATAATAATAAAAATTGATTAGTAATTAAATTATGAGTTACAAAAATGAATTAAGGAAACTTGTAATAGGATACATCTTATGTGTACTATTATAATGTATATAACTTAAATATTCATGTTTTACATTTGCTCGGAAGATTGAAGATCCAGGAGGTAAAGAAATAGATGTTGTTTAAAGGAAGTAAGAGTGGAGCTTTTTCGAATTGTGATGGGCAATGAATTCCATAAAGAGGAAGCACGGATAATAAAGGATTTCTCGAAGGATGCAGTTCGATGAGCCGGAGTGTATAGGTTGATGGGTTGGGTTCTAGTATTTAAAAGGTGAACGGAGGAGCGCAAAGTAAGGAGGTCATGGATATAGGCGGGTTTTTTGGTTTTTAAGGTTTGGAATATGAGAGCACCCAGGAAGTATTGACGTCGAAAACTGGGGTAAAGCCAACCAATTTCAGAATACTTATGAGATATGCGAGAGCGTCTGGAGATCCCGAAAATAAATCTAATAAAACAGTTCATTACTCTTTTACATCTCATCTCGAGCTCTTCAGACAGTCCTCCATATACTGTGCATCCGTAGTCAAAGTTAGGGAAAATGAGTGATGATACTAAAAGTTTTCGAGTACTTAATGGTAATAAATCACGGTAATGTGAGAGTTGCTTAAGAATAAAAATGGATTTCCTCGTGACTTAAGAGATATGGTTATTCCAAGTAAGATGTTGGTCGAAAGTTATTCCCAGATTTTTAATGGAATTTTGGAAATGAATTGGACGGTTTTTGAGGAAAAGCAGTGGATAGTAGGGAAGAGCTTTTAGGTGAGGTTTTAACCCAATGAGGATAGCCTTTGTTTTTTTTTCAGGATTCAGACTTAATTTATTCTCCACTGCCCAAAGGTTAATGCTATCTATGTCTTTCTGTAGCTTACAAATCGCCTCTAGCATATTTGAAGGATGAAATGATAAATATATTTGCAAGTCGTCAGCATAAAGATGATATTGGGAGTAGTGGATGCGATTCGGTAAGTCATTAACATAAATAGAAAATAGGGTAGGTGAAAGAGAAGATCCCTGGGGGACTCCTCGCGAGAGTGGTAGTGAAGATGAGTGAGGTTTTCCAGGTATTATTACTGTTTGGAAACGGTTGGATAAAAAGGAAAGAAGCCAGCTTAACGCACTATTAGATATTGAGAGGTTATGGAGTTTAGAGAGAAGGATTGTATGGTCAACAGAATCAAAAGCTTTTGAAAAATCAAATAGAATCAGGATCGTAGTATTCTGTTGGTCTAAGGAGGAATAAAGGTCTTGGGTAATTTTTACCAAAGCAGATTACGTGGAATATCCGGAACGGAAGCCTGACTGAAAAGGATTAAGGAGGGCTTTACATTCAAGAAAGCAGGCGAGTTGGAAATGTGCTAATCTTTCTAATGGTTTGGATAAATTTGATAGGATTGATATAGGTCTGAAGTGGGAAACTGAAGAAGGAGAAGGTACTTTGTTCAATGGACGGACAAGGACTTTTTTCCAAGCTGTAGAAAAAATGGAGCTTTGTAAGGAGAAGTTATATATGTGGAGCAGGGCAGGCAAGATAACAGGAAGGCAGAGTTTTATTATTTTTAAAGGTATTTGATCCAAGCCGCAGTCGTTGGTATGAGATTTAAAGACTGAATCGATTAGGTCATTAGGTGAGATATTAAGAAAATAAAAGTTATTAGAATTGAATAGGGTTTGAGGAATAGAATAGGATAAGGTGTTTACAGGGATTTCATTAGGGTGGGGGTCAGCAAAATAGGAATTAAGTTCATCTGGAGTGACTGGATAGTTGTCATCAGGTTTGGAACTGGATACTGAAAATTTTCTCAAAATTTTCCATTGAGATTTAGGATCAGGAGCTTGGGATAGAATACTATGAAAATACTGCGCTTTAGCACGGCGTAAAGAGGACTGGGTAAGGTTTCGAAGAAGTTTAAAAGATGAATAATCTTCTGAATGTCTAGTTCGCCTGAAGCTTCTCCTGGCAGCATCTCTTCGCTTTATCAGATTTCTAATGTCGGGGTTTATCCATGGAGCTGGCAGTCGTCGGATAATTGAGGTTTTGAGAGGGGCAAGATGATTAAGGACAGTATAAAGGTTCGATGTGAGGCATTCCACCATTTCGTCAATTGAGGATAGGGAATAGATGGGTTCAATGGAATGGGATAGGGAGTCAAGTAGAGGTTCTATTCTATCTGGGGTTATGAGTTCAAGATTTCGCCAAGATATTTTCTAGGGAATAAGAGTAGGAACAGATATCTCATAATTTGGATTAGATCGTGGCATGAAAGGAAAGGTACTGGATTTTGAGAGAAGGATAATAGGTTTTTAGGAGAGTCAACAAACATGAAGTCAATTAATGTATCTGTGAACTGGGTATGATGAGTTGGTTGGAAAGGTACTGTAAAAAGATGAAGGGAATACACCAAGTCCATTAGATAAATCTTATCAGGCGAATCTGAGAGAAGGTTAGTATTGAAGTCACCAGCTATGATGATATTATTATATAAAGGAACATAAGTGAAAAGGAATGATTCGAATGAAGGGTCGAATTTGACCTGAGGAGGGCGGTAAACTACGATGTAAAGTAGAGAAAATGATTCAGAGGACATTTCAGTAAACATGTATTCTGGGTGTGGGATATCAGGAGAGCTGGATTTTAGAAGAATTTTTGCCATCAGATTGTCTCGGACATATAAGGCAATACCTCCACCAGTTCGATCCATCCGATCATGGCGAATGAGGGTGTAATCAGGAATAGATACGGAAGAGGAGGGAATATATGGCTTAAGCCAGCTTTCAGAAACGGCAATGATGTGGTAGGTGTTATGGATAAAGTAGTCATAGAAATCATCAAAATGTGCTGGGAGGGATTGGGAGTTAACGTGACATGTCAGTAGTATATTAGACATTGGGATAAAGGAAGGAAAATTTTACTTCGAAAGATAATGGAAATTTTGAATTGGAATTTATAGGAACAATAATCATTGTATAGTAAAATAAGACGTAAAAAGAGTGGAATAACATAAATGTGCTTAACTTCAGTAAATTTAAAACATCGAGAAAAAATAACAATATTACTTCGTACAAAGATCTTAATAAGTAATAATTAGCAGACACATGCTGGTTTGTCAAAACATTACTAAAACATGGAAAAAACTTTACATAAGCTGGCAGAAAAATTAATTTTTTCTGAAAAAATGATAAATAATAGTTATATGAAAAAAAAAAATACATGTAAAAGTAGATACATATAATAAGGTAAAGTAAAGGTAAGGGTAGTAACAGTTAAATGTATAAGAATAGTCGAGAACGAGCAAATGATGAGAAGATAAACAAGTAATGAAAAAAAAAAATAATAATAATAATAATGAGTAAAAAAAAATAATAATAATATGAACAAATGGAAATAATTGAAAAAATGAATGTTAACCAATTAAAAGTAATATAGTGATGACAATGAATGAAAAACCGAAAACCAACCTGGTAATGATAATTGATAGAACAAGAACAAATATAAAATACGTTAATTTCAATAACAGGAGATGTAGATAGAGGACGCGAAAACAGGAAATAATTACCAAAAGGTCAGACAAAAATATCCAAGTCCTGAGGCTGGTCAATGTATATCACTGGTTGGCCATCTTCCTTACGGCAGCGTACCCGCCCCCCCCCCCGCAAACCACACATATTTTAATTTGCCGGCAGATCCCTTCTGACGGGCGAGCCAATACAGATGCCTATTGGTCGGGGTCATCTCCTCGCCTAGGTATATCCGGTGGAATTCATTCTCCTGCCAGCCGATATCCCGCGTTGAGAAGTCCCTCTTGACTTTCCCCCTCCGTATTAAATCGTCCCTCAGAGATTGCCTGACAAATCGCGCGATTATAGGCGGTGGTCGCGTGTCATCTTTCCTAGGCCTCCGGCGCTCCACTAGGTCAAAATCTTCTAGATTTAGCTTGATGCCGAGTCCAGCACCAATGCTTGTTACTAATGCTGTAGCGGTCTCACCTGGGCGTACCGGGATGCCGCGAATTTCCATTGATTTATTCAAAAGCCCCTGCTCTGCTTTTCAAAAGCCCCAATTTTCACTATTGTCTCCTCGTAAATATCGGAAAGATAATTTTTCGGAATAGTACTCCCGTCGGGCATTTTGAGGCCAGTGTTTGTTTCCAAAAAGTGTTTTAGCTCGGAGGTTGTTGATTATAAAAATGAAATATCAGCACTAACAAACACACGGCATAGGTCGTGAAAAACTGGTGATATTATAATGGACAACGTTGACGGAGTAAGGAACGTTTAGTTGCCTTTTGTTTCGCTTTTAGGTTTTCTTTATGTTTGGTCGTTCCAATATGCTGTGTCACTTGAGACTTCCGAGCAGTTGAAAAACCACTACATTGCAACTTGTGCAATATAAAACCGCAAAATCGGCTCGAAAAGTTTCGTTTGGGAAATCTCGTAAATACTTGTTCACTCATTCAATCGTTTTACACTATAGTTTTGGCATCTTTACCAACGTGGGTGACGCTGTGAACGATGCAAACTGAAATAAATGCGTTTGCGTACTTTGTTTGGGAGTTAAAGAAAGGGGAGGGGATTCTCAGCATTTAAACAGTAATCTGCTATGAAGTAAAAGCCGTGGCTTTTCGTGGTATTCTGTGTGTCTGATGCATTAATTCTTTTTCGGCTCTAAACCTTATTTTTTCAAAAAATGAAAACGTATGACGCAATATAATATGAATATGCAATTAAAATATGCAAAAACCACGAAAATATGCATAAATATGCAAAAACCACTGGAATATGCATAAATATGCAACATAAAAGCTTTGCAATATGCAACTTTAATGGAACCGTTTTGGTCCAAAACATGTTTCAAAATTCATAATAGTGATATACGAAGCATATATTAAAATATGCAAATGCATAAACATCCGAGCCCTATTTAAAATAATAGTGATTTTTTTTTTTGGTCATAGTCTCCCTGTGAAATAGTTGTTTACCTAAAATATTTATGTAACTAGGAAATAATGATTTATTGTTATATGTTTGATTATTGTAAAAATATTTTTATTAGATTGTGTATAGCATCCTAGTAGAATGAGGCAGAAGGAGCGGTTATTCTACCCGTTGTTAATGCTAGCCTGAATAAGAAGGTCAAGACATTATCTGTGGGTTTGCGAAATGTCAACCCGCACAAGTCATATCGTGCCATGTGTTACTATATATGTGTATCGGTTTGGAGAGCAACTACTTCCGTTATTATTGCTATTTTTTTTAAATCTCAATTTTATTAACATTTTTGGCATTATTTTTCTTAAATTAATTCAAAAAGTGTGTGTAATATAATATGTTTGTCAAAAAAAGAACGGGGAGGGGAAAAAATGATAACACTCTAATGAAAGTTCTACGATAGAAGAAGATCCCAAGGCCATCTTCTTTTCAGATGCATTGGAGGATCGCCAGGAGTGAAAAGGGAAGCAATTTGAGAAACAAGTGGATTTGGACGAGTATTTAGTTAATTGGTATAGGAATGCTATTAGGTTTGAGCAAATTCAGCGGCATATGGAATATTAAGATCATTGTGGATCAGTTCATTTGTTACAAAGTACGGAGCATTTAGGATTTATTAATGGATTTGGACTGGATGCGGCTGGAATTAGATGGTTTTGAAGGACCCCATTACTTTATACTGTATGTTCAAATAGGTCTAATAGTGTTCATATAAATGAGTGTTTGCAGTGAATCGGAAGACTAGATCGTTTGTAAAGTAAGTGGTGGAACAGTCGAAATCGACGTGCAGCTTCTTTTCTTTTCAGTATTGTATAAGGGAGAGGATTGTGATTGACCTGGGTTTATCTCAATTCTCCACTTATTACACCATTATTCAAGGGAAGTGAGTGATATGTGATTGGAGTGACTGGAATTCAGCAATGTGAATCTCTTGTTTAGATAAAATCAAAGATATATTATCTATCCAACATTATTTTAAGGTACTCCATTAAAGGATAAAAAGGAGATGATATAGGTTTTCGTCGCAGGGTAGAGGTTGAGATTGGCCGGGGTTTATCTAAATTCTCCACTTATTTCACCATTATTCAAGGTAAGTGAGTGATATGTGATTGGAGTGACTGGGATACAGCAAATGAACCATTATTGACTGGTGTCATTAGCAAACGTTGTGAGGATAGATTAGCATTAGGATGAATTGCGATATCAGCTACAAGCACTGTATAAAGAATGGAACTCTGGATACTACCTTGAGGAATACCAACAGTCTGAGTAAATTTGGATGAGTATGTATAATTGTGGTTAAGTTTAAACGCTCTATCAGAAAAATGGAAACGGAAAATGGGGAAATATGTAGATAAGAGGAATTTTTGAAGTTTATAAAGCAGTCCCGATCGATAGCCTATTTAACGTCAAGAAATTAAATGAATTTATATTTTAAAAAAAGTTCTTAAGATGATGATAGTGAGATTAAATTATACTACCCTTGTTGTTTTATAAAACAGATGGTTTTATCTTACATGTTTTTAATATAACTTACTACCCTAGTGGTAACATGGATCCAGGAACTGTAGGACTGTATTAACAGAAACTACGGCATTAGCACAATGAGCCTTAAAAGGCTAAAGTGTAAGCATTTAAGGCTGGTGTCAGTGTCGAGGAGCAGAGAAAATTGGTAAAATGTTAGAAGCAGATCTGTTCTCAGTGATTGTTTTTGTACCAATAAAATGAAAATTTATATTGTAGTATAACCTATCGAAGCAAACGTATGGTGGCCTTTCCAACGCACCCTCTACCTTACTTAAAGTTCGATGTTCCAGCTTTATACGAAAATGCTTGAGTTAACATCGCAGATATTGCGCTTTTTATTGCAATAAGTACATAGGTTCCGAGCCATTGCTCCCCCTCTCCTTTGTACGGGTACTCTACCGTGCAGTATGTTCGGGGTCTGTGTGTTCTTTCTTGGGACATATGGGCTCACGTCATACCCTCTTGCTGACCCCCGCTATAGTCTTGTCTAGGAGTCTTTTCCTAAGCTGCCCTTTCAGTCCCTGACCTTTTACATCATAGTTTATTCATTATAGTACAATAGGCTCTGGAATATTAATATTTTTATAGAATAAGAAGCCCTTAAAATTAATTAGTATAATTTAAATTTATTATTAATTTACTATCTGATCTTATTTATTGATTAACTCGTTTCAAAAATAAATTTTTTAAATATTTATAACATAAATTTAATAACATCCTACTACAATCCCACTTATATTTCAACTCTTTTAGGTTGATAACCTTTGTTTATGGATTTTGACCACTTTATCTCCCTAGTGTATTAAAAACTTCATATAATTAATAAAGCTTTCAGTGGTAAGGAAAATGCACAGGAAATGCGTTTAAACAAACTAGAGCATTTGCTATGAATCTTCCTTAGGAATGAAAACTTTAAACCCACTTATCTCAAAAAATGATTTTTTGAGTTGTGCCACTATTGCAGCCCATGAGCGATATGTCAATCTACAATCTACCGTTTTTTTCAATTTACATTTTATAATTGAAAAAGACCAAATTACTTAAAGTAAGTTAACAATTAATCTAATATTTGAAATTAACGAAGTTAAGGGAAAATAGAATTTTCAAACTTGACGTTTTCCCAATATGAGGGACCTGATTGCTTTAAGAATCTCTTTATTTTCTTCTTCTCTTTTTTCACTTAAGTCAATATAGCTCCTAAACGGTTGGTCCTAGTGGCAAATGTTATATAACAAAAAATATTCTCCATTAAATTTATAAACAGGATTTTTTCGGCAAAGTTCCAATCCGAGCAAGACCAACAGAGCTAGAGGGTGTCAGAATGTTACATTTTTGAGGATGAAAAAAAACTTAAAACAAAAAAATATAGCACCACCTAAAAGACATGTTAACAAAAAAAAAAAAAGTTTACCGCAATAATATTCAAGAGTCACATACAGTCATTTGACATTATTTCAATTATGTGCTATATTAAGATATATGAAAATACATTTCTTGCACATAATTTTAAATATTTATGTGCAATTAAATTTTTGTTTAAGAATCGCCTATATATATATATTAAAATTAAATTAAAAGCTCTATCCTTAGCGTTACAGGTAATACCTAAACAAAAAAAAAAAAAAAGAAAAAAGAAAAGGTCAAATTTACGACCTAACAGAAAATTAGATTACTGAGCAGCTGTTCTCCGAACCGGTAAATGGCCCCAGGAATAGGTAAAATAAGGAGCATATGGATCCCATAATTACTGTTATCACTTTGTGCGTGGGCCTCACACATTAACATGATTCACAGCTCTGCAGTGAGTCAGGGCCAATGATAATTCTAGTTTACCATGTGCATTATTCTCATTCCGGTGCAAACAAAAAACAAATAAAAAAAAAACCAACTGTCTGGTCTTCCGGTAATGGCCCCTGAATCGAGATAGGCCATATCGCTAGTGCTTTTTGCGGTTATCACTTCCATTCTTTTACTGTTAGCATTATCTGATTAGAATTTATTTTTCGTAATCAGTTCCATGATAATGTGAGAGTATTCGGTTATAAAATGCGAAATATCAGACGGTGTTCTTTACATACTATTTCTTCGTAGTTGTATTCATTATTGATAATATTACTATCCTGGTGCATATTGTTGGATAAGGATTATAGCAAACAAGCAAGCCTACACCGGAATCGGAATAAAACTTTAACACAGAATATATAAGCCAGATTTCATAAGGAGGCGAACTAATAGCGTAACAGATAACAACGTAATTTCTTAGTTAGGTGTGAGTAACAAGTTTGTGAGAATACTTTGGACTGACAATGTTCCTTTTAAAGCTATAGAGTATTTTTCGATTAATTCTGGCAAGTTACGTTTAGTTATAGCAATGAATTGAATGGTATGAATAAACATTACAATTTTTTTTTTTTTTTTAATTATTTTATTCACACCGGTTATAAATGTGACGATAAGTAAATTAGCTGAACAGGTAACAATACAGGTCTTATAGACACGAGGAAGAGTGGCGCCCAACAGTACCTCCTTTAGGAATGAATTAAAAAAAAATATATGTTTGAGCAGATGTCCCATCCACCTTCATTTTATTTTTCTGAGTGTTTTCGGGGTATGTCAGTCGTTATTATTATTATTATGACCATGAAATCTACCATAGCATCGCTTATAATTTTTATTTATATAACCGTTTACTGATGGTACAGAAATCTTAGTAAAGTGTTTGGTTTTTGATACACCAAGGTGATATCGTGATTAGTCTAAGTATGGTTAAAAAAAATACCATTCACACCAAAATATCTACTTTAAGGCTATATCTAGAAGCATGTTTTATCCAATCTTTCATGATCCTACTTTGAACATTAATATTATTTTGATTTTATCTTCATAAATGTTATTAAGTATAATTTTACATCCAGGTTCTTTTGATCAATCTCATTGCATATATTCCTCGTGAACAATTCAATGAACCTGCGTGTAGACAATACTGTGAGTACTTCGATAATTAACTATTCGCGTGATTCTAGAGCCCTGGCGTATCATTAAATCGATTTCGCATAACGTGATCAAGTTACCCTCCTATGGTTTTCGTAGAAAAAAAAATTGAATGGACGTCTTTTTACAAGGATATAGGGGAGGTGGGGGGGGGGGTTAATTTGAGGGAGGAATAGTATTAGGGAGAGAGGGGAGGGTAGCGAACCCTTCATAGGGAGCGTTGTGCGGGAAGGAGATACTGCCTGCAAATCTACAACATTAGCGTCGATTGTAAAATCGATGCCGGGGCACCTGCCTTCTTGGCGGGTAACAATTTCTGGCGGGAAGAGAGCACGCGAGACTTCGACCCGGCGACTCCTGGCACGGCCGAACCGCTCATCTAATTGTATGCTAATCCGATTCCCTTACCAACAGCCCTCAACACAACCAATGAATAAGCGAATTAATTATTTATGCTGATGGCCTCTTCTAGAATAAATTTTGAATTTTTTTACTAATTTAATAAACTTTAGGGGTATTCGGAGAAATGGAGTTAGTGGATTTTGTTTTAAATAAAAATGCGGCAGCATTGTTGCCACGTCTCCAGTGGAATAACGCAATTTACAAAAATAAACATAATGTAATTAATTATTTGAATATAATGTATCTATACCACTTTTAAGTATGTGGTGATTATTTATAATTTTACAAAGTATTTTAAATCTGTCCCCACTTTTTGTGAACTAAGCTACATACTTTTTTTTAAATTTACACTATACAGGGTGTTCGGAAGATCGTTGGCCAAAAAATAATCTCGGGTAGGGAGGTTCATTTTGAACCTATTTAAGGTCACTTACCTATATTCAAAGTCTTACGGGTTTTTTTTTATGAATTTTTTTGTAAAAATGGCCAAATCCAAACAATTATGCCTTATAACTCTGTTGTTTACTGATATATCAACCCCATTTTTTCCCCTGTAATTACTAATACATTGTCCATGTAAAATAAAAAAGATATGGTGCAAAAAACAAATACCAAAAAAACAGGAGATCGTTAAATCTTTTCAAAGTCAAAAATAAAAATTATGAACTTCAAGTATAGGTTCAATAAAAAAAAAAGTAAGCACAACAGCCAAATCCGAATTGTTTTAAAAACTTCTCTATTTAATACTCTTTAAAAAAATACTATTTGCAGGTTGTTGTTCTAAAAACAAATTCTTCCTTGATTATGGTAAATGCGGCATTGATTTTTTGAATAAGTTGTTGTCTTGAAAACAATTCTTCATTATAAACCAAATCTATGACACGCTCCCAGGCGTAATAATCGAGCGGCGTGAGGTCTGGAGACCGTGCTGGCCACTCAATTGGACCCCCTCTTCCTATCCAGGACTGTGGGAAACAATTGTTTAAACATTCTCTTACAGGTAAGTTGTAGTGGGCTTAAAAAATCAATGCCGCGTTTACCATAATGAAGGAAGGATTTATTTTTAGAACAACTACCACAGAAATAAGAAAAAGATATCGTGCTTGTATTCGAAATAGTGGAGATCATTTTGAGCAATACCTGTGGTACTCTTCAAATTAAATTTATGAATAATTTCATATTAGTTTAATTTTGTTCCCTGATATTTGTTTACAAAAATGTAGATAAAGTTTACTCTGATAAAATCGAAATTCCGAGAAAGAAAGAGAAAATATGCAGTTCAACCTATGCTATAAAGAAACACCACTATTTGTTACGTTTTGCATAAAAAAATATTATTCGATTCATTATTATTGTCAGTGTGCGCTGGTGGCACCCTTTTGTTACTTTATCAAAAAAAAAAAAAAAACTAGATGCGTTGCGTGCCTACTAATGGTATTTTTTAAAAGAGTATTAAATAGAGAAGTTTTTAAAACAATTTGGATTTGGCTGTTGCGCTTACTTTTTTTTTTTTATTGAACCTAAACTTGAAGTTCATAATTTTTATTTTTGCCTTTGACAAGATTTAGCGATCTCCCGTTTTTTTTTTTTTTTTTTTTTTTGTACCATATCTTTTTTATTTTACATGGGCAATGTATTAGTAATTACATGGGAAAAAATGGCGTTGATATATCAGAAAACAACGGAGTTATAAGGCATAAATGTTTGGATTTGGTCATTTTAAAAAAAAAAATTCATAAAAATAAAACCTTTGTATATAGGTAAGTGACCTTAAATAGGTTCGAAATGAACCTCCCTACCCGAGATAATTTTTTGGCCCACGATCTTCCGAACACCCTGTATATTAATAATTGTTCTAGCTTTACACCACTTGTGTAATTTTTTTATTTAACTTTGAACTATAAAGATTGTGTTGTATGATAAAATTCTGGGATCTAGAAATGTTTTATTAAATTAATATTACAATCTGCATCTCTTCAGGGCAAAAAGAATTATTTTTCGATGTATTTTCTTTTTTCTTTCTTCTTTTTTTTTTCTTTCCAAAAGATGTTGTTTTTCATCCATTACTTAAGTTCCATATCTAACTCCTAAGATTTTTTCTAATAAGAAATAATCCATTCCACGAATAAATACTTTTGTTCTTTACCAATGATATTTCTTGTCATTATAATATTCTTTTTTAAATTTCCATATACAAGGATACCTAGCGGACCCACCCCATTCTAGTTTGCTCATGATCTTCAATTAACGAATCCTTACAAAGTATGTTATTGAGTAGAATTATTTAATGGTAATAAAAAAAAAGCAGTGTGTTTAAATTAGCAAAACATTTTTTTAATTTTGGCAATATTTTGGCCATTTCTTTGCTGTCATGACTGAAACAGAAAAAAGTCGCATTCAGAATCAGAAGAGAAAAGGAAAATAGAAATAAAATATAATATAATATAAGGTTTATAAACAATTTGACAATTCAATATAATCATTGGCGTGACCAGCCTTTTTTATCAGGGAGTGCATGGGCCCCCCTCCCCCTCAAAAAAAAAAAAATAAGCACATACTAAAATAGCTACGTTTAATTTTTACAATCCAAAATCCTTCGAAAAATCCTTCATGCTTTAAAACCTTTTTCACAAATAAACTTGCGCTGGAAAAGAAGCTGTACTAATAGAACCCTTTAAATAGAATACAGCCGGCCAGACCAGCGTCTATTCCACCAAGCAGAGAAAGGGGTAGGGCACATTTTCAAGATCTTCCACCGCTGGATGGACCCAGGCCCATTTCATCAGCTTTATTTGTCGCTCAAGAAGTGGCCACACGTGCGACAAATCCAACCACGTCTTGTTTCTAAAGTTTTCTTTAAAATGGAGCTTGGCAGTGAAACAATTATTTCTGAAGTGCAAAACCATCCATGTCTACATAACGTGAAGAATGTTGATTTCAAAAATAAGGAGAGGAGAATTTCAAATGAAGAAACAGACATTTTTTAATGTTAGAAAAAAATTCAGATAAATAATTGGATGGACCCATTACTTTCTCTTCTCATGATTTGGTCTCCGCCGGCGAACAATTACAGTAGTGTAGTGTAAATTGTTACAGTACCTACTGCGATAATTAACTGATTATTGCATTGAAATAGAAAATAAATAACAAAGGTAAAGAGAGAGGATAAATAAAGATGTATCACAGTGTTGTGACTGCGGTCGTGAGGCCAGGAGTTAAGCAGGTTTTCCCGCCGATTGAAAAAAAGCACGACTGCATATGTGGCCGGGTCATTTGTTGGTTTTGCAGCGGCAGGAAAAGAAGCACGTGTGGCCGTAGCCTAAACCAGATATCAATCCTTTCATAGTACATTTCCACTCGAATTCATTACTCTCCCAACTTTCTTCACACTTTATTCCCGATAATCCACCAAGGGCTCTGTAAAGAAGATGGCCTCGCGATCTTCTAATATAGAACTTTCTTGAAGCCCTTCTCATAGGTGGTTGCTTTACAAGTTAAGGTTAATGTCATGTTGCCGTATTCATTTTCACACATATTTACTGGATGTATAATGTTCTATACAGTCTTACCTAAGTATCAATAAATTTTTAAAAATTTCAGAATTCGTATGATCTTTTAAATACTGAGGTGAAAACTTTACCAACATCCTTAAAAAAAGTAGCACAAAAGTGGGATTGTTATGCATATTAAGATTTTAACCAAATAACACAAAAGTTTTGTCATAAAATGATCGAGAAAAAAATTTGCTTCCATGAAAAAATACAATTTATACTGTTATAGAAAAATAATAAAAAATATTTACCTCTCCAAATAGTAGATTTAGCCGCCATTACGGGCATCTCTATTCAAACTATGTAGCTTTTGAAGCTATTCAACAGTAACGGGTTTATTATTGAAACAACTTTAGTAACACTGTTAGTTTTACGTAAAATCTTTATATTACTTCTGCTTTAGAAAGACCAGGGAGATTAGGAAGATCCGTGGACTTGCGCTAGATACTCAAGGGATAAACAAACTCCTTAAGAATCCTTTTCAGTAGAGGGAGCTTTATCAGCGAACTTTGTAATATAAAACTAAGATGTCTTAAACTGCAAAAATATCAGAAAATCTACATAATAATAGGGACTTTTCAGTAGTATAACTTAATGCAGTTTCAGATAAATTATTGGAAATCAGAGAACAGTTACCCGACTTTGTTATAAAATAACCTTTACTACGTTGGCACCAGTAGCGGCGATGCACACTGCAGACTTAAATTGGCTGATCGCGCTCAAAACTCCAAAAGCCGTTCTTTTTAGTTTTATAAATTTATTTCAAATAATAAAGTTATAATTGTATTAAAAAATCGATAATTTTTAATAATAAGAAGTGTTACTTTAATATATTGCATTACTTTTAATAAAGTACTTATATTATATATTTAATATAAAACTTTATTTAATATAATAACCTAAAGAAACAGATAATTTGTAGAACTACATATTGAACAACGAAATAAAAACATAAAAGTAATAATATTTATGTATGTACTTATAGTACAAAAATATTGTAGGTACACATATTTCGCACAATATCAACGCATAAAACAATAAAATATAAACAGTAAGCATTTAACATATCTAATGTATCAATTACATTTTCAGGATTGCAATTATGTATAATCATTTATTATTTTTATAACAATTTACGTAATTTTTTATTTAATATTCACGTAAGTTATAAGGAATCATTTTAAATTTTAATATCGAATCAATTTTAGTTTTGCCTGATCCCAGAAAAAGGGTTTATTTTGGCTCTAATTAGAACTATCCAAATCCGTAATATGAATCTAGATGTAATGTGACGTAATAATGTCTAAACTAGATGATCCAAGTTCATTCTTAACATGTCACAAACATCGGGGTCGAATGATTTCGTTTATTATGTTGACATTTTTCTGTTAGATCCGAGAGATATTAAAAATGGCTGTAATATTATGCATTCTAGAAGTTATCTTACGAAAATGTTCCCTGTAGGCCTTTTTTTGCAGACCTTTCATTAAATTCAATACCTTTATTCTGCGCAAAATAACTTTCGCCTTCACTTTTATTTTTACAAGAGCTATTATCACATCACAATGACAGTTAGGATTTCATTGCGCTAAATTGAGGTAATCAAATTCAAATATTTAGGTTTCAAATTTTCAATTTTAAAAATTTATATTCAATTTCTTTCTTAAGATTTTATGTATGGGTATTTCATATTACATACCTTCACTTGCACATCACATAGTGTGACTGCAGATAAGAAACTTTATAAGATAAAAATAATTCATGTATTGAACTACATATAGCTCGTTTATCTGGTAACCCGCGACATAAAAGGCTTAAACATTGTGAAAGTAAACAAACCAGAGAAAGTAATTTTTACTAGTTGATTTGCAATATCACCTACTTAATTTTAGTCACAAACAATAGGCAAAATACCAATAAACCAAAAATAGGGTATTGAGCAGAATTTCTGACGAATTTATTATTATTATTATTGTCCATAAATAATGATAAGATAATTCGAAAAATAAGGAGGTAGTGAAAACTACATACATGTATTAAATCAGTTACAGCTAACTGGAATAGGCATATGGAAGGTAATAAAATATTATTTCAATGGCACACCACAATTTCCTCTAACACATTACTAGTGATATACTACACAGATAACGTCACAAGAAGCAGTTTGACGATCGCTTGGAGATGGAACTAACATGGTTATCTAGGAATAGATCAGCGCCGTTGCATAATAGTCCAGTCAAATGGTTTTAAAATAGGGCTTAAAGTGGAAATTTTGTGGGCAATTGTTTTTTATGGCTTACTTTATACTTTTTGGGGTGCTGAACACGAATCTGAAATCTTCCAACAAAATTTTCATCGGTGAATATGAGAAAAATATAAAAAAAGTAAAAAATCTTTATTTTTTTTTTCATTATTTCGCTTGTTACTTGCAAAGTAATCATTTTAAGCAAAATACCTTGCCGTTTTAAAATAAAGAGGAAAAAATTACCTACAATTTAATTCTTTATGTTTTTTTTGTCAGGCGTAAGGTATCAAAGTATTATAGCATGAAATCTATGTAAAAATAAATTAAAAAAGTATTTTCTTAAACATTATTTTTCTATATTATACGAAGTAAGTATTTTAAATTAGATATGATTACATAATTGAAACAAAATAAATAATTTACTTTATAATAGGCCTAAAACACAACAAAACGACGGCACTCTCCTTGAACTTGGACTTAGTAAATGACACGTAACTTTCCCAAATTGATGAAAATGGTTGATCCTTGCTGCAGTTATGATACGTTTTGAATTTGTAAGATTGTTTAGTAAATTAAATAGTTAAAAATAATCATACTTATTTTATTTATATATGTGTGTTTGTGTGTTTAACAGTAGAAGATTTGTTTATTTGTTCGAGTATAATGTGTTTATATCCTCCAACTAAAGTAGTTTTACAGGTCACCGTCCTATTCTAGCCACTGTGAGAAGATCTAGTTCACTGGTTGGTACCACCTCGAAATAAATTGCAAGTTATGAAAAAGCTTAAGTGCTTAATGTACAAACGCTATCATCTTCTACGTTCCAAACCTAAATGTTAACTTTAAGAAGTAAAAGAACCCATTTATTTCAATTTTTAGATGGAAAATTAAATTTGCTATTAAATCACACAAATTATAAGTAGTCACACAAACTTTTTCTAAAACATCAACAAAAAAAAAAAATTATATATAGGTATATCTGTTGATAAACATTTCATTTATTTTTTTGTTTTGTATGGCGCGAAAACAGCGAATCTCTCAAGCCTAGAAAAGCTACTGAAAATAGAAAGGCGAATATTAGGAAGGATTTATGACCCATAAATCATAAGGAAGCTTCAGGCTGAGATCAATTGATGGAATATACGTAAGGGCAGAGGACATAGAAACAGCCATGAGGAAAATACGCCTGAGTTTCTATATCCACAGCTCTAGGATGAATCTCAAAATATTGATTAAGCAGAAATTCAATAAGATGTACAACTTGAAAATCCAGAGTGGTTATGTCGAGCAGATGAAGCAAGAACTGAAGAGACTTGTAATCCCTGACAAGGACTGCCTGAATAGAGAGGGATTGAGGAATCTTCTAAAAACATCAGGGTCCTTGTGGAAGAGAGAAGAAGGCAACAGTTCATCTACAATTATCTCAAAACTAAAATTACATTTTACTGAATAATATTTTGAAAAGTTGAAAAGATCGTGTCCTAACTTAAATTAAAAAAAAAAAAAAAATGCTTTAACAATTGCGGAATATCCTTCCGCCATCTTAAAATCGTTAAATATTTATAAAATGGTATCCTTAAGGACAACAATGGCGGAATATCCTGGGGATAACTTAAAAACCGGTAAATCCTGGAATATTCGAAGATATTATCCTTAAGGGCGAAATACTAATAAAATCGTTAAATCTTGGAAAAAAGAAAAAAATTCCTTAAGGACGAAAACTAATATATATGTGGTCTAAAAATGTCCTTCCGACATCTTTAAACAGGAACCTTACGGACAAAAACTAATTCTAATTGTGAAAGGAGAGTGGTCAAGGATGTCATCGGCCTCAAAAGAAGTAATCTTATGAAAATGTTCCCTGTAGGCCTTTTTTTTGCAGACCGTTCATTAAATTCAATACCTTTATTCTGCGCAAAATACCTTTCGTGTTCACTTTTATTTTTACATGTCATCGGCCTCAAAAAATCGTCAGATCCTGGTTGATCTGAAAAACAGTTATATATATATATATATGTTTATTTATGTTAAAGCTAAAAACATTCTTAGCAAATAATGGATATTTATTTTTCGTTATATAGAAACCCATTTTTGTACATATAAAAACCCATAGATAACGTGGTTTACAAGTAAAACAAGCTAAATTAAAAAAACATAGTTTTGAGTAAACGCGGAGCAAAGATTTTTTTGCTTTGCCTCCTTTGGTACTGACATTATAACTATATTTACAGTACATTGTAGCATTGACATGACACTATAACTATGTACCACTCTGTACCCTTCCGATACTATCTTTAATTCAAAAACTTTGATGAAGTATTCGGTCCTTTCTATTAGTTCATGAGCGAAATATTACAAATAAATTATTTTCCTGCACAAATACGGCCGGGTTTGAATCTAAGAACACTGTTTCTCAGATACCCTTGCATCAGTTTAAGACCCTTTAGAGAATCTAGCTCAACAATGCCTTTTGATTAAAATATCAAATGAAATAAAGATAACTTTGATTTCTGAAAAGTCTTGTTTATACTTTTACGTGACGTTCTATTACACACCACATTGTTTTCGGTGAACTGTCCAGTTTTCTTGGCTAAGAGAGCACCAATGTAGCTACTTAAGAATGATGAATAAATGCATAATTCGTTCAGAAACCTCCATATAAATTATAGTAGGTCTTTCGTGCCATTTTTAGCTCATTCAATTCGAATTAGTTTGTTGTTCTCTAGTTATTTCACTTAAATTCTCAGCTCAAAATCCGACGTAACTTAATCATCGCCCAGAACTACGTGGAACAATGGAGAGTATTTATTGTTTAAACAATACCTGAGAACAAATCAGGAAACTATTGGGCAGTTGAAGCTATCGGAGCCAGTTCATCAAGCGGCCCAAGTTGGGGAGGTGGGGGAGGGGGAGGAGGGAAATTACACCCTGGATGGCTATTAGGAGGCCCAAGGCGAGTCCTTAATTGCAGAACTAGCCGCTAGTAGTGCTGAGCCTGCAGCCCCGCCAAATTGGAGCCAATCTTAGCCTCATTACCTCCTCTGTCCTAGTGGTTATTTAATATTAACCACTGACTGATTGTCTCTTCGTCTATCTCAACAGATCCTGATTGGCTAATAGAATGTCTTATTGATCCTTCTTCAGCATTTAATAGCTTCTCTAGGCAATCCTCCGAGACTGCACAGCTCAAGTGAATGCTAGAAACATATTACCAAATGCTACACTGATTTTTTATTCATTTTCATTGGTTATCATCAAGCTCCTGTTAGATCCACCGTTGATTCCTTTTGACTTTCTATTGTTTTCCAGTCCATTTGTTAATTTTCAAATTTCTTTGGTTTGATGATGAAATTGGCTCCAAAGACTTTCTATTTTTTATAGGAGCTTAGCGTCTAGGCCAAGATTTAGTCCGTGGATCCACCACAATATAAACTTTAACCCGCCCTGGCGGTAGGAACCTAGGCCGGATTTATTAATTTTTTTTTTAATCTCGTAGGAATATGTTTTTTTTTAGAACCATTCAAGCACGAAGAAAAAAAAATAGATTGAGTTTTCTCATGTAAAATCAATTAGAGTCCTAGCAAAAATAATAAAAAAAAAAAAAAAAAAAAGAGGAAAAAAAAAAAAAAAAAAAGACAAAAAGCGTGAGATGCCTTTGTTATAGACAGAGCGAGTGAGATTTTTGTTATTTGATTGAATGACATTATGTTTATAATTATTTGACCTTGCTTTTTTGAAAAAAAAAAAGAAAAAAAAAAAAAGCATCCCCAAGAAAACACCTAACCATTGGATCACTTAAATAATCGTTTATTTTTGAATAAGGAAAAAAACCCTCTATTTTAGAAGACATGAGATCTTCTGTATTAACCCCAAACGTGTGGGATTTTAATAATAATGATCCAAGGTGTAAATATTAATATCATTCTTATAGTTTTTAATTAACAAGCTATAAATTATAAATAAATTATTGGGCTTTGAACTAATTAAATTAAATTAAAGATTGTGTTGATAATAAGGTAATTGATAACTAGACTCCTTATTATATATAAATAATTATATAATAGAATATATAAATTGTTATAATGATCTTAATGAAGAAAAAACCATTCTAGTAAAGTAAATATGTAATACGAAATAGAGATAAGTTAGAAATATGTATTAGAATTGAAAATATTTTAGTGAAATTTGAGAAAGAAATGATTGAAAGGATCAAATAAATTTAAGATTATAATATTTTATCAAAAGGTATTTTATTAAAAGAATTAAGTTGATAAAATGAACATTTAAAAAAAAAAAAACGTTTTTCATTTTTTAAGTTTAGACAGATTATGGTCCTGTATAATACGTTTTAAACGTTTTATGTTATTTATTAGATATTGAAGTGATAGTTTTGATAACGATAAATAAAGAATTAAAGAAGGAATTATGGATATAAATAATAATAAATGTACAAGTATCGTCTATCTATTAGAGATAAATGAAATTATTGAAACAGGTGGAATCGTGACCTATTTTCCCGAGAAAACCAGTTCAATAAAGAAAGATATTCATAAGTTAATTAGAAATGATCATATGAAAAAGAAGAAAAATAAAATAATATTTAGAAACTATGATAGGAAGAATTTATTAATTACGAGGAATAAATAACAATATAATAATATAAAAATAAAAAATAAAATTAGTAGATATATAAAATGAAAAAAAAAGCTTGGTGCGTAGCTTACGCCACAGGACTGATGACTATTCGTCCTCAGCCTATAGACGTAATAAAGCGGAATTCATCTACTCAGCAAGTCCAGTGACCTTTTGTCCCAGTGACTCTGCCGAGGTAGTAAAGGAAATGCATCTAATCAGCTAGTCCAGTGACCTGTTGTCCCAGTGACTATGCCGAGATTGCAAAGGAAATTCCAAAAATTATTACGTACTAGCCATATGATTAGGAAGAGGAAAAAAATAATATAATAAATATATTTTCGCTATTTCCTTAAATAATAAAATTAGATAAAAATAAATTAAGTAGTACCAATTTATTGTAACATAAAATTTATTATATTTATTATAAAGTTATAAATTTAATATTATTTAAAAATAAAAATATTATTATTAGTTTTATATTATAAAAAATTATATTATTAGTAAAATTATAAATTTATTATTATGTAGTTATTACAAAAGACGAATTGCCCATTTATACACAAAATTATCACTACCAATGTTTCAATCAAGGAATATTAGAAAGGAAATATAAAACTATGTTAGAAAATTTCATTAAAATAATAAGAAATGATTTCATAATATTAAATTAAAAGAATATAAAAAACTTAATTTAGATATTACTACCCCCAACAGAACAAAAAGAAACAATTTCAAATTACCACGCCGGTAAAACTTACCATAGAGGTATTACTGAATCTTATGCACACATTCGGAGAAGATATTATTGGCCCGGTATGTTCAGGGATATTACTGATTACATTAATAAATGTCCCATTTGCCAGCAAGTCAAATACGAAAGAAATCCTGTTAAAGTAGAATATAAAGTAGTTCCTACCCCTAAAAAAAAAAAAAAAAAAAAAAAAAAAAAAAAAAAAAAAAAAAAAAAAAAAAACCGTTTGAAAAAAATTCATCTTGATATTTTCTTTTATAATATAGCAAATTTTTAACCCTTATCGATTCATTTTCAAAAAATTAATTGCATATCCCCTTAAAAGTCTCAACCAGATAGAAATTCAAAGCGCATTAAGTAGTTATTTTGCTCTTTTTCCACTGCCAAAAATAGCGCAGATGGACAATGGTAGAGAATTCAATAATAATAGCCTGCAAAACTTTTTAAAATTATATGAAATAGAGCCATACCACGTTACCCCTGGTCACTCTGACTCACAAGGTCTGTTGGAAAGATCACATTCAACACTTATCGAATTGTTGAATGCTATACAGCTAGAGAATAAAAACATATCTCTAGAAGAGAGCATGAAACTCGCTCTTTATAGCATTTAATAATTCAATCTGTTCAAACTTAAAACTGACTCCAATGGAAATCACCTTTGGTAGTTTTCAAGTCCATATTCAGAAAGAATTAAAAGACGCCTTCGTAACAGAAGAACTAGCTAATAACTATTTAAAGGAATTACAGATCACCCATAAGGTCATTAAAAAATGAAATAGACAAGGAGAAAAACAAGAACGCACTGACAAAATACACCCAGTCGAAATTCGAACATCTCAGCCTGAACAAATTCCGAGTGAATAGAGGTTTAATCAATGGTCTAGGCTCAGCTATTTCTTGGCTCACTAGAAATACGGATGCTGATGATAAGGCTAAAATGAAATTCTAAGCAAATTTCAATCGAACATTTTTTAGAACATCACATAAATAACCAAATATCAATAAATAACAATTTAATAATGATATAAGAATTATTGAAGTTAATAATGAGAAAATAAAACAATATTTCCAAAATCTCTTGAATAGAATAGACTCCGAATCTGTAGAGATAAACCAATAATACTCATTTTTGTTCAGGAACCTTATGCTACTGTATAATAAAATTAACGATATAGAAACTAGCCTTGAATTCTGTAAACTCAACATTATTCACTCAAGTATTTTCTCATTTTCCGAAGATCATGTCATCTTTAATATTAAACTAATATCCTAACATACAGAAGTCTTACGGCAATTAGGCAGAATACACTGTTTCCTTCATAAAGAATATTTCATTTTATTTCATATTTTGTCCAAATTCCTTTATCCTCTCCCACCTTTGAAACAAAGGCTAATTAATTTGTCACCTCTCTTGTATTTCCTACCATGGTATTAAGATATGAGGAGTTGTTCACTGGTGATTGCATCTTAATTTTCAATAATTTTTAAGAAACAACAAATCAATATTGGTAAAATTTAAGACTCTAAAAATCAAACAGAAAATCTTGAAATCAAGTTTCTTATTTGAAGGAAGTACAACAAAATTTCTCAGGATTTCAGCAAGGCAATGAGAGATAAAAAGAAAGCACTCATTCCATTTCTTATACAAGCAACCCATTCCCTCAAAACTAATTAACAAGAAGAACATCGAGAAAACATCTTTTGGCAGAAGAATAGGTGGAAGCATCCTCCAAGAGGCGAGAAGAGAGTGACACTGACTTCTCGTGACAAGACAGCTGTAGTAAATACCCTTTGAGTAAACAATCGGGATTTAAGCAATAGATCTATTAATGCCTTTAACTGACCACTCACTGTTTATATCTTTATTTGCTTCTTTTTTTTTATATTAGTAGTTGTAAAATGTTTGTTTGTGTCGATTCATATGTTTATATCTTTGTGTTTATTTATATTTCTAATATATTTCTTTATAATATTTCTGGTGCAAATTCATATTATGTCAAAAGGACGTCAATAATGTTTTTTTTTTTTTTTTTTTTCATTTGTTTTTTTTTTCTTTTACCCTAACAAAGTATTATTAATTATGTTTACAACGTATGTTGATTATGGTTATTAAGATAACAAAACACTATCAATTGTGTTTATTAAGTACTAATAATTATGTTTACGAAGTATGTTGATGATGTTTATTAAGATAACAAAACACTACTAATTATGTTTTACTATTAATTATGTTTAATTTGTTTAAATTAAATTATTATGTTTATTAACTACTAGCTTTCCCCGTAGCGACTTCGCCCGCTCTCTCATAATTAAAGAACTTTACTAATAGTTGATTAACGTAGAATAATTTGTTTATCTATAAAAGTCTTGTATTGAAGAATGCAATTGAGCATTGTTTCTTCAATATACTTAGCCCACTATGCCCAGGTGCCACAGATATTATAAATATATAAAGGCAGAATCAATAAAGAATTTATTTAACGTAACTCCTATTTGTTTTTAACATTTGTAGCTACATGTTTCGGAGAAAATACTCCATCATCAGGCTTCTAAATTAAAAAAAAAAATACATTAATCTATAAAATTACACCAATAGTTATTACCAACAGTACACCTTTTAATCTATGATTATTTTCACATTGTCCATTCTCCATAAGACAGAATCCATGTTGAAAGTTAGGATGTTAATTTCTGCTATATTATTTTTTAGGGGAAGTGAAAATAAAAAAAAATGAAACCTATGATATACTTTCTCACATTTTATTTTTAGATCTTTATGTTTTATTGAATTAATTATACAATTTGTCTCACTTTAGGGCATTAAGTATTATGGATGACAAAGAATCCATTCAAAAAAATATGTATACTGAAATTTTATCACTTAAATTGATACAACAAATCAAAATATATAAAACACCAAATCCATGTACAAATTAATGTTCTTAAGTTTTGTAACACTTTTACACATTAGATAAGAGGAAATAAGAAAACATGAATTGATAAAACACTTAATCCTTTATGAAAATCATTTTGTTAGCTTCTGTTTAACCTATTTACATTCAAGAAGACTAAATATCAATACAACACACTAAACAACACAACCCAAGTTGAACCTGCAGAGGTTTTGCTTACATGTGAGGTTATAGGAAAGAACTATCGATAAATTTAAACTCGAAGTGAAGCGTAAGGATCAAACTTGGTAGTGGCTCGTAAGCCGACTATTACCTAAAGAATTATTATAGTAAACTATACTATTTAAAATCTTCCTAGAACTATGAAAATTTTGTAGTTAAAATTTGGCACAGATAGGTTTAATAATTTTACCATTGCAAACTCTGTTGCAGAATGGTGCTAAAAACTTATCGTTCGGTTATTAAACATCCCTAGTATCCACACGTCACACACTAAATATTTATAGCTTTTTTATATAACAATTTATTTGAATTAACCAATTTTTATTATCAATTTCTAGCTCTATATAACATTGTACCGCTATAACCTCTCTAAATGGCACTTGCCACATATCGGTCAATTTTCAAAATTTACTGCGTACCACATTTTTATCTCTTTTTTAGCCAACGACCTTCTGTACCGAGTGCGCTGAAACCCTCATTTGCCGTGGAGTCGAAGACTGAACATAATGAATACATTGATTTAATTTTCGAATAAAATTTGTTTGTAATTTCTTTTCAACTATTAAGTTACATTTATTTTAACCTCGAAGTAGATAATAAAAACCATCAAAGCCAATTATATTTGAGAGTTACCCCTAAACATTTTTTTTTTTCTGTCATAATTTTTCATCTTAAGGAATTTTGTAGGTGAAAATTCCGCAAGTGACGTTTTCCGCAAAAACCTTCGTTTAGGTGGGTTGAGTGCTTGATGCTAGTGAGTATGGCTTGTTAATGTTAAGCTATTTATTTATTTGTAGCCGCTATCAATGCACGGTCATTTGACTAATCCAGAAATGGGATCGGGTATGATCGGAGATAGTGAGATGAGATCCGAAGCAATAAGCTAATGCTTGATAATAGAGTCCGGGAGGGGGGGGGGGGGGGAGGGTATTATGGCTCATCCTTGTTATAGCCCGCTGGGTCCGGCATCGGCTTTACCCCCCCCCCCCCTGTTATTGCAAATCTCCCGCCATCTTCATCATCAGTTTATTTTTTTCTTGATCGGTTTGATACAACCTTTATTTTGCGATAAGCTCTTTCAGCTTTCCTATCATGTATTTTTCTCTAAGGAACATGATTTTTTTTTTAATTTTTCATATTGGAATCTTTGTAGGTATTACATTGTTATTAAAAAGAAAAAGAAAAATCAATATCGTTAAAATATTATTTCAATTGTTAAGTAATCATCTGAAAAATTACAACCGCTTTGTAATATTTTAGCTATTAATCGATGAATCATTTCTTAATTATTTCAGTATTGGCCCTACGCATTATCAAGATCAACAAGAGTACTAATGTCTAGTCATGGTCGAATGACAATGAATATATCTTTTTTAGAATTTTTTTTTTTTTCGATTCTTTAAATGTAATATTCTGGTTTACTCAAGGGCAATTAATACCTCTGTATCTTACGATTTTTGAGTGCCGAAGGATATCTTTAGCCACTCCTTTCCGATAATATTATTTTCGTCCTATTGAAAATTCTATTGATTATTTTGTCTTTTAAATGGACTCTCTTATTTATTTCTTTATTTGTCGATGCAACAGTCCTCCTCAGGACCAGGACCTCCTCAATAAGTCTCCTCCAACCTTCTCGATCCGCTGACTTGAGGCGCCATCCTCTCACTCCTGCTTGGCGGAGGTCTTGCTCCACATCACCTAGCCATCTCAATCGCGGGCGCCCTCGAATTCTAAAACCTTCTGCCCTTTCTTTTAGCAATTTTCAAGGTAATCTATTAGCAGGCATCCTCTCCACGTATCCCAACCACCTCAATCTTGCTTTCTTTATTTGGGCGACCATATCTGGCTCTCCAAACAATGTTATTAGTTCCTCATTTTTTCTTATTCTCCATTCACCGTTTAGACACTTTAGGCCAAATATCTTTCTAAATATTTTCCTCTCCCAAACCCCGTGTAACTTTTCACATTTTTTTGTTAGCACCCATGTTTCTCTCGCGTATGTAACGACGAGTATAATAACGGTTTTTTAGACTCTCTCAATTATCGTTTAATCCTTTTACAGGACACTAAAGGATACTATTTTGAGATCTGCCAGGATCCAATGATTTTTAGAGATAGCACGGTAGTCCGTCATCCTATTAAAAATTGATTAAACCATTTCGTTTTTAAAAATTGCATTCTTAGAGGACAAGAAGATTATAGATTTTTATGGAATGAACCTCCGATAGTCCACCGTGTCTTTTGATTTAGTGTTGGTATTGTGAATCAGTGGAGTTCAATAAAACCCTTACACATTTGAATAAATCTAATTGTAGTTTTGCCACTCCAATTTAAATGAAAAGGGCGTAATAACCTGGAAGTTGATCGCCCAAATAAAATCCTCAATCAATCATCCAATTTATGATTAAAAAATATAGTTTAAATTAACTTAATTTAACTTAAATTAAATTAAATTAAATTTTAAAAAACTGTAGTCAGGCTGGAGGGTTACCCGTCATCGGCTGGAATGATGAACAAAAAGATAGTGTGGAATGGATTATTCACTTCCGCAATCTCTCAGTAATGATTAATTACAGTTCTCTAAAAAGTATGATATTTTATAAAAATGTTTATAAAGGGATATACCAATAAAAGACCCGAATGTTGCACTTCGACTATAGGTTACGTTAATGTATAGTAACGCGGAAATTGCTGATGAAGTTACTTAAGAAACACCTTTCCTATTTGTTTCAAATTTGGAGCTTGTAAAGACATGAAAATACATAAAAGACTGTTGTATTTTCCTTTCATAAAAGGAAATTTAAAAATAGGGATAATGTTGGAAGTTGCCTTATCTCTTGAACCAGTTCCTTGATGGACGGGCAGGCCGTTAAGATCTGAATATACAGTGGGGAAAATAAGCATTGATCCTTAAGCTTACTCAATAGGTCACGCATGAAAGGTCACGAAAACAAAAGGTTTAAGTTCATTCCATTATCCTGGCGCTTTGTTGCAAGGCTGGGAGGGTAAGGGGTGGGGGGAGCTATTCACTACATGTTGGTTCATAAAAGTTTAGTGAACCAAGTTTGAGCTCTTGAAGAACATAGCAGCAGCGACCTCAATGCTGTATGATTGATTGCTTGTTTTGCTACTCATGAGTTGATGATTTCACGAGGTTCTAAAACAATAACTATTATCATTACACAAAATTGCATAATCATTTGAAAAATGATAAAGAGATTTACTTCAAGTTTGGCACAATCAAATATCGTCACTTGGAGCAAAATAAAGGTGGGCAGGGGGGGGGGGCATAGCATGCCCTAGGGCCCTCATTGCGATATTATTGCCCCGGCTGACCCTTTTCTTCTACAGTTCATTTTTTTCCTCCCTTCCGTTTCTCATTAATTCTCCATCTAACTCTGTTTGCAATGCGAGAATAACAAGAAGTCTTTGAGATTCTAATTGCCACAAACAAACTGGCTTTTCAGCTCTGGGCAACATCTGCCTCGAAGCAGAGTTTTTACGATCTGTGAATTACTTAAATATTAGAAGTAAAAGAAAAATTTAAAAAGTACATAAAAAAAATAAAAAAAAATACTATAGATTCTTTTTTTAACCAGCTAAATCGATTAAAAGAGGACGGGGCAGGTCAGTGGGTAAGGTACAGAGCAGAACATCTAGCCCCGATACCTGATTAAGGGGCTGATGGGAGAAAATTTAATATATGTTTCTTCGGGCGTAGATCGATCAACTTCAGGATTTTAAATTTCAGGATTTTCAGCGCTTCTTCAGCCATACAATCCACCTACGGCAGGCGATTTCTACCCACTTTTCTGCTTCAAAAGCTTTTTTTTCATCGAGGAGCATTTTGGGGATTCCATTATTACTCTCTCTTTACTGAGCAGATCTGTCAGTATCAATTCCGATCTGAATGTACTCATTGTCGGATTTCTGCAATATATAAAAAATTTTAGGAATAGTTTCTCCCAGTCTAATAATTTTTATCTATTTATTTCCAGTTTTTAAAGAAATTCTTTTCTTTAACTTTTATTTCATATAATTAATATAAAAGTGCTCCAACTAGGGCAGGAAGTACGGGTTATCCTGCAGGTTACTATCCAATAGCCAGGGTGGGATTCGAACCCACGATTTTCTGTATCTAGTATCTAGACCCTTGCCCCAACTCGCTTGGCCGTCGAGTCCAATACTGAGAATAATAAATACGTTTGCATTTTATTTAACTTTTTATTAAATAATTTTTCGAGCGTTTATAAATAACTCCCCCTAACTAAATAATTAGACCCGTTCTAAATATATCAATGAAAAATATCGAATAACACATTCTAACCTGTTACTCAGGTCTCAGATCAGCGAACCTTTTATTCGTGCTTGGAGGATATCCTCGCAAGTACAAATAAAAGGATGGAGTATATACTCGTAAGTATAAGGTAATTACCATAAGTATAAAGAAAAGAAAATGCTTATACTTCAACCTTTCAACATAACCTTATACTTATAAATATGCAAGTATAAGGTTATCGTCATTTAATTCAAGACTGGTTGAAACGTTGGCACTCCATACAAAGTTTTTGAACTTGAACGTTTATTTTATTATTCCTGACTGCGTCCCAAACCATCTTTGTCATAAATTATATCATATAGTAAACTATAACTGAGAAGATGTCGAGGCTACGAGAGATGGTCGCCTTCCGTCAGTATGTTTAACAACGATTTTTAGATAAATAGTGTCTCTTGGTTCACAGATCGGTATTATAATGTACTATGTTAAGAGTAAAATACTCATTAAAAATAGTTCATACTTCGAGTTATTACAGCACTTCAGGAGTAGACCACTATTACTAGTATCTGATAAAGCAGTTATGCGACACCCGAATCAAAAACTTCAGAACAATATATTGATAACGATACTGATGTCATGTTACTTCTTTTTTATTTTTTACTAGCTTGCCGTCTCGGAAATACTGAGTTTTCTGGTAGGACAAGTGAGGGTGAAGAATCTATTACTTAGAAACATTTCCACTCTACTGCTGGTTAAATTTATTATCAGATCCTATGTATAAAATCGTTCATAAAATTATTTCTGTACAATGTACAGTAAAATAAAAGGCCGTTTTCAGGAATGTAGTATATAATAATACGATAATATGCATGTTAAAAATATTTTATAAACTCACCTATTAGTATTTTTCAAGGACTCCCTTTCTCGAATCTCAACAAAAAAAATCAAATCTAATTGCTATAGAAATGACTGTATAATTGATCACTTTGATCACGCCGAACGTCAGTGAAGATTTTCTGACCCCACTCTGTCAGGTACAGCTGGTACCAGGAGTTGGTAGTAATGAATAAAAACTGATCTTTAGTTCATGTTTATTATAATAACATAACATATATTTTATTATAATAACATCACTAACAACTAACACTGGGCTAATCACCCGTAAAACTGATGACAATTACAAAAAAAAATTATAACGAAAAATCAAAAAAGGTAAAAAAAAACAAAACAAAAAAAAACATAATATATATTATATATAAAACAATTATATATATATTTTATATATGTTTTATATGTATATTTTTCATATTATTGTATAACAATAGTACGTTAAGAATCACGATATGGATAATAATATGTATTATTATATAACAATAGAAAGAATATATAATATAAGGATATAAGTAGTATAACTAATAATAGACAGTTGAAACTGTAATTGTGTAAACTGTAATCCATGGTTTTTGGCACATTTTTTCATTATAACTCCGAAAGTATTTGTCCGATTCAAAATGTATTTTTTTTCAATCAGAAAGGTAGTTTTTTTATACATAGGATCTGATAATAAATTTAACTAGCATTAATATGAATAAAAGAATTTGGATTGGACCTATATTTTTAGAGTTAAAGAGATTAAGTAGCCAAAAGCACATACTAGTACGCTAAAAAACCCGTACTTTGTGAAATCCAAGTTTTTTTTAGTACATTTTTCATTATAACTACAAAAATATTTGTTTGATCTACAATTACTATTTTTCATCTAAAAGCTTGTTAAATTTACTATTGGCATGTATATATGAAGTTATGTATATATGAAGTTATAATCAAGTCCCTTAAAAATATGCATCCCAGACGCCTAAAAACCCGTATTGTTGTTAAATCCATGGTTATTGGCACATTTTTCATTATAACTCCGAAAGTATTTGTTAAATTACAATTTAGATCCTATATATGAAAGTTGTATCAAAATTCTTGAAATACAAAAGCTGTCGCGCTGAAAATCACGTACTTTTGTAAAAACATTTTTTTTTTGGCACATTATTCGCTATAAATCCAAAACCATTTGTCCGATCCAAAATTTAATATTTTTATCATAAAGGTGGTTAAATTCACTATTATAACTTTTATATGCAACTTATAATTAACACCATGAAATACCCACACCAGTCTACTGAACATGCCATAGTTTACATATTTTGCCAAAACATACATATTTAGCGTGCTAGCTTGGGTGGTTTAAAGGATTTAATATAATTTACGTATATAGCATCTGATAGAAAATTAATCAGCTTTGCGATAGAAAAAAGGAATTGGGATCGAACAATTATTTGAGCAGTTAGAGCGACAAATGTGCCAAAAAACACTTGGATTGTACAACAGTACGTTTTTATTAGCGGGTTGGCATGTACATTTTACGGGGTTCGATTAAAACTATCATTTATAGATTCTTATAGTAAATTTAATCAGCTTTAAGATGAAAAAATGTAATGTTGTATCGGACAAATAGTTTCAGAGTTATAGCCAAAAGAGTACGACAAACGTGTTTTCGCGGAGCTGTGGGGCTGACGACAAGTAGGCCAATTTCTCCATTTTTCCCCAATTACGTAACTTCGCGAAAAATGGTCAGATTTCGGATTTCTTTTTTTTCATTATGTAGATACTAGTTCCAGGTACAATTAATATTTGAAGACGCCAGTCAGATTTGAACCTGGGATCTTCGACCGATCAAGGTTGCTAGGACTGCCATTCATTTCTCCAAGTGCATTACCACTGCAGTAGGCCTCACTCGACATATTATCTGCGAATGTGTGTGTGTGTGTGTGCGTGCGTGCGTGCGTGAGTGTGTGAGTGCGTGCGTGCGTGCGTGCGTGAGTGTGTGCGTGCGTGCGTGAGTGTGTGTGCGTGCGTGCGTGCGTGCGTGCGTGTGTGTGTGTGTGTGTGTGTGTGTGTGTGTTTAGTAAGGTTCATGAGGTTCAGTCAATAAATAAAAACAACCGTTTTGACTAAGTTTCGAGACTATAATGTTCTCATAATCATGCCCTACAGTGAAAAAAGAGGTTACAATAAAATTATGTAAGTTATACAGGTACAATATAATTATTTAACAACATGTGTTAGAATAATTAAATTTATATAATTACAGAATGTAGAGGAGTATTCCGTATTTCGGTGTAATATACTTATTAATGGATAAATGATTTATATGATGTATATTAATGGAAATGTATATTATTGGTCTGAATGTATTAAATTGGAATAACAGGTGTTGAGATTTAGAACCTCTGATATTTTTGTTTATTGCGCAATTTTTAAATTTTTCTTTGGTTATCATTTCTTTAATATTTATTTTAAAATTCTTTTGTTCGTGGTGAATAATTTTGGGGGAATCGAATTTAAAAGAATGTTCTGTTTGCCCCTGTAATGTGTGGTGAGAGCTGTTTGGTCAGGTTTGTTCGGGACTTTATTTATAGACGTGCAACTGTATTTATGTTGATAAACACGTCGTTCGAGATATTGTTCCGATGTACCGAAATAGGACTTGCCATAACTATCTTCGCACGGTATTTCGTAAACAATATTAGACTGTAATTCCAACTTATCTATATCTTTGGTTTTGGTGAATAATATGTGTGTGTGTGTATATATATATATATATATATATATATATTAATGATTAGGTTACATTCTTATTTGCTTATGATTTGATTCCATTTAATTTATGATAGATTTGTAATTATGCTTATAATTACACATTTTCTAATCATGATGCCTTTTACAATTATACGTTATTATTGAACTTCCAACTCATGATTTATATTTTTTTAACACATAATTTTGTTACATACCACTTTTAATGGTGTCTTTTTATTTATAAGTATTAAGAAGTAAGGCCGATATATCGTGTTTTTTGAACTCTCTAGGCTCCATGCACGATTACTATCCCCAATTTAATTTTTAAATTAATTTTTACTTTACAGAACATGGCTTTGTTATTATAGCTCTAAATATATTAAAACTAGCATCCCGCGTCACGGCTTCACCCGCTCTCAGTAGTAAAGATTTTTACTAATAATCGATAATTTATTTTACTACCGATAAAAATCTTGTATTGTACCGTGCAATAGAGAATTACAGCCTCAATGATATTTACACGTGACATAGTAGACGAGCGACATATAAATATCTTAAAAATTTTCCTTTCTGTAACAAGAGTTACAAATTTTTTTTAGAAGCTTAACTTAATTCAGAGATACATAGCCGAGAAAGAACAATCGTTTGTATTCTTATGTATAATGTATAATGTATAAGGGAATGGAAGCGCCTCCGACATCCTGATGGCTGTCATATGGAGGGAAATCGAGGAGGAGACAAAGTGAACGTTCATTAACATAACTTTGTTATTCAATTTACAGAGCGCTAACAGTATATTAATGATTAAATTTGAATTTGAATTCTCACAACGGCGGAGGCACGCTACGACAATATACCAAAAGATGACAATCCATAGCCGCGTGATTCTGCTCCGGTATGGGCGACATTAGGTCATTCTTTTTTTTTCATAAAAAAATGTTTATTTTTTTCTAGCTTTATCTACGTTATCTACGAAGTATGTGGTAGGATTACAAAATATTTTAGTTAAATTTGATGCCGGGAATAATCTGTCTTGTATGATTATTTAACTGGGTTGAATAGTTAGGTAACTTATCGGAATTCGAGGATCTATTAAACCATTCAATTTTTCTCGTATCTAATCCTTACAATCCAAAATCCTTAGAAAAATTCTCAATGATCCATACTTTGTCTCAAACAAACTTATCCACTAAGATCATAATGTTCGTATGAATCTGACTTACCTCAAACCAGAAACCTATCCTTTTACAGCAAACTCCTTGACCATTCATATCCATTATTATCACATTCTATTCCAGGTAAATCTCCGAGGAACCTGAAAATAAAACTGGAAGGATGATACAGTACTTTAGTATAGAGAACTTTTATAGGTGGTACAAATAGGTAGTTGCTTTACTAGCAATCGACATGTTTATCATCATATTTACTTGATGTATTTTATTTTATATTGTATATAGTTGTAAATTTTAATCAAAAAAAAAAAAAAAAAAAAATCGGAATATATCTTCCTTCTGCTGTAGCTGGAATACATAAAGGTGGGGTTCCGCATGGAGCAACCAGCCGCAGCCGCAGCCGGAGAGGGTGGTTCAACATGTAGCTTTCAAACGCTGTGGTTGGATGTTCATCAGTTCGTATTCTGGCTTCAGCGGAGTATATTGAGAAGAAAACTGTTGCGATTGTTGATGGAGGAAGAGGAGTTCCATGTTATGAACAGATCAATTGACTCTATGTTTTCCCGAAGAAGAGAAGGTTTTTGCTGATTGAGCTGCACCTCCAGAACGGCGAGGAGAAATTCAGGAAGTTTTTCCGGCTGAACTTCATTCAATTAGATTTTATAATATCTCTATATTTTTATTTCTCTAACGTACTAAAACGAGCCATTTTTAATAAGACTTTTTAATAAACGGGAGCTCAACGAGGCGTATTATGAAAACTAACTGTGGGCAGACCTGAAATCTAGCGAATTGCGAGAAGACCAGAAAACAAACCAATAAGCTGTGAATCCCACGTTTTACCTTTGGTGATTACACAATATATAGAAAGACAATTTAGAAAACTCGCTGAAACCACAATTTTATTGTTTTTTTTCAGATGATGTATGAAGTTCCAGTTTCTTTATTACTGTTTTGTCCAATGGACATTTCATAGACAACTCTGTTTTCGTTAAATAATTTTTATCATGTAAGATATAGTATAATTATGTAAGAGATATTTATATATAAATAAATAGTGGTATTTAAACGTGAGGTTGTATCAAATGTATATTTAATATACCAAAACCTGAAAACTGTGTTCTGTAATGTATTTTTAAGAACTGTTTTTCAAAAATACCATATACACATATACATATACGGCTGGCTGCTCTATGCGGAACCCCACCTTAAGGGTGTTTAAAAGAGCCAACAAATTATTGAAATTTTTTCTTATACTAGGTTTAGTGATTGTCTGTTGTTCGATTCCTTTAACGAAAAAACTTTTATAATTACTCGATTGCCCCAGGTGGAATTCATGGTAGAATTTCGTGATATTTTCAGTCAAAATGTTCGCATATTCAAATCCTTTCGGTTAATCTGTTTACTAACTGAAGTTTCGATCCCCCAATAAGAGTTCATAAAAATTATAAAAGTAAAAAAAAATTTGGGGAGGATTTTTCCCTCATCTTGAATTGTTTAAATAATATTAGGGATGGAAAACATTTGAGGATTTTAAATTGTCTTTGATTTTCATTTCAACAATTATGCAGCTGTTTTCAAGACCGCATTTTAAAGTCATTGGAAAAGCTAGATCAATGATGTCATATATTAAGTATCCACAAGATGTTACAGGCTGAGTAGCAATTGAAAGCATGTGTGTCTAGAAGACATGGTAGGGACAGAATCACGTGAAAAAAAAAACATTATTAAAAAAAATAGATAAAAGAGTTTACTATTTACTTGCAATGTTTTCTTCACCTGGGGTGTTTATATTCAAAGTGGGCACAGTTCAAATTTTTTTTTCGAAAGAATTTTTTTTTTATTACCATTAATTAGGAATTTACTAGCATCCCGATCGCAGCTTTTCCTGCTCTCATAAATAAAGAACTTCGATAATTTTAACCAACAATTAAAGTATCATTTTTTTTATCGATAAAAATCTTTTACTGTAAAAAGCATGCAAAAAAGAAAAAATAATTCATAAGACTTTCGAATAAATTATATTTCAGGTTTTGTCTTCTAATGTTATGAGAATGATATGATTAGCAGGGTTTTCAGTGCTGGAAAGACCTCCATATAATTGAGCGTGAACCTATCTGTCCCAAGATCTACTCTAACGTTTCTGTTATTCTGGCCACGCGATTCGTTAATTGTAATGAAAACTTTAATTGGAAATTGTGATTGTTTGAATGAATGTTATAGATCAGTAAGAATAATTGAAAGAGTAGAAATAAATTCGATTTCTCAGTGGACTCCGTATATTCTGCACCATTGGACGCAACTCAACCTACCACGGTCGTATATGTTACGATATATAATGTCAATAAAATTTCCTAAATGTATAAAATCATAAAATCTTGACGATTTAATAATATAAGAAGCTTAACTGAAATGCCTTATGTTTTAGGAGAATACATTAAACCTTAATCTAGGCACTCAATGGCCAAACGAGTTGAGGGAGGGTCTCATCGCGCTCGGTATATAAAGTCGTGGGCTCGAATTCCATCCGGGTGGTTTATAATTTATTTCGTGGCAGATATATGAAATGAACTTGACCTTTCCTCAATGGCCAGAATAGGTAAGTAACCTCTAGGACCCGTCCTTCTCCCCCCCCCCCTAGTTGCAGTGCATAAGGACGTTAAGTACAAAAAAAAGATAAATAAATAAAAATTAATACAGTTTTCTTATGTCATAGGATTATGAGAAAACTTATAATTGTGATTTCTTAAAAGTAATACACTTTTGGGCTTAAAACCCTTTACCCTGCATCAACAGACCTTTTATTCTTGAAAATTCGGCAATACTGACTTGGATACTATTTCGTGGGTTCCAACCAGCGAGGAGATATTCAATAGAGCAGTCACGAGTGGAGTGGGGATGGGATTCGTTCCCCCTAATCTATGCTACCCTAACCTCAAAAGTTACAACTAAAGTTACAAGTGTTTGCTTTTAGTTTTTTAGTTTTTTTTCGTAAACCTATTCTCGGTGAGTTTTTATTTCGTTTATAAATCCATTCCCCATTAAGTATGTCTTATTGTGCTCCAATTGGATGTAAGAACAACAACAAGACTGGGGCTAAAAATGATAAGCAGCTTAGCTTTCATAGGTAAGTACCTAACGCAAAATTCTTTCATTGTCAAATTTAGTTCGCGATAGTGTTAAATGCAATTACTTTTTTATAATAAACTCTACGTCAAAAGTATCGCAATACTTTGAAATTTTTAAAATTTTATTAGTAATTATAACTTTTTTATTCAATAAAAATCCTTTATATTAACAAAGTTTAAGTAAAAAAATGATACACTGTGTTTGAAGGAATTTTATTACCTATACCTGCATCAGCAGCAGTCTAAAATAACGTTGGTGAGTTGGGAACTGGGTTAGCTCTGGGTAGTATAGTGGTGAGGGAAAACTGGTCCCACCTGCCTGTAGCTCCACCCTATCTCAATAGCAGCTCTATTTATACATCTCCTCGCTGGTTTCAACTAAAGTAAATATAAAAGGCTCATGGTTTTATAGAAAAAAAGAATATTTCCAAAAACTCTATTAACAAGAAAGTATAATTTCGAAATTAGTTTCCTCCCTATTAAGGGGGTTATTATGGATATTCGGAAAGAAAGCTTTAACAAGGGTGTTAATATTTCTGACGACGGTTGCGGGGGCGGGAAGAGAGGGCACCTCATGCATATTAACCGCCCCATATTTAACTTATAATTAGAGCCACTGAGATCGGGATTATTATAACATTGTCCGGGCTCTTAGCAGTCCCCGGGAGTCCCTACCTAACCAGGAAGCCCCTACTTATACCGCGCTAAGTCCTTTGATTGATGATACTAAGGCCGCCTCTCCTCTCCCTACTTATATTAAAATTCATTTAATTAAGATATTCCTCCAAAATAATTGGAAAATAAAAATGAGTAAGAAAATACGAGATGAAGAGATGAAGGAGAAAAAGTAATCAAGGATGAAGGGGCCACGGTTCTTTTGTAACTTATTGCTTTTTCTCAACAAGTTCTTACTCCTGCCTTCGTTATATCTTCCTCTTTTTATTTTGTTTTTCTAAATCTTTCATTATCCCAAACCATCGATTAAACTTAATTTCTTACAAAAAAATAATAAAATAAAGTAAAAAATAAAGAAGTTGGTATTTTGTAGTGAAAAGTATAGAACAAATAAAATAATGATGAGGTATAGTTTTCTGTTAAGTATTTAGGTAAGTAGATAGTGGGAGAATGCAGTCATAAAGATACACAGCAATTAAAAAATAAGTTTTTTAATTTGTAATGCCAACATTTCAACTTGCATTGCAAGCCTTCATCAGGGTTTCAAAGACAGATGTAAAGAGAAACACACAGTTTCTGTTTACATTTGTAACCATACCAACTGCATACCTCAACTATCCACTTCTCTAAATAAAAAATGATAAAAAAATCCTAACCGAAAACGTTGGCCCATGCCACTACAGTCATTATCATCAGTGACGCAACAACTCATTACTGAGTCAAGGCCTCCTCAATCAGCCCACGCCATATGTTCTGCTCAGCCACCATCCAGTTACGCACTCCAAGCAATGTCCGGGCATCATGTGCAACCATACGATTTGAACGACGCGGTAGTTCGGACGATCTAGTCTACTTAGCTCAACCCCACCATATATATCCTTTTCTTCTTCTACCTTTCCCTAGACGAGTCACTTAGTTGTGCAATGTTTACCTGTGAGTGTTATATTTTTATGGCCCCTGTATCAGTATATCAAAAGTATCAGATTGAAGGGCAAGGTTAAAATCCTTGACTCAAATCGGTATGAGTTATTTAGTGATTACTACGATATACGGAATTGGTAAGACCACTATCGGTGACATCAAAAACAACGCGCTTAAGATTAAAACCTTTCTAATCCGCAAAGAACAATGACCAGATGGCCATATAGGTCGTACCTTCAACGTTATGGCCTTAAAATTGCTGGGGAAAACTTTCAGACTATACCAATGCAATTTAACCATTCCAAAATGCGTTTGAAACAATGGTGAACGAAAATCATCAATACGTTATACTACTTCTGAGGGATCTGATATGAATTATCGGATGTGATGCTCATGATGAGGGATCATATATTTGAATCCCATTTGCAGTATACAATTCAATCCAAAATATTGGACTTATTCCAACACATATAAGTTCTACTCTTGCTCATAAATACTTATCTTCATGTAATGTTATTATGTTTTTGTAGATAACCATTTAATTCTTCATAAAACTCTACTTTTTACATTTTTCATACACTAAAATTACTAAGTGCTTAGCAACACGAACTTTCCGATATTTGAACGACCCCGTGTCAACAATTCGTCCGAATTATCAAGGCCCTACTTATATGGGATTATATATTCTTTTATCTAAATTATATAAAGGAACCATCTTAATTGATTTGGTGGTACTAGTTGCTGTTGGTGGTGAGATGCAGTTGTTACCAAAGGAAGTAAGTGAGTTAAAGGATAAATTCAGGCATAAATTCCCGAATGGCTGGAACTGCTTCACCTTGTTCACTTCACTTTTGTATGACTTCTGAGTGTATTATTTCAGAAGTTCTAATTTTCCCTGAAATTATTGGGATTGAAACCATCGCAGTTACCAATAGTCGCAGCTGTTTCTTTAGTCTTAATGGAGAAGATGCAACCGGGTTCTAGACCATTCCTAAAACATTTCGGGAGTCGGTTCAGTATGTTTTACTATGCTTACTAAACAAGGCAACCTACTAAACCCAAGATCGCGGGTTCGCAGCCCGGCAGATGACCTTAGGATTTTTTAAAGGGAGTAAAAAAACCCTTAGCTATGCCGTCCTTCGGAAGGGACGTAAAATGGGTGTCCTGAGCCTGTGCGATGTCAGGTACTCGTTAAAGATCCCTTTCCTAATTATACCTGGATAGGCAAAATTTAGGATTCCCACCGTAGCATTGTCCGATTAGCCATAGCATCATAAAGTTACGTTAAACGAAATAAACTAACAAACTATGACTATACTGATAGCTTCGTTTTTATTTTTATTTAAGAAATTCAATGTAAAAATGTTTTCATTATATGTTGGCTTCATCACATTTGTAATGAAAAGGAAAGTGTATTTTATTCGTGAAACATCATTTACTATAATAGTTGCCTTATATTATTATGTGTTATTGTGTTCAGTTTTATGATATTTTTTCTGGTGGATTTACGTAACGTAACTTTTTTGTCACGACTCGATTTTTCATCTGAAGAACTGTCTTCACTTGCTACTTTTTCTTTTGAGTTGGAGTTTGTTTTAAAGGAGTTTTCAACGGAAATGTTAGAGCATAGCATTGAGTTCGAAAATCATTACGGATATCCAAAGTATTTGGTTTATTTTTTATTTTACGAATTACTATGTATGTACTATTTCCTAAAGACAGCAATCATATCATATTATCCGGATATACGAATTAATTATGAATCATAAGGACTGTATTGTCTTCCCTTTATATACTTATTTGATCTAGTTATTGATTTATATATACATCAACAGTCTTGATAAAACCAGAAATATTTTTTATTTATTTTATTTTTTAAAACATTTTTTGCAGAGGAGGAATGTTTCAAAGCCCCAAATCTTTTTTTTACATTTGTGAAAGTAAATCGGATATTCGATTATGCTGTTTAAAAATGTAGGAATGGTATAAGCATTGTATTCTTCGAGTCAGTTTCACGGACCAGATGTAGCGGATCCCACACTAAAAGAAGTTTTAAACAACTTTACAATTGAATCTCAAAGTGAACCAACCACTTCACTGTAATTTATTACAAGAACACATCTGTCTCTCGAGCAAAAATAAACTGTTAAAGGACTTGAACCTACAGAGCAGCCAGAAAGACGCATATACAGAAGTTACGAACTTTATAGGCAGGCACTTTTAGAACAATAGTGCTGGCCCCTTGTTACGTAACTAATATAACATAACAAACGGACTTACACTTGTCTACCATCAAAGCTCACTTTATGAAAACAGATTTACAGTAGCTTTTAAGGTCACCCATTAAACCCATGCACGAAACAGGAAAATCTGATGATCATTTTCCAAGGAAAAAATCATCAGAATGGACTTCACGTCGTATTTTAACTTCAAGGTAAACATCATTCATGATACAAATTCTCCCAGGCCATGTTTGGACAAATTAAAAAATGCATTAATAAAAAATTAAAATTAAATAATTCTACCTACTTATTAGTAGTGTTCCATATCATCCCTTCCAGCGGAACGTCCGTAAAAAAAAAATAATAAGAGGTTACCTACTATAATCCTAGAGCAAATTTGTGAGAAGTAGGTAAAGATTCAATAAAATGATGATTAATTAAAAATAAATTATAAGAATATATATATATATTAAAATAAATAAATACAAATTTATATAGAATAAATGAAAACAAGCCAGGGAATAAATGAGAAGTACAAAATTGTACGTTTATAGAAACACCTGCCAGACCGACGGATATAAAATCGTTACACTAGTGGGAACATCCATCTTACGGACGGGGTATGTCTATTAAAATGCAATCTTAGCTGCTTAGAGCCTGATGCTAAACAGCAAACATATGATATCGGCAAAGAGTGGGGTCAAACTGAAGCAATCACGAAATCTTGGCCATTCAATCATTCTCCAGTAAGATTTAGTACATTATTTACTAACTGTATCCGTCTGAAATACTCCACTATCAAATTTTATCAAAGTTGTTTTTATATCCGATTCGCCCTCTCCGGGATACGGATAATGAACTTTCATTATAACAAAGTAATATAAGACAATAATAAAGATCATAGTAGGTGGTAACCTCTTATTATTTTTTTTTTTTGTTAATTTTTTTAACTACTAAAATAATTTACACTTATTTAATGAACGTATTTTAAACCGAATTTTCGAACTTCGATGAAAGTGATACCATGAACGCCATGTTCTTTCAGTCTACTGCATACTTTGCTTTCCTTTCCTTTATTTATTTATTTTTTTTTTTTTTTTTTTTTTATTTTTTTTTTTTTTTTTTTTATTTTATTTTTTTTTTTTTTTTTTTATTTATTTTTTTTTTTTTTTTTTTGCGTTTATTATATCTATCTACCGTTTTTTTTATTATATTATATTATTTTTTCTAGTTTTTGACTGATAGCCAGTAATTATGCCCCACATTTGACAAAAATAATAAATAATTTTACATTCTACCACTAATCAACTTCTATCTTGGATTTGTTAATTACCTATGAACAATATATTATTTGCTGAATAACAACAAAGGCAATCAGAATAAATAAATGCCTTAAAATACAAATTGAGTTTGTGAAAAAAAGAAAAATGTTCCTCCTAACGCAAAGAAAAAACATGTTCCATCTGAAGGGTTATTTTGTGTATTTTTAAAAATAAAACTCGACCTTTTTTTTTCTCATTTAATTGGTCGTTTACTTGATAAATCTAATAATTTCGTACAGTTATTATTTTTTTTTTTGTTAATTTTTTAATCGGTAACTAAATTATTTTGTTTCATAATTAAGAAAGGTTGTTTTCTTTAAATATTTTTCGTTTGTATATACTTTTACTTTTTGTATTCTCTAGTTTATTTAAGGATGACGCATTGGGAACCAGCTGGCTACGGGATAACCTCTCCTCATCAGAAGTATTCCCGATTCATTTAACTTTTCAGTTTAAAAAGGCGTACATTAAAATATGGGCTATTGAAAAACAATTGCTACATTTTTACATATAAAGAGGACCAGTTGGGAGGAATAGCGTATCCAATTAATTGTTTTGAAGAAAACATTTTGATTAGATAGAACCATGCTTAGGATTCCTACAATTTACCTTCCTTTACGTATATTTAATGAAAAATAGTTTTCTCTCTAATATACTCTAAAATATTTAAATTTAAAAAAAAAAATAATGATGAATAAGATCCATAAATCTGAAACGCATTGTGAACATTAGAGTCTGTTATCAGTCGGCAGTTCCAACCAATAATAGATGGCAAATTATTTGGTCAAAATAATCATTGCGTGTCAGTGATATTCACTGATTTTATGCCTCTCACGAAAGTGCTCGATAAAAGACCCCATTGATCAACTTTTTAGTCAATACCAAACTTCGGCATCCCACCTCGAATATCAGTGCAACGTACTCCGTCACCCTCCTGTCAAAAGTATGGAGTAATCTCTCCCCCCACCGCCTACATCAATAAATAAATGTTCTAGCTGCCAATAAATTCTTTTCTTTCAATCTCGAGGTGAAGGGTTCGGTAAGTCGGGTAGAAAATTTAAAATCCATCACACTACGAAATCGTGACAAAACACAATCATTTATTCCACTTTTATTTAATTATTATATTCCTTAAACTAAATCATTGATGATATATATCATTTTTTATATTATTTTCTTCCGTGGTTATATTTCTTCACAGTTAAAAAGTAATCGTTGAAATCGTCTCGCAAGGTCTTCGATCATTTCATTTCAGTGGTCATATTTTATATGAATACGATATACGTCGTAATCCGAGAATTATTAAGGGAGCGTCCAGTTTCTAATTTCAAATAATGTTATCTCAAGAAACAATGTCTTGAGTCACGGGATTTAGGACTGAGGGAGTATTTTATTATATTTCCCATCTCTTGATCTCACAGGCTATCGGTTAAACGCGCCTGCAGAAGCGGAAGTCTTGTACTCATCATATCGTACTAAATATGTATCAGCAAGAAACAAACAGCGATATTTTAAAATATGATGAGGTGTTAAAGAAATCGTTGCATAAATGTTTTTAGAACAGCGTTTCAGATCAACTTTCGTAAAATGGTAGTAGCGTATCAACTCACCACCTCGCCTTCTCAAGCTGCGCCTATTCTACAACTTATTACAAAGAGCGACAGGTTTTAGGAAGCTGTCAGGCTGGCAGATATCAGGCTCAGCGCTTTGTTGTGTACAACAAATACGGATAATGAACTTTCATTAAAACAAAGTAATATAATAATAAGACAATTTAAATCCAATAATAAATTTGGTAAAAATCATAGATTATAACAATTAATAAGAAGTTGACGTTAAACAAATTCTATTTGTTACGAACTCTATATTTGGTTCTTATCCTTTTGATTTTAGAAGAACCCTATAACTGCGAGTATAATACCTATAAATATATAAACCGTTTCTCTGCCAAACCTATATCATCTGTGATCCAACACAGACATATATATCATATATGTAACTCTTAGGAACAATTCACACAGAACGGACGTGGCGGAGACGTGGCGCTTTTGTTTCCTATACATATATACCAACAATTAATAGGGGTGAAACATCACAGATTTAATTTTTTTTTTTTTTTTTTTTTTTTTTGGGAGGGAGAGGGTGAATCGGATATAAAAACAACTTTGATAAAATTTGATAGTGGAGTTACATACATATATATCAACAATTTAATAGGGGTGAATCATAACATTTAATTTTTTTTTTCGGTGGGCGAGGGCGAATCGGACATAAAAACAACATTAATAAAATTTGATATAGGAGTTACATACATACACACCAACAATTTAATAGTGGTGAAACATTTTTTTTTTGGGGGGGGTGGGTTTTTGGGAAAATCTGTTCAGTTTTTTTTATGTCCGATTCACCCTCGCCCCCCGAAAAAAATAAAAAATTAAATCAGTGATGTTTCACCCCTATTAATTGTTGGTATATATGTATGTAACTCCAATATCAAATTTTATTAATATTGTTTTTATGTCCGATTCACCCCTTACTCAAAAAAAGGAAACTGAAAAAAAAAGAAAAAAAAACTCGTGGCGAGGAAGTGGCGTGCCCCTTCTTGTACGCCACGAGAGACGACAAAGAGACGTGGCGAGGGCGTGGCGTGGACTTTTGTCTCTTCCGCGCCTCTCCTATTAAACAAACGTTCCAATTCACACAGAACGGACGTGGCGCAGACTTTTTTTAATAGGACAAACGTGGAGGAGACAAAAGCGCCACGTCCGCACCACGTCTCCGCCACGTCCGTTCTATGTGAATTGGGCCTTAGGCGCAATTTACACAGAACGTACGTGGCGCAGACGTGGCGCTTTTGTCTCTTCGGACATAAAAACAACTTCCTCGCCATGAGTTTTTCTTTTATTTCTTCATTCTTAGTTAGCTTTCTTTTTTTGGGTAAGAGGTGAATCGGACATAAAAAAACATTAATAAAATTTGATATTGGAGTTAAATACATATATATCAACAATTTCATAGGGGTAAAACATCACTCATTTGTTTTTGTTTTTTTTGTTTTTAGGAGGGAAAGGGTGAATCGGACATAAAAATACTCGACTGATTTTGCCGAAAAACCCGAAACCCTCCCAAAAAAATTAAATTGGTAATGTTTCACCCCTATTAAATTGTTGGTGTATAAGTATGTAACTCCAATATCAAATTTTATTAATATTGTTTTTATGTCCGATTCACCCCTTACCCAAAAAAAGAAAGTGAAAAAAAAGAAAAAAAAAACTCGTGGCGAGGAAGTGGCGTGCCCCTTCTTGTACGCCACGAGAGACGACAAAGAGACGAGGCGAGGGTGTGGCGTGGACTTTTGTCTCTTCCGCGCCTCTCCTATTAAACAAACGTTCCAATTCACACAGAACGTACGTGGCGCAGACGTGGCGCTTTTGTCTCTTCGGACATAAAAACAACTTCCTCGCCATGAGTTTTTTTTTTATTTCTTTATTCTTAGTTAGCTTTCTTTTTTTGGGTAAGGGGTGATTCAGACATAAAAACAACATTAATAAAATTTGATATTGGAGTTAAATACATATATATCAACAATTTCATAGGGGTAAATCTTCACTCATTTAATTTTTTTTTTTTTTTTTTTTTTTTTTTTTTTTGGAGGGAAAGGGTGAATCGGACATAAAAATACTCGACTGATTTTGCCGAAAAACCCGAAACCCTCCCAAAAAAATTAAATTGGTAATGTTTCACCCCTATTAAATTGTTGGTGTATATGTATGTAACTCCAATATCAAATTTTATTAATATTGTTTTTATGTCCGATTCACCCCTTACCGAAAAAAACGAAAGGTAACTAAAAAAGAAGACAGAAAAAAAAACTCATGGCGAAGAAGTGGCGTGCCCCTTCTAGTACGCCACGAGAGACGGCAAAGAGACGTAGCGGCGACGTGGCGTGGACTTTTGTCTTTTCCGCGCTACTCCTACTAAACAAACGTTCCAATTCACACAGAACGGACGTGGCAGAGACGTGGCGCGGACTTTTTTTAACTGGACAAACCTGGAAGAGACAAAAGTCCGCGACACGTCTCCACCACGTCTCTTTGCCGTCTCTCGTGGCGTACAAGAAGGGGCACTTCCTCGCCACGAGTTTTTTAGTTAGCTTTCTTTTTTTGGGTAAGGGGTGAATCGGACATAAAAACAGCATTAATAAAATTTGATATTGGAGTTACATACATATACACCAACAATTTAATAGGGGTGAAACATTACCAATTTAATTTTTTTGGGAGGGTTTCGGGTTTTTTCGGCAAAATCAGTCGAGTATTTTTATGTCCGATTCACCCTTTCCCTCCAAAAAAAAAAAAAAAAAAAAAAAAAAAAATGAGTGATGATTTACCCCTATGAAATTGTTGATATATATGTATTTAACTCCAATATCAAATTTTATTAATGTTGTTTTTATGTCCGATTCACCCCTTACCCAAAAAAAGAAAGCTAACTAAGAATGAAGAAATAAAAAAAAAACTCATGGCGAGGAAGTTGTTTTTATGTCCGAAGAGAGGAAAGCGCCACGTCCGCGACACGTCTCCACCACGTCTCTTTGCCGTCTCTCGTGGCGTACAAGAAGGGGCACTTCCTCACCACGAGTTTTTTAGTTAGCTTTCTTTTTTTGGTTAAGGGGTGAATCGGACATAAAAACAGCATTAATAAAATTTGATATTGGAGTTACATACATATACACCAGCAATTTTATAGGGGTGAAACATCACTGATTTAATTTTTATTTCACCCCTATTAAATTGTTGGTGTGTATGTATGTAACTCCAATATCAAATTTTATCAAAGTTGTTTATATATCCGATTCACCCTCTCCCTCGTGGCGCGAACTTTTTTTAATAGGACAAACCTGGAAGAGACAAAAGCGCCACGTCTCCGCCTCGTCCGTTCTGTGTGAATTGGGCCTTAGAGATGCTGATTTTAACAGTCTGTTAATTTTTTTATTTTACTAGTTGGGAAGATTTGGATACATTTCTTTTTTTCTACTCTAAACACATAGTAATGAGACACTAAATTTAAATAAACTATATAGGTAAGGACTTGAAAGTTAAATTAGGTGATTGGAAACAGGATATGAAAAAAAATAATACTCATATCGATACTGAAACTAACTTAATAACTGATATTGAATATCTGTAAGTTTGCATTACTTAACTTTAGCTTGTGGATGGGAAGTTGCGCTGGGTAAACATATTTGTGTAGAATTGCAGAGAGCTATAGATGTTACCTATGAATGTTATGCTACGGTGAAAAACTTGAAATCAGTTATACAGAACTATCCCATAAATAATGTGGGTTTAATAACAAACTAATGCCTCTAAATAGACATCAAAGTCTTATATTGGTGTAAAATATAGTTTAGTGGTCATTACGGCAGAGACACATTGCTCCAAGTTGCTACCTACACAATGTTCTATGACATCGGAACCTGCTATAATAAGGGCTGAGTAATCCCCACTCAGGTAAACTCCAGTCTTCTAATTAAGGGAACAAACTGCAAACGAAATTTGCTTGGCGTGTAGAATTTCTAAGCCTTCTCCTTCGATGTAGGAATCCTCTGACACTGTCCCTGTACCTTGCGATTCTATTTAAAACACTTTGTTGCGTTACAGATTACGCTGAGACTTACGCTTATTATTGAGTGGAATAATTTGGAATATTCGATAATAGGTAGTTTAAATCACTGTTTATGGCCACCTTACCAGTTATTGGCAAGCTTATACAATTTTCACAATAATAAGTAATCACTAAATTTATTTGTGATATCAATATGAGAAATGTTTCTAAAAAGGTTTTAGACTCATTTACTAATCAAACCCATACGTTTCTAGTAGCCGTAAAAATAATGTCCAAAAATGCCTCTTTTTTGTTTTTCTTCGTAAGATAGTTTTAAAAAGTCCGGATTTTTAAGGAATTATTATGAAATTGCGTCATTATTTTTTGAGTTATGTAGCTTTTTATTGGAATTCATGCTTCCATTCAAGCTCCACCGTGTTGGACCATCTGATTTTAACTTGATAACTGCGGATGACGTGAACACTCTCGTCACTCCTCTTTTTAACATATTATATCACCCACCATCGGCTAGAAAAATCGTCTACCAGGTCCATGAACGTGTTAATTAGCAATAATTTTGAACTGAACGTTACCGGTTTATAGAAAATAAGATCTACGAGCTATGATTACTCCTATCTGTTTTAATTTTCTTTGGTGTTACAAACGTCCATTTTGACAAAAAAGAAAAAAATAGAAATGTCTTTGTTTGATTATGCCATTTTAAAACTAAATTACTACATTCTTTTCTATTAATGGTCATGTTTCACCTTATGTCTCTTAAGTTAATATTATTGTTTAATATAGATATTCTTTGTACTTAGCTGATGACTGCTGCTTTTTAAAGAAAATTGAAAATATCGAAAGAAGATAATTCACAAAAAATGCATTCCGATTTCCTACAATTTATTTACTTTTTGGTGGGGATGATTCCGTTACTACTTATGTAAACCAAAAAGGAGTGCTGCTAAATATTATACTCTAATAAATAGTTGTAAGTCCCTTTCAACCATCATTCTGTCATTTAAACTAATATGTAACTACAAAGTTTGTGAATGTGCGCATCGAGTGATTGTATTTTTAAACATATATATTTTATTTTTTTGTTAGACCACGTTGAATTATTATGTAGATTATTTTCATAGTTCTAGTTGTTGATTAATTAATAATAATTTTTAAATCTTAAAAACATTATTTTGTCACATAACCATAACTAGTGTTCGCTATGACCACAACCGATACAACATGGACATGGCTGGTACTCATTGTCGGAAATTAAAAAAAATTTATTTGAACCTTTTGCATATTTTTCAACTTGACATTCAATGGAATAAACTTTTGAGAATCCTAACAGGTAACCAAAGATATCATCTTGCAAACTGTATCAACGAAATCTCCTTTGAAATCGACAATACCCCTCAACTATGACCAAACTAGTTATTTACCCTAACATTGTTGAATTTCATATCTATTTTAGCAGAATTGGGATTTATACTTTGCTCCCTCTGTTGCTCAATAGTCAGCTGATATGGAATTAAGAATTAATGTTTCTTTTTTCCCCTGACAGAAGCCAAGGAAGGGATGAGGAAGACAAATGTAGCTTCTCGATTTTAGGCGATGCTGAGGCCTATCTCGTTAGAGCTGATGGTCATTTATAACGCCACCTCCACCGACCGTGTGCATTTTTCATTCGCTTCCCGCCCGTGCTGTTGCGGCAGCTATCTTTCCATATCAGCTAAGGAGCTCTTGCAGACAAAGTTTTTACTAATTCTAAAAAACAAACAAAAAAAAACGTTGTTATTTTATGCATTTAAACTTAAATGCATTTTATCCTTTACCACGAAATAAAAAGCAATCTGCAATGATTAAGCTTAAGTTCCTTCCACTCTCGCCAACTACGGCCTTAAAATATTTCTACATAATCATTCAGCATCAACTCGATCATATAGTTTGCAGTCCTTCATTTATTGAAACCTAGTTTAAGATATTTTAAATTCTCAAATAAATTAGGTCAAACAGAGTGTGCAAAATTGTAACTAGAATTTGTGCGAAGGTTTAGGAAATGGACATAGGGTATGATTTTTCCTTATTTTCTGATTATAAGACGTGTGTGCGAACCTTAAAGTTTGGACGCCAATATTTAAAAACAAGCAGAACAAGGTTCATGTATGAGTTTCCAAATACCAAATTATGTTAACAAAACTAGAAGGTAACAATGGTTTATAGATAAAGATATGTTCTTGCCTGAGTAGGCTTTCTTGCTACGTGGATCGAATAGAATTAGATGATTGTACCACTGACTTTTGAAAGCTTGCCAGTTTTCACTTCCTTGAACAGGATCAGAGAGATATAACCCACTTGGGATCGGTCTACTAGACAATACTAGTAATAGTATTGTTTATATTTCACCTTACACTTCAATATTTCTGTTAAAATGAATCGGCAATATTCATAACAAGAATCATGTATTAGGTTCTGACAACCAAGTGATCTATATAGTAAATAAACTAGAATATAACAATAAATATTTAATATAAATATACCCTTTAACATCAGATTATGCAATGATTCTTCTCCACTCCGAATGATCCTTTGTTGCTCTTCCCCATCGTGTCAATCCTAGGAGCCGAAGGTCAGCCTCGTCTTCCAATCACTGTAGTGTAGGAAGAAGTTGAACCGATGGAATTCTTTACTTGTCCCAACCACTGTGTCCTTATTTTCTTAATAATCGAAACGAAATATAGGTTCTCTGCAGACTTTACTTAGTTTAAAAAAAATCAAATACTCATTTAAACTTTCTTTTTTTTTTATCCAGTGATGATTGTGAGAAGGTCTGTTGATTTTCATTATAGCAACAAGATCATTATAACAAGCATATAATTCAATTAGTAAACAAAAGTAAATAATTCTAAAGTTTATTTTTGACGGGTCTTGATTGACGATAAGTTTTTGCTTGGCTAATTCCTTTCTAAGACAGTTTGTTAAGGCAGTGCCCGGATCCTTTTAGCCGTTAAATGTTATCAGAGCAGCTAATCCCTGAGTAGGAAGGATTTATACACCAATAGGGGAGGCACCAGGAGCAGGGGAGGGGAGGGGGTGGAAAAAAGGAGGCTAATTAATTAGAAGTATTTAAAATCCCCTTTTCAGATAAAAGTATTACTGGAGAGATTGGGACGGCAAGGGTTTAAGGAGGGTTGAAACAGATCTTGCAGGCGCAAACTCCTCGGGATTAAAAAAGATAATGGAACCCGGGGCTTAGCGAGCAATCGGCAGTCGTTATTTAAATTCTAACTGTCCTCCTTCCCTTTTGCTATTCTTACAAGAAGCAATGGATTCCTTCTAAGAGGTTTAGCCTAGTTAAGCGTCTACTAGAATTTTAATCGAGATAAGATTATACTTTTATGAAAATTATTTTTCACAACTTTACGCTCAAACATTCAAGCTTGGACCGACCATTTTCAATATAATCAGCAATAAAAGTGTTGGAGCGTTAGGCAGAAAGAATGAAACCACCGGCGTTCTGGGAGCTCGATGGCCAAGTGAGTTGGGGCGAAGGTCCAAGGTCTTTAGTTGGTACTAAAGGTCGTGGGTTTGAATCCCACCTGGGTAGGTTAAACTTATTTCGTGGTAGACCCACGAATAAATGTTGACCTCCCCACCTTGGCTTGAATAGGTTGGTAAACTGTAGGATAACCAGTGCTTCCTGCCCTTGTTGAAGTAGACGTAAAGCCCGAACAAACCGGTATTCTAATACAGTCCTTAAGCCTGATGTCAATATATCAACAAACTAAAACAGATGGGTGTTAATTATGTGGAATACTTTTATTTTATGATAAAACAGGACAAATTAGTACGTCCTCATAATATCCTTTTAATATTCTGTATATGGGTGATTCTCAAACTACGGGTCAATTTCGGATTGCAAAATCTGTCATAATTGAACTTTGCTCTAAAAATCTGAAAAAAATCTAGCATGTTTCTGGGGTCACCTTTGTACAGAAAATACACCGCAAACAAATCAAAATCCATTTTCCTCTTCAAAAATCAAAATTTTCAAATTTTGGGTCCATGGTAATTACTAGTTGGAGCATGGTACTTACATTTTCTATTTCTTAGATTTATATTGGCTCCCATGTTGCTTTAAGAGCTAAAATTAGGTTAACACATTAAACAACCAATGCGTAAAGAAAAATGACTTTTATTGAAGGCTCAAAATCAAATCATACAAACTTATATTTGGGCCCCACAAAAGGCGACCCCTGTGTGTAAACTTAATTGTTGCCTGGATGCTCCAAAATGAATGACCTGAGGCTCTTCAAAATATTTGCAAGAGTAGTTCACACTAAAATCAATGTGAAGTGCCATCTCATTCCCAGGGCGTTGCTTTAGGGCTCTGAATGCCTCATGTTGGTGATGTATGGCATGAAAATGCCTCATGAATTCGTTTATTTCACTCTCTGACTTCTTAACACTATCTAGCAGAGATGATTAGGTGTTTTCTTTCACAGTGCGCTTTACCAGTCTTTGAGTACCTTTTATTTTTCGCTCCTAAATTTTAGTAGTCCACTTGTAATAAGGAATTGGAGCAGTGTTGTCAAATGGTTGGAACACAATTACATTCGATGAGCATGCCTGGCATTTTCTCAGATAGCGATGCCACTTTTCATTCATGGTCGCGCAACCCAGTGTCTTTATCAGAGAATCTGGGTCACGTGTACTAATTACGCCTGCCTGATGAAGCTGGGAGGTGAGGAGCTTCATATTCTCATGTTTGATGCACATACAACTGTCTCGTCCATCAAGCTTGGGAGCAACAACATTTGGGGGTCTGAAACGACAGAATGTAGCATGAGGTTGAGGTCGAACTACAACATCTCCAACAATTGGTGACTGAGGTGGTGTGTCCGCAAGCGAGCATGCTAAGTTTCTGTTTCTTTCGGAAACATCTCACATTTTCCCTCACTTTTTTCCGACGTTGCCTAAGCTCCCTTAGAGTTAGGTATTTCACCATTTTAATTTTACCTTCTTTCTTCCTTCCCAAGTATCGAAGGTTCCTTCCAAACCTCTTAAGTCTTTCAGCTGGTCTTCTTTTTGCAATTCGACGTCAGCTTTCCTCCTCGCTCTCCTTTCCCTCTCTGCTTCCCTCTTCCTTGCCAACTTCTCTTCTTTGGATAGGGTTGACTTTGGTCGACCGGGAAGTGGCATTTTTGAAGTCACATAAGTAAACTGCAAATGAAAATGAAGCCAATGTGACAAAATTATCGCAATAAGTAATTACCATGGTCAAAATGTAATTACCATGCTTTTTACTGCAACCATGGTAATTACACATTTTGTAGCATGGTAATTACATACAGACGTTTGAATTAAAATATTCGGACAATAAAAAATATTATTGCAATGCTTTTTTTTGTCTTCAAATCAGGTAATCGAGCTCTTCAAAGTAAAATCAAAAAGAAAAAGTTAAGTTTGAAAATAAAAAAGTTACAAGAACCCATAGTAATTACAAATAAAAAGCTACTTACCAGATTCACAACATTCACCACTGGATGCACACTTGAAAATGACTTCAACCTCTTGGAAACTTCTGTAACCTTGGCAAGCAGGGTTGCCAACACGGATGGGGGTGAGAAAAAATCCCATATCCCTTATTTGCCTTGGTGAAAAACTCCCTCTTCTTTTTTAGTATAGCAATTAGAGTATTTCTTGGGACAAAAAGTAAACTTTGCTTATATTGTTATTGGCCGTCAACAGTTGAGAATTTCTCATGATTCTGATCAATGAAAGCTTCCTTCCTCTTGGTGGTTCCACAACTTTCGGGATCCAAGCCTCAGGTTATGATATTAAAGGACACTTTTATATTGGAAAATCATATTTTGGGACAGCCACGGTAATTACAAATATACACTTTGTTTGCATAAAAACCATATTTTTACTGAATTTATACACAACCATTCAATAGATTCTTGTAGATTAGCACTTCAATTGAAGAAATAAAAAAAAAATGGGCAAGTTATAATTACTGGTTAGTGAGGAATCACATTTGGACGTAATATTGACCCGTAGTTTGAGAATCGCCCATATGTGTATTCTTATTTAGTATTAAATTAGAGCAGTGAGGAACAGTAATGTTCTGCTTGTACCTAGTATTAAACTTTAAACTGGCCCCTGTAGTTTCGCCATGATTATCCATAATCTCCATCATAAGATTTATAGGAACAGAAAACATTGGATTTGGTTGTCCTTTTTGCCTACCCTTGATGACCACCAACAGGTTGGCACCCAATCCTAAGCAGGATAGAAGTGTCAAGATTCATATCGTGGGGCTGCCAGGAAATAAATATTAACCTACAGAGCGGTAATCGAACCTGTACCGTGAATTTTTGTTCCATCGTGTTTCAATATCATGGACTCTTGCCCGTTTGGCTGATCTAGGAAGTAAAAACATATTTCCCAAGTATGACAAAATACATTTTTACTGTAATTAAAACAATTATAAAAAAAAAATATTTATCTTTCACAAACACCTATTTATACTTTACAATATTATTAATTTTGAACATATTTGCTACTAAGGACTTCATCTGGACAAACGACTCACTTGGAATCGTTAACCTTAAATTTCAATATGTTGCTGATTTAGCCCAAACCAGCAACCTACCATTCCATAGTAAACTCCATAACAACGTTAATCCACTAGTCACTCAGCATGCTCCGCAAACTATTCCCGATTAGCCTTCGAGACGTTTAAAAGATGATGGCCTCGGTGTTTTCTAATATAAAACTTTTATTGAAGTGCTACCAGTCGGTAGTAATTTACAAGCCATGGAAATGTTATTAAGAGTATTATCTTCAGATTTGTTATGTATATTTTTTATAGAGGTATATATTTCAATATACAGATAAAAGATGTAGCCGAATTAAAAAAATTAAATTATTTAGTTCTGGAAGAAAATACACTAAAGGTTAGGCCTCCGTAGAATATGACAAGTTAGCAGGTCCAGCAACTCTTTCATCAACTCAACTCAGTAGAAGACAGCCTGAGGCAACCGACAACTTCTAACTCAAACTGTTCAACGAAGTAGAGGAAGCACTGCTGGAGGTAAATAACGAGCTCTTTCTCTCATTGAACACGATAGATCTTAGCGTCCAACGGATCATCCTGGTCTTTTTTAGATGAAGGTAAAAATATTTGTGGAAAAAAATATACTGAAAAATCTAAATGGTTTCTAAATAAATTAAGATTAAATAATTTTAAATTTGTTGAGACTATATCCTACTGGGGCATTTCTAGATGTAGCCCAAGCATTTGACAGAGTTTGGCATGACGGAATTCTTTTTAAATTGAAAAATCTTCTTCCTTTTACCTATTATCTGATCCTTCAATCTTTTCTCTCTGATAGATTTTTCTCTGTCCGACAAGGTTCAGACATCTCATCTATTTATCCAGTAAAAGCCGGAGTACCACAGGGGTCAATACTAGTTCCACTGTTATATATTCTTTATACTCACGATATGCCACTTAGCCCTCATAAATTGACAGCAATATTAACTAGACATAAAGACCCCACAATTGCATCAATAACTCTTCAACACCACTTAACAATACTACAAGACTGGTTCAAACAATGGAAAATAAAACTAAATTACACCAAATCACAGCACATAACCTTTAAACTCAGACAAGACTCTTGTCCACCTGTCTTCATCGACAATCCACCCATACCACAAACAAACGAAATTCATTACTTAGGACTTACATTTGATAGAAGAATGACCTGGGGTCCACATGTAAAAAGAAAAACGTCTCAGTCTAACCAAGAGCTTAAAACTTCTATATCCAATGTTTCATAAACGGTCGACATTAAAACTCCGACAACGAATAAATACATACACTTACTTACTTAAACCCATATGGACATACGCCACACAAATATACGGGACTGCAAAAAATACACACCTTAAAAAAGTACAAATATTCCAATCAAAATTACTCAGACTAATTACGAAATCACCTTGGTACATTTCAAACCACACGCTTCAGACTGATTTAGAAGTACCCACAGTAAAGGCATATATGGTACATGACCTTTATAGACGATTTCTCGACAGACTTCATGGGCGTAACAATATACTCATTAATGACATGGCCACGACTGACATACCTGTAAATACTCTCAAAAGGATTAAAAGAAGCTGGATGAGAGATTTGCTCAAATAAATATCTTTAATCCTTGTAGTATTACAATTTCATCACATTCACTAATTGTTACCCTAATAACAGGTGTGAATCAAAATCTGAAAGAGAAAACAAAAAAATTGTTTAGATGTAATATGTTCTGCTGTTAAAATAATTAAAAATATATTAATAATAATTTCACTTACTTGATATAATACTCTGTCGTAATTGAAGAAATGGCTATGCTAAATAGAAGCAGTTCACAATTGCGAGGCCCCAGTCATTTCCGGCATTTCCACAACCACTCCAATCTCTGGCCTTCAAAATTGATCTGTTAATCTGCTAGTAACCCCCGACCAATTTCCAACTTAAGCCTTTCAGTGCCGTTCGATTATCGAGTTCGCCTCGTCGGCTGGGGCCGGAATCCCATTCTGCTAGAAGGATTACCGATATATCTGTGAGCTCTTCTCCCTACAAAAATGAAAATGTATTCATAATTTTAGCTACTATGAATTTTGAATTCATGTCTAATAATTGTAATTATAATCATAATAATAATAACGAATGTCCATATAAGTTCATGGCTCTTCCAAATTCGTATTTTATTGTTGGATTTTATCTCGGAGATAATTAATTTTTTATTATACTTATTAGTTTTACGATCTTACCTAGAAGACTCTGGTAATAGAAAATTCAAACTAGTCCCTACAATAAGATAGTTTCCGACAATATCCTGGGACTAATGGAAAATTAAAAACTACTTTGGAAGTAATTGAGTGAACAAACTAGTAATTTTCTCTAGTGATGGCTGATATTGCCGATGGAAGTGCTATTCCACTTAGCTAAAATAATAGAGGACGGAGGGAGCTAGTCGTTTACATGTCGCTTAGTTTAATTACTCCCTCAACAGGAAATTAGAGCTCTTTAAGCAGGGAATTTACATTTTTAGTGCGCCTTGCCAGCTCCTACCCTCCCCTCCCTTCCCCCACGGGCAAAATACTGGCGAAAATACTCCCCTCCAGTCCCTGTTATTACGGTAGGGACGAAAATATAATCGGATGGAGTTTAGCATAATTATATTTCGAAGAGTTGCTGCCTTCGATAAACCTGATTAATCAAACTTTTTTCGGATTAACCATTTTGTTGTTTGAAGACTAACTGCCTTTGTTCAAACAACTTCAAAAAACGAGGAGTTTCACTAAAAACATTCACACAAACGCAAAGACAAGTTTATTTATACTTACACTTATCGGATATTTAAATACATATATTTATTCACTAGTTTATTGGTTACTGTGTGGTATATCACAGTTGACAAAATAAATGGGTTGTATTCACAGATAAAGTATAGAGTCTATTCTACGTTTTGTGGATATATTGTTTGTGGTGAAGAAGTGTAAGCCTTATTACCGTCGTAACAAATTAACTATTATCCTTCAAAGAAGGATTTCGACATAGACATGCTTTTGGTTGGGGTTCTATATCCATTTGGTGTACGTTTTTTCACATTCATTTTAACATGCTCTATCTATTTTGGTGTTGCTCGAATCGAAAATTTAACCATAGTTACCTGATCAGAAATTTTTTGGAGAATACTTGTTTAAATATAAATTTGCCGACAGTTTCCCAATCAGTAATTTAATATAAAATATTTTTTGTTTTATAATATTTGTCGCTAGGACCAACCGTTCACTATACATTGGTTTGAATAAAAAAACTCGCATTTGAAACCGCTATTTTCTTCCGACTGCGTTTATTTCGAGTAAATAAATCTATCTATATATGAAAAATATTGAATATATTAATGATTTTAAATTTAATTTAATTATTAATCAAAGTATTTCGATCGTTTTGTTTCTAAAATTAGATAAATGAAGTAACAAGTTAGACGATCTCTTGTTTTTCCCAATCAGTGAGAAATTTAGTTTTTTATGTCTGCGTTTTGAAAAATTAAATAAGTAGTACTTTCCAATACGGGTTTGTACTATTTATTATCATGCAAATGTTTTTTTTAGAGCAATAATAGAATTTTGGAAAAGGATCAAGAATCCTTGCTGAAAAGTACACAATTTTGACTTACCAACTTCTCCATGACAGCCAGAGATGTGGTTTCTTGATATTTATCAAATCATTACAAGAATAAAGAATAGTGTTCATTGTAAATAACAAGTTAAGAATAAGATGATTTAGAAAGGTCAATTTCTTTTTACCCTTCGTACAGACAGCTGGGAGATTAAAAGACTCCTAAGGGATTTCGTACCGCATCGTTTCTTACGTTTTATTATTCTACTGTTTAAGTGGTAACATAATTGCAAATACAATTTTAAAAATTTGCATCAACAACATTGGTGCAAGGTAAAAACTTAGTGATTAGGTGTGATGCTTTGGTTTTGGATAAACTAAAGTTAGTGATACTATTCATTTTTATTGGTTTTAAGGAGCACAACCCCCTACTGTTTCCTATTTTCATTTAGGATCAACCTATCTGTAAGAAGCATCTAAGTGTTTGGCTCCATGTTAGTCCAGTGTATTTTCAAAAATTTGCAGTTCAGTTTATATGACAAATCTTTTCATTCTTTAGTTGTACTTACTTAACTTTCTACATGGAACACTTATCATTTTTGGAAACTAAGCAGTCAAAAATAGAACTGTACCCAATATATTATTCACAGCTAGATATAACTAATTTTTTTTCAGATCCAATTTAAATGATGTATGAAGCTTACCTGCCAAAGGTTTATCTTGGAAGGCAGGATTGAATTAAGATTTTGCATTTACTTCAGCTTATTAAGGTTTTTAAAAAGTATATAAATGTGTTTTGGACATTGATCTTAAATCCTGTATTCCCTGTAAGCTCAGAAGGACTCTTCAAGTGTTCCAATTAAAAGTTAGGAGTTCTTGCCGATATCATCATGTCATCCACTAAAGCACCAAATGTTGGATTAGGTGGTTGAAAATAGTACTGAAAATAGTACTATTACTGGTTAAAATCACCTAAGTTCTTTAATTAGAGAGCGGGCGAAGCCGTGTTAGGGAATTCTAGTTTAAAATAAAATTAATTTTTATGAATTCGTTATTAAACTATTTATATGAATCTACTACTAGATATAAAATTAATGTAAAATACAACAGATAGAAGTTCAATCTTTAATTTTAGATAACATGATAACTGTAATGCAGGAAAGTTAATCGAAACAATTTTTACAATCAAAGTCACTTAATTAAAGTTTTTTTAAAAATTTTAAGCACAGAAGTTGGAACCAAACGTAGCCTATGTGTATAGTAGAGTTAGTTTAAAATAGTGTATTTAGATGAGTTTGACTAGGGCAAGGAAATGTTCTGTATTTCTGAAAATGAATTTTCTGACAAAAATTATCTCATTCTGGCAACGTATAAATACTTGTTTTTTTTATTTTCTTTAATTTGTTCTAGGAGGTGTGGAATTCTCCCTTGCAATATATCCGTATGTTTTATACTAAATTTACGCGTGTATTTTATGATGAGTTGTTCCAATATAGACAGATGCAATCCAATATAAATGATACATTTTATTTTAATTGATCTAAAAGTCAATATATATCTAAAAAAACAAATAAGGATAAAACACCACAGTGTAAATAAAAAAAGTACTTCACTGCCTCACTAAAGACGTCAGCCAGTCTTTGGTAGTCAATTTATATAACTAGAATTGGGTTTCAAAAGACGTTATTATTAACTTTTCTATTTTTAAATTTTTAGTTTGATAAAATATTTAACACATATTACTTAAGTCAAATTCCTTGAACTTTTATATCGGTCCGTCATTTTTTAATAGATGAAACATATTAAAGACTACTTAATTTCTCTATTAAATTAAAGAGAAAAATAAAATATTTTAACTAGAGCATACTCGAGAGTTTTACACCCTTAGTCTGATTAGCGAGAACTCGAAATAAGTAGCCTGCTAACAGGTTAATTTCAGGGATTATGATAGCAGGTGAATGTTCATCGTGAACTGCTGGCACAGAGGGACTTAACTTCCAAAGCACATTACGAAGCGAGTTGCAAAGAGCACACTGCCAGGCTAATATCATTGTATATAGAAGTAATAGTAGTCAGGGGTTTATCTTTACCCTCTCCAAACTTCTCCTTATCATCCATCTAGGGATTGCCCCTGACCCAGTCCAGGTTTACTTTACATATAAATATAAAATAAGATTTTTTTTTAATATCTTTGCGGTTAGAAAATTTGAATTGTAAAGAAAATCGTCCTCCCTGCTAAACGAAATATTTCCTTCTTATTTTTCATTACAACATCAGTGGAAATGGGATTATCATTGCAATTATTGAATTTATTTTATACATTTATGTAAATAAAGAAATTCGGAAATTAAGTTAATTTAAATGACTATTTATAGCAGGCTCAGGAACCTGCCAGCGATGCGGTGAGAAAGAAGGACCTTCTTAGTATTATTATATATAGTAAATATTGAATTAGAAACAAAAAAAAAAATTACCATCTCATAACAAAATACTTATTAGGATATATCATTTAATTATTATAATATCTAGGTATATCTAGGTCCTTGTGGTACCTATTTGGACAGGTCAGGTAGTTGCTGCTGTGATGGTATAAACGATAACGAGTTTAAGCCTCCTTAACCAGGTATTACCAAAATTCCTTTGTTATGTGCTACTACTTCAAGTTCTGGAGGAAGTACTAACCTCTTTGAACCTTCATTAGCGCAGTAATTACAGTACAGTCTCCTCCATCCATGGATGACCTCCGTCAAGTCTCTAATAGATATGAAATTAATTTGATTCAGACTAAAAACCGAACCGTCATACTTCGCCCTCCATTCCTTCTGCTATTCATTCTCAATGCAATCAATTAGTTTCCAGGTATTCTTTTCACCGTTTCCACCTCCGATGTCTTCAATTGCTCTCTCGACCGTGATGGGGTCTATTTCTTAACAACACCCTTTGCGCATTTACTGCCATGGGTTTCCTTTGGTTAGCGTTTCCGCTTAGACTCATCCAGGGGCACTGCCTTACGATGTTTCCAACCATCTAGTTCTTCGGCTTCTTCGGTATTCCCTTCTTCCGCTTCGTTTCTAGATTCCTAGTCTCCGCTCTCACATTGTTGTCCTTTCTCGTTCTCCAGATTCGTTCGTTCACATCTCCGTCCTCCATTAGGTTACTCTACTCTATCTATTTTCAGCTTTTTCTCCTTAGTTCATGCTTAGACAAAAACAAAAAGAGGGAAGGAATCAACAATTTCTTGGGTGAACTCTTATCATTTGGAAGCCTCTCCTTCTTTCCTATGTTATCCCTTACCAATTGTACTTTAAGGATAGTCGACAGGAACACGATCATGCATGAACACTTTCGTTGCATTCCACATCATTCATGTTTTCTTTGATCTTGTGACATTTGACTAGTAGCTATCTGAAGTATTGTCCGTCCGACAGGTTCTTAGTTTCTCGAAACATTAGGAAAATGTGTTCCTTCGAGGTCCACCGGACCTCTCCAGTTATGTAAACAAATTATGAAATCTAAACAGGAAGGCCATCTGCCAGCGCTGACCTACCCGGAAGAGTTGCGTCATTCAAGATCAGCATTATTTTCTATATAATTAGACTCGTGAACCCTTTCGAGGTGTTCTTTGTCCATTTCAGTCATATACGATGTAACCCTGCAATTCTGTACATTTTAATAAACGCTTTTTGTTAAAAAGCATTTATTTGTAAGTAACTTCCGAATGTATTTTTCAGCCGACCCTTGACCACTACCGATGGTGTAAAATTCGCCTGGATCAAGTTCAGAACTCATGGCACACGAAAGCGCAACAATCGGATCCAGCAAATCCTCCACTGCCTTCGCTTCAATCTTGGCCACCACTCTATCGCCTCTCGTGATGAGATGATTAATTTCAATTATATCTCCGGCATACCTGTCTGATTAAGCGATTGCTCTTCTGAGGTTCTGAGGCGTCGTCGCCTCAATTTCCAACCACACTATATCGTTTGCTCGAGCGGCTGCTAGGTTGGCGTGTGCTGCTGCCAAGGTCATTGATGGTAAGGGTTTGATGTCCTTCGGTAAGTTCCATTTGGTGATCTAAATATTACTGACTTCAACATTTTCCGAATTTACAGGCCGTACAAAAAAAAAAAAAAAAATTTATTTTAAAATAAATAAATTATCACCACTTGAGTTTCCGTAATGATTCCGGTGGTTTTGACACCATTTGTATTATGGCGTTTGTGAAAATTTAAAGGGAAAGGGAAATCGACTAAGAGAAAGAGTACATACAAGTGCTAAACAAAGACTAACTTAATTTTCCCAGTGGTTCTCTATATTTATCTATGGTTATATTTGCTTCTGTTAAAGGAATTAGGTTCTCTATTATTCCCCTTCACTTTAACCTGTATATATATATATATATTTTTTTTTTTTCTTAACTGTTAATATTAGATGTTTAATACGTTTCAGTTAATAATATATCAGCTATATGTTGGCAACGTTTCGAGACTATATTGTTTTCATAATCATGCCCAACAGTGAACTATAAAGGATTTAAATAAAAATTTTATTCAAGGCAATTTAAATAATAAATCTTGCAACAATATAAACATATAAAATACATAAGTTAGAAAATATAACTGTATATAATTAAAAAATATGGAGGTTGTTACTGGTGGATATTGCTATTGGTTGACTACTAGTAAACTATAACAACTCTAGTATACAACTGAACTGGGGACGTTTGTAAAAAAGGTAAGGGATGAGGGTTACGGGGATCATTCCGGACTTTGTGGTATATAAGTTTTGCAGGTGGATTGAATTTTCGTTTGCTGTGTAATAATTTTAATAGGTAATATAAATATTTATTAATTTAACAAATTAATGTTTTAATTGAAACTTTTAATTTTTATATACTTATTTCAAATAATGAAATATAAGTATATAAGTAAAGCTTTAGAAAGCAATGGTTTTGTTTACTGTTACATTGAATTGCATTGAGATGTTTGCTGCGATTGCCAATTGAATTTAGTTTACATCGATTTAGTTCAGCTTCCTGGAATCGTGAATTTCCCTCTTAGAGCTGAGACGTTTGGTTAACGGGTGTTGGCTTCTGAAACCATCTATTGGAGTAATGAGGTCCTCGGGAGATTTATACCTCGTAAATCTCGCAGCCCCCTCCCCCCCCCCCCCCCCCCCCCACCCCGACTTATCCCGGGCTATATCTAGAAAGGATCTCACTCCACATACTTGCGTCTCAATGTGCACCAGCTTAGGGGGTCTAATATCGTTGTGCTACATCAACTGTTTCGGTTATTTTTGTAACAACGTTATATTAACTTCTTTTTAGTTTGTATCATATACCAGTTCATAAGAAATGGATATGGAACCCATTACTTATTGTTACAAAGTATTTCTGTTCTAGTAAAGTGATTATAATCATTGTCTTTTAAAAAATGTTTCCAATTGGCATACATATAGCTTAATGTATTTGTACTTTATTATAATGTATTCATACTTTTGTGTTGCTTATCAGTCTAATGATTGCATAAATACACATATTCATGTTCCATGAAACGTGTTTTTCTTTATAGCGATTCCTAGACAGTAGTTATTCGGCTCTACAAATATGTAAGAAAGTAAGACCTATTACATTGTAATAATAAGTCTGATTAATGTAAGCATTTTTTTTCTCTTATATTTTTTGATTCACACCTGTTATAAATACAACTATAAGTGGATGAGCTGATAATACCTGATAGGTATGAAGGAGGGTATCACTCAGCAGTGACCTGGCCGGGGTCAAAATAACACAACAATAATGGCATGTTATTTAAATATATACAATGTTAATTTGATGTAAAGTTGCCCCGATGGGTAAAAACCTTACACAAGTAGGTGTAATGTTTGTATATAAATTCAAAGAAGACATATTATATTATGTAGTCCCTATATTAGCAGGTTTTGAGTCCCATGGTGTTCAGAATTGCTTTCTCCAATGTCGACTCTACCAGAATCATGCGATGTGTTTCAAACTCTCCGTAAAGGGAACGAGATGCCTTTTGATGGCGGCGTAGAAACCTTCTGCCATTTTTGTCCTTAAAATAGAGACCTGGATTAGGACCTCGATTTCCAGTCCCACAACTTCAACCTGCGATTCGATCTGCAAATACGAGGGTGAATCAAATATAAACGGTAATTTTCAAAATTATATTTATTGAATAATATTATACAGAAACTATACCTTCAACATTTTTCAATGTAGTCTCCTGCATTATCTACACACTTCTGCCACCGATTTGGAAGCTTGAATATTCCCTGTTCATAAAAAGACTGAGGGCGAGTTTTTAACCATTCGCGCACGTGCTTTTCGACGTCTTCATTGTTTTCAAATCGTTTTCCTCCAAGTGATTCTTCACATGTGATGAGACGTGGGTCCACTATTACACCCCCGAATCGAAAATGTAAGGAGTAAGGAGTGGCGAAGGAAGGATGAAGGCTGCCCAGTGAAAGCCAAAACTCGTCTCTCAGCCGGAAAAGTTCTTGCAACAATTTTATTTGACTCAAGGGGAGTTCTACTCATTGATTTTCTTCACGATCAACGAACAGTCAATGCGGCTTACTACTGCCAGGTGCTACAGTCAGCAAAAACCAGTTACCGGAGCAAAAGACGAGGTGTGCCCATTAGAGATGTCATCCTTCTCCATGACAACGCAAGGCCTCACACCGCATTGTTGACAAGGGATAAATTGGAAGAAATGGGCTGGGAAACTCTCGAACACCCTCCTTGCAGTCCAGACCTGTCCCCTTGTGACTATTTTTTGTTTGCGCCCCTGAAAGAATCACTTGGAGGAAAACGATTTGAAAACAATGAAGACGTCGAAAAGCACGTGCGCGAATGGTTAAAAACTCGCCCTCAGTCTTTTTATGAACAGGGAATATTCAAGCTTCCAAATCGGTGGCAGAAGTGTGTAGATAATGCAGGAGACTACATTGAAAAATGTTGAAGGTTTAGTTTCTGTATAATATTATTCAATAAATATAATTTTGAAAATTACCGTTTATATTTGATTAACCCTCGTAGGTAACGCGTGAAGTTGCGAGCATGGCATTTGCTTGTTGAAAACTCAATTTCGGGTTGGACTTGTAAAAGACTGGTAGTATTTTACTATGGTAAGACTGGTGGTTTGACGGGGAAGACGAGGAGATACTGATCGGAGACGGTTTAGAGATTGTACCGCCCGATGAGGACGAGGTCATGGCCGCTATAGGAAAACTACGAGTAAAAAATAATAAAGCACCTAGATACGATGGTATACCTGCTGAACTTGGTGGCGAACTTGTAAAAGCAATCCATGAAATGATTATTACAATATGGACTGAAGAGAAGTTCCCATTCTCCTGGAACAAAACGGTGATATGTCCCATATATAAGAAGGGAGACCCACTCATATGTTCCAACTACCGTGGAATAGCGCTGCTCCCATCTGCTTATAAGGTCCTTTCCAATGTGCTGTTTAATCATCTTTTACCCATAGCTGAGGGAATTATAGGGCCATATCAGTGCGGATTTCGATGTGGGAAATCAACTACAGACCATATTTCACACTTCGAATGCTGCTTGAACGTGGAAGAGAACACATGCTGATCACACACCATCTTTTCATAGATTTGAAATCAGCCTATGACTCCATCAATAGGAAAGCACTCTATGAACCCCTCGTTGAACTGGGTATTCCCAGTAAGCTAGTGCGTATCATTAGATTGACTATGGCCGGTATAGAGTGTGTAGTACGAGTAAATGGAGAAAAGTCTGAAGGATTTCCTTCCGCTAAAGGAGTGAGGCAAGGAGATGCACTGGCATGTTTGCTATTTAACCTTGTCTTCAAGAAAGCCATAAGGGATGCAGGATTGCGGACCAGGGGAAACTTGTTCAAAAACTGGCATATGCGGACGACATAGATATTGTTGGACGCTCTCGCAAAGCTGTGACCGAGGCATTTCTTGCCCTTGAAACAGCTATTCGCCGCTTTGGTCTGTAAATTAATCAAGAGAAAACAAAGTACATGGATACCATCCAAGCCGTAATGTTGAACAGGACAAAAATACCATTTGGACCTTACGAATTCGAGCAGGTGTCTGAATTTACTTACCTCGACCCGCAGGTCAACGTGGAAAACCGCAAAGGTGATGAAATTAAGAGGAGGATCCTGGCAGCTAATTGATGCTAATTTGCCCTCAGGAAGCAGCTGACCAGTAGGCTAGTGTCCAGGAAAACCAAGTTCACTCTATATAAGACCTTGATAAGGCCCCCTCCTCACATATGGCTCTGAGACATGGACGACAACCAGGTCTGATGATATGACATTAAGGATTTTTGAAAGGAAAGTTCTTCGTCGAATCCTTGGAGAGGTGTGTGTTCAGGTATGAATGGAAACGACGCACAAATGCGGAGGTGAACGGACTCTATGGTGATCTTGATGTGGTCTCAGTCATTAAGGTCGGAAGACTCCGGTGGGCTGGACATGTGGTACGTATGTCTGAAGGAGACATTCCCAAGAGTGTCCTAGCCAAACCAATACATGGAGAGAGAAGAGTTGGAAGGCCCAGACTGCGGTGGTCGGACTGCGTGGCTGGCGATGCAGGATCCCTTTGGCGTCAGGAACTGGATGGTCGTAGCACAGGACTGGGACGCATAGCGCTTTTTTTTGGAGGAAATCAGGACTCGTGCGCGGGTTGTAGAATTCGGTTTAAAAAAAAAAAAAAAAAAAAAAAAAGACTGGTGGTTAGAGACACGGAAAATTCAGGGCTCGCAGGCAGAATTGTCTTACTTGGATACGCTTTTGTCTCCCTTTCTACAGGCATCTCAGAGGTAAAATCACATTGGCGTCACTGATTGTTGAGAATGATGAGTGTGGATTTAGATAAACCAAAAGATCTCTACAGAGAAGTGATCACAAATAATTCACAAATTAACTTTATTTTTAAATGATAATATAAAAATTAACCTTCTTGTTTTTGTTTTATAACACGTTATCGATATATCAGGCTCAATTATAGTTGCCAACAATACAAATAAAACATTCTTCAGTTAAACAGAAACATATTTGGACATTACAAAAACATTCGCGTTTCGGCACACGTGCTTTGTGAAAAAAAAAAAAAAAAAAAAAAAAAAAAAGTACGTATTTATTTGTTGTTTTTTTTTTTTTTTTCCACTTAGTGATAGAATTTTTATGTTTTATATTAATTTTTAATTATTTTGAGAATGGTGGCTATTGCCTTTTTTGTCAACTCATTGAATATGTGTAATATCTTGACTTCTATTCCTTGCCAGATTTTTCTAAATGGCACTATAAAATATAGACTGACAACAAAAATTATCTTATCTTATAATATATATATAAATTACGTGTCGCCGCCTAGGGGCCGGCTAACACCTAAACTACTGAACCGATTTTAATCAAATTTGCATACCGTGTGCAGTTTGATCCAACAAAAAAGATAGGATACCTTATATCTTAATTTATAGTCGCAATATTATTTGTATATTATCTGTAAGTCACAATTATCTATTAGCTCTATACGATTCTAACATATGGCGGTATAAGGTTATACTATTATATAAAAGGACAAGCAATGTTTCGTTTGTGTTCACTAACCGCCAAAAACTACTGAACCAATCTCTACCAAATTTTGACTACATCATCTTTATAGGATGGTTTAGCAATAGTAAAATCTAATGATTTTCAACTAATTCTTTATTGAAAAATGAATAATAAGTGGATAACAGTGAAGTTCAAAAATGGCGGCATTTGCCATCTACATGAAAGGTTAAAAGGTACAGTGTTACATAGAGGTGAACATTGGTAATAAAATTTACTTATTTTCAATTAAATTGTTATAAAAACAGCTATATGGAGTGAAATATACCAAATTTTAACTATATCATGTTCATAGTTCTAGGTTTAGCAACAATAAAATTTAAATGTACAATTTTGAGTGTTAGAAACGGGTTTTGCCTCACTACCACATACTTTTATGGTTAGAAATTAAAATCCAACCAGATCAAATCAATAAAATTATTTCTGTCCAATGAAAATTATTAAAAATCAAAATGCCGATCCACAGCTGTTTAATATTGTGTGTAAAAATATGAACTTTGAACCTTTAGTTGTAAGCACTGATAATGCAGTTTCTTAATAGTCTCTGCCCATCTGGATTACCAACTCATATATTAAAATTGAAAATTGGATGTCTAATTATGCTTTATGTTATCTTCAAACACCTAATCAATCTAAATTTAACCAAGTTAATAATGGCTGCTATGCGTGAAAATATCATCAAAAATATAATTTTCAATTGTTCACTTTAATACAAGATTTTTATCGATAAACAGAAAATCAATTATTATGTAAAATTATCTAAGATCTTCACTTATGAGAGAGGGCGAAGCCTCGACGGTGGATGATGAAGAAAATTGACAGATTGTGTATAGCGCCATTCCACAATAGAGTTTACAATGGTAAACTGAACCTATCTCTACCGACATCTAAATGAATGATTTTTATAATTCTAGGAAGGTTTTGCAATGGTAAAATTTACAATAACTAACATTTAAATGTATAATGTTGAGAGGCAGGACCGAGGTTTGCCACACTGTCATATACTTTTATAGTTCAAAATCAACATCCAACCAGATGAAATCAATAAAGTTATATCTACCGAATACAAATTATTACTAAATCAAAATGTCGTTCTTTTGCTTTTTTATATCGTTTGTAAAAATATGATCCACGGGCCTTCTGTCGTAAGCACTGATAATGCAGTTTATTTTCCACATGAGTTTCTTAATAGTCTTTATCCATCTCGATTACGAATTCATACATTAAAATTAAAAATTTTATGTCTAATGGTGCTTTTACGTAATCTTCAACCACCTAATCAGTGCAATTATAACTAGATTAATAATTACTGCTATGCGTGAAAAAATCATTGAAGAAATAATGCTCAACCACATGCTAAAATACAAGAATCTCATCGATAAACAAATAAAACTTTAATTTTTAGTTGAAATTATCTTTACTTATGAGGGCGGGCGAAGCCGTGACAGGGATGCTAGTAATAATATTAAAATAAAATAATAAAAATAAATAATTTGATTAATTCTATGTTCATTATTTCTGACTAGCATAGCTGTATCTTAGCAAATTATTCAACTTGAGCAATGTTTATAAAAGTATTTTTACTTTAATTTCAAACTCTCGTATATATCATGAAAATATGGATATTGAGGACGAAAGATTTTCTTTGATGAGTTATCACCCAACCCACGATTTCGACAAACAAAAAGAATATCTAAAACAAATTTACGACTGAATTCACACTTTGACATAAAATGAATCCCCTACACGATGAAACAATCAAGAGAGGAAAAGGAATAATTTGGCAAATTGGAACGAGTCCAATTAGCGGAACTACAAAAGTCCCGGGTTTGTATCTGAAAAGAACGAATGACATTAAAAGTGCGTCATACTAATTCGGAAACCCTCGACTTTAATGAAGCACCAATCAACAATGCCAATTCCATGTTCGTTTAATCAGATGCATTTTGTTCAGCGTGTTGTTACATTTATTTCTTTAACTTTATAGAATATTCAGCAATTTCACTATTTTAATTTGAACTTCCTAAGCTTTACAGTGCTATTCCAACCATTCCAAATGAAAGGCAGGAGATATAATAAATAATTACAAAAACGTTAAAATTATAAATAATTATTAAACAAACAATATATACAAAAAAATGAATAAGAGGATTAAACATAATTAAAAGGCGAAAAAATGTAACGAAGTTATAAAATAGATCAAATAAGGCCATAGGGGAGGAAATAATTTGTCAAAAGACTGTTCAATTTGGACAGGATGGCAGAAAAATATCAAATTCCTTGAGTATTTTTTTTTTTTTTTTAATTTAGATTCAATTAAGTTTATTAGATTTGATTGTTAAATTAAAATTTTGACTGAAGTTCGTTTAAAGTTAGTCTGAGGATAAAGTAAGTCTCTGATATTTAAAGTTTGATGAAATTTAATTATTTATTATATTATATCATCTTACGAATTTTTTATTTTTAAAAACAATATAATGGAAACCTTAAATTGATATTGATCGTCGCGTACTGTACAGAATTTTCATTAAATTGATCAATTTGTTTAAGTCTTACCTTATTCAGCTTGATTTTGAACTAGAAAGTACTTTTTTCAGTTCATCCTGCATAGGTCTTACTAATATTTGATTGAAGTGTGTTGTTTGATAAAGGTAATTATTTTCAAGATGGAATAAATAATGCATTGATTATAATGACTCTATAAATATCAAAGACAGCTCTATCACACACCCTTAGAAACCCAATCGTCAGTGTTAGCCCGAAATTAATCCACCTACCTGTATGTCTTTCTACTAATTACAAGTTATTTTACACTTTAGTTATACGTTTACGCTTCCAATCTATTCAAGGATTTATTATTTTTTTAAAGATCTGAATTAAGTCTAAAAGTGCATAAAAGTAATATGTTGGAAATTAGTTAATGTTAAAAATGATTCTAGTTTAAGTTGTACCAATGAAACTTTTCATTTCTGGTATAAAGTAGTTTTCTTCATGTAGTATTGATTTAATTTTTTTTTTTTTTTTTTTTTTTTTTTTTTTTTTTTTTAGGAATATAAAATTATGATATGATTATGATATTCCTATAGTAATGATACAAACTTTAATCTCAAGTTCAATCATTTTTTTAAATCCATTAATTCACCATTGGCAAACACCTTTCCCCATTGAATAACGATCCTTCATCGACTGTTTAGAGAAATATAACTGGATAAGAGATTATTATTTTTATATTCGGCGTTACTGCCCTCAAAGGAAAAGGGCCTTATCACAGTTTGTATGCCAAGATGGTCTATCGGCAACAGCAGCCTACATCCTCTGATTCCCAATTGCCTAAATCTTCTCTCAGAGCCACAAACCATCCTGATGATATCCTTTCACTGATCCACACATCTAATATTATTTTAGACAGCTCATTGTATAAAGCGTCTCGACCGTACTTCAACAGACCCACTGGTGTGCAATAAACCCCTGGAGCCTGATAATGTACAAGTCATAAAGGAATATTTCATGTAGGCTTCACTGTGTTACGCTATTCCGAATAATTGAACTTAATGTAGTGCCCCTAAAAATCGAAACATTTAAATATTCGTTCCTCTTTTATATGCGTTACAAAATGAAGGTCGATCTGCCATAAACTTAATTTGGATCTAAATAATAAGATAGGCTTGATGAATTAATTGCTCCTTCTGTTAGAATTATTTATTTTAATAACTGGTTTCGTATATTAAACATTCATCTTCAGTTCTAAGAAGGCAATCGGAATGAATCCTACAGATAAACAATAAGTGATCCCTTGTACATAATAATTAAACTGGGAGAATACCTGTTGGCCTCAACATGGGTTGCCATCTTTGATCTATTCCTAGAGTAATATTTTTTCCTGATATTCTAAACAACCATTTTTATCCTTTAAACATTTTATAAATCCTTCTACTCTTTTACTCTCCCGGTTTGAGAACAGTAATCTAGCGAATAGGAACTGGGTCAGGATGTGGGGACTTTTCGATGAACTAGGAGTGAGATTAAAGTGACAGATGGATGGTGTTGATACGATGTTGTGCATTGTTAAAATTTCCAGATTGAAATTTTTACCTTTTCTTTTCCTTCAGTTCTTTAGCATTAAAACTCAAAGTTAATTATTTTTTCTTCATAAATTTTCTCTTAGACTATCGGTAATACAAGGTTGTGTAAGGTTATACTTAAACTTATTTTTATATACTCTTCATCAACATTCTTTATAATGTTGCTTTCAGTATCAGTGAATTTGGGAAAATTGACATTACATCATAATTTTTTTTTTTAGAACTTTTCCAATATATAAAATTTCAAAACAAACATGTTTTAAAAAAATGTTATACTGAAAAAAAAACATCTTATTTTTTTCAAATATATATTGAGTTACCGTTTATTTGTTCTTCAATAAACAATAGAATCGTCACACCCTCCATCAAGAAAGCTAATGCATGTATATTCTGTTCACAAATCACCCCCTGCAGTAAGACGAATAGAAAAGCTGTAAATATTTATAGCCGACCATCGCTTACCATACAAACAGCCCATGTATGTAGATCCGCCAGATTCCGGGAAGAGGGGTTAGCCGGGCTATAAACCGATCCGATTCATATCAGCGGGGACGTCAGCATTTATGTTGATAGGATTGAAATGAAGCAACTACAACTGGGGAGGGAGTAGGGGGGGGATAAAAGAAACATATCATCCTAACTCAGTTTCCGTGTAGACGTTTTCATATTTCTCCGCTCTTATGGAAACACGTGGCGCAATCTCTCTTCTGCCGCCGAATGATTCAATCTAATCATTCGGAAGAGGAGGAAAATGGGTCCCCGACTGGGAGGGCAACTGATTGTTTTGCATCGATTCTCCCCTGATTACATAAAACAGGCTATAGTTCCATTTGCGTAGCCATTTGTAAAAGCAGGATTTCTATTTTGTGTCCTCTACAGTTTCCTTCCCTCAGTCCGAAGCGGCGTGTGTTTAAGGCATCATAAGTCACTCTGTTTGTGGAAAGACATATCAGAACCGGACCACCAAAATTGGTTAGAGTGATGGTGGGGAAGGTTGCGAAGGGGCGGCGTATGAGGCCATCGGGACATGGGACGTCACCATCTTCCTAAATACGTGATTTTCTATTGCATTGTTTTATTTTTTAAGATTATGTTGAGATATTAAAGATGGTCGGAATATGGTGGATTATGGTCTTAAGTTTCAGAGAAATTATTTTTTTTTTTTAAACCTTTTATTGAGTAATTATTACAATCTGCCACAACTGTGGGCAATAAGTAATATAGATGGCGTATGATTACATTCACACATTATGTAAAATTAGAAAAAAAAAATGAAATAAAGTAAATAATGAATGTAAGAAAAAGAAAAAGGGAAAAGAAAAGAGCTATCCTATACATAAACAATATAAAATATACTATATACAAAATGAAATACTAAAACTTAAAGAAATAAGAAAATGACAAAAAAAAGTAAAAGATAAAACAAAGGTAAAAATACAATTATACTCTATTTACAATTTACACTCATCCTAGAGATCCCTCCACCAGTCTCGTCCCTCCACTTATGAAGGGACAAGCCAGGCACAGAGAGATCCCAGCTCTTCTCTCTCAGCTGCGCCACTGGTGTAAAAAAAAACCCAGTGGAGGCTAAGTGGGAGCGCTACAACATTCACTCAGGGCATGAGTCGAGAAGCTGGCCATTGCCAGAACTCCAATATAAGTAATTTTGCAAAAGATCTCGGGCCACTGCCGTTTTAGTCTGGGAGGGGGGTTATCAGGATAGGTGGAAGCGGATAATGATTGAGCTAGTGGGTTAGGGTGAAAGGAAAGGTTGCGATGGAATTTTGAAAATTTAAGAGGTATAAGGTCGAGGACGTATTGTATATTCAGATCATTATCTAGGGTTTTGTTGGAAACATAGTAAGGAGCATTTACTATAGTTCGGAGGATTTTGGATTGAAAGGACTGAATGCGTATGATATTCGACTTTTTTGCTGTCCCCCATAGTTCAAGTCCGTAACTCCAAATAGGTTTAATGATGGTTTTGTATATGATAAGTTTTTTTTCAATGGAAAGATGGGATATCCTATTAAGTAGTCTATACAATTGGCTGAAGCGTCTGTTAAGTTCTTGTCTTTTAAGTCGGGTATGAGGATTCCATGTAAGTCTTTTGTCTAAGTAGAAACCAAGATACCGAAGCGTGTCATCTTTAGGTAGTGGAATACCATTGAAGTAGATAGGAGGACTGGATTTATGGCGGAGGGTAAAGGTTATGTTGGTGCATTTAGGTTCATTTACTTTGATTCGCCAGTTGTTGCACCAGTCTTCAAGGGATAAGTGAGTCTGGAGATTACTGGATGCTATTAAAGGATCTGTATAGAGAAATTAATTAAATTAAGAAATGTACAGAATGCGTATCTTATAGAAATAAAATGGATATTAATGTTTTTTTTACAAAATTTGTATATGTATAAGTCTAATTGCATACGTCCATAATAAATTTAATAAATTATAGTTTAAAAAACTAAAAAAAACAAAAAAAAAAACAGGCTGTAATAGCAAAGCGAACTAAGAAGTAGAAAATAATTTTTATTTCAGGAATAGTTTGTGTTATGGCAGTAGAAAGACAGACAATCGATTATGATTAATTCATTTGGAATAAAATTAAAGTAAAATTTATATTAAAATAATTAAATTAATAGTAAAACAGCGTGGGGGTGCTTCAAATGTTCGTAGCGGAGGGACGGATGAACCGACAGCATTGAGATTTAATTATTATCATTATTATTTCATAATAAATCTACTTTTATAAATATTCACCAATAATATTTTTGTAACAGCTACTATCAAGCACCCCACGGTTTTTTACAATATATTGAATTTGTTAATAACATCAAGTTCTGATCATTCTAGTGAGGGCATGGGATCAAAGCTGTGGAATGATTCAACATATTAAATATATTTCTCTAGGATCCACCGCTTCTGAGATATAATCAAAAAATCAAAAATGAGACATTCTCCCCTCCCTCCCCACATGCTCATCCCCCACAGGCGAGGCCTTTTAATATATGTACCAACTAACTATTCCTAACGAAACCCTGAAGTGAAAAATTATCGCATATTTCATGGACTCTATAACATATTTATTGACTGGGAGATAAATAATTTGTTTTATTCGCATCATTCTAGTGAGGGTATTAGAAAAATGTTTGGAAATAATTGCATTGTCTTTGGTTCTTGACACGTGTGCATATTCTCAAGTAAATCATATTGGTGAAAATTGCGTGGAAAATTTCCGTTAATAAAACGATTTTTAACCTTTTCCCCCCTTCCTCGCACAAACCCGACGCTATTTCGAGGAAGACTTTTTACCACATTTAAAGCTAAAGGTGGTAAACAATGTTCAGCAGTCAGACATTTTTATTTTTGGAGTGCAAGGTTCGAAGCTAATTTCCCAGTACTATTTGTGATTTTTTCGCAATTACAGTAACATATTTTATTCAAAATCAACCAAAAATTGTTTTTATTGACATATCGTCATCCCAGAATTATCTTGTTTTGATTTAAGGGTATAAAGAGTCATATACACCAAAAAATTAGAAAAACAATTCTTGTTCTATATCAATTTAAATAACAGTATTATCTTAACCCATAATCGAGTATTCAGTAAATAAATGTTCCATAACGCAAGTTTTGTGTCTACTTTAAAGAATTATCTTGTTCTGATGATAGCTTGAGGTGTTCTATAGACCATTCATTTTGTTCTATATCCATAAAATAAACCAGAAACAACTCCAAAGTCAAGGAAGAGGCAAAACCAAAAGAGATAAAATAAATTATATACTTACACTTTATTTACATTTGCTTATTTTTTTTTTACTTCTTTATTACTTTTTTTGTAAAAATAAAATTTATATAAAATAAAAGAGCTTTTATTACCATATACTGTCCCAATTATTAAACAGAAATTATTAAAAATAAATTAGTTCAAAGGGATATAGAACAATTTATTGATCTAAATATGTTCTATACCCAGTATTTCTTTAAAGGTTGTGCAAAAATAGCCATTTTTGTTGTATATCCAGATGATATATGTTTTAGTTTTAAATCAATGCAATCAGGATGTAAGTTTGATGTAGTAAAATATTATCTAATATCCTGGGAATATTTAACTGCAAATGTATTTACATATTATCCCAAAATAAAAAAGTACTTTAAGAAATAAACTTCAAATCTCATTTCCCAAAACAAGGGTTTTGGGATATAGCACAACATAATTCTGGGATGACGATATGTGAGAAGGAATCGTCAAATTTTGACTTAAAAATCTAGAGTTCGAGTCCGGCTTAAGACAGAAAATGTATTCTTTGTTATTTTTACCCTTGATTGAACGTGGCATACCCAGCCTCCATAAAGTGAGTATTGGGGAACATTCTTGGTGGTTAAGCGTGATTTCGGCCAAATCACCTCCTTTTAGAAACGTTGGTCTGATAACTGTACATCCTTATCAAAGTACTAAACCCAAAATCTTACAAGGGTTGTATTGGTACGATTTTTTTTTTTTTTTTTTTAAATATTTTTATATAGTATAGTACATAAAACATTAGTTCTTCTGCTCATATTTACTTTATAAGAATTTTGTTTTTAAATGCCAACAGAAAGAAATAGACTTTTAAAGCATTGCTTTGCTTCCTTAATAAATGTTTCATTATAATTTTATTTAAATTGCATGTTTAATAGGACATGGCTCAAAATGACTTGATCGTGCCTGTGCCGCAGGTCGCTAATGCTGGAAGGCCTAGGCGACTGCCGGTGGAGAGCCATTAGGTACCGAAGATGAAAAACGATCCCTGAGAGGAAGCCGCAGTGCGACTGTCGTTACCGAGTGCATCTGTCAGCGCCCCCCCCCCCTCGAGTATATAGGGCCCGCGGGGATGGTTTTATGTGGCCTTTCTGTATCATTAGCTCCTCCTTTGATTTGTAGCCTCCTTCCACGGCCCACTAACTAAGGCGTATCTCAGATGAGCAGTCTCCAGTTAGTAAGCTACCTTGCTTTATGATCCCCAACATTTGTTGCCGTACTTCCTTTGGGAAACCCTGGATCTCTGTTTATCTCAAGCTCTTATTCCAACTTAATAAAAAAAAATAATAATAATAATGCATTATCCTATTCCTGATCAAAATAAATTATTTCATGATATTTACTAATGTATACAATATATTCATCACTATAGCATGTCAACATCTTATGAAGAAATATCCATCAGTTGTCCTTCAATGAAAGTTTTACAATATAAGCTCTCAAAGATTTGAAGACGTTTCGGAGGATTATCGGTGATAAAATGGGAATAAAGTTACAGGTAGTTTTTACTGGTTATGGAGGTTACTGTGAAACGTAGGCATCTGGGTTTAATTAAATCAGTAACAAATGGAAGATTTATGTATTTATGGTTATGTTTGTTAAATTTGGGATTTTAAGGATTTGGTACGTGAAGAACTGGTTTAGAATACATCAAAGCTCAACGCCGTATGTTTAAATATATCTAACCAATGTTATGTAAATGAATCTTTTATAACTAAACCGAACCTTTGAATGTTTGTCTAGAAAAAGTTAAGAAAGCCGAATGCGGACAGTTTCTTGTCGTTTTTGTCTTGTACGTGAATTCAAAGTAACACATTTATTCAGAAGGAGTCTTAGGTAGTGGATCACTTCAACAGGGATCAGCGGACTATTTTATTAGAGAATACAGAAAGAAAGCAAGTCGAAGGCTTACGACAATGGGTAAATGTAATTTTATAAGTTTTATTTAGATTTATTTTAACTCCCCAATTTCGACACCAATCTTGCAGTTTTATAATGAGAGATTGTAGTGTTTAAGATGAAAGTAAGGTGTAATTATTGACAGGTAACACACCTTTGTCATTAGCGTTCGTGGTTAAGACGGTGCAAGGATAGTCGGGATAGGTAAAAGTTAAAAAAGTTGTCAAGACACTGAAAATTACCACTGTTACTACTGATTATTGTTTTGTTTTAGGATTGAATTAATTTTAATTTTCTGAAACCCTCTTAAGAATATTAAATGGAACTTATGGTAAAACAATAATGTACAGATACATATACATAATATGTATGTAACTGATGCACAGGTACATAAGGGCTCATGAACAAACAAACAAAACTATTTTAGACCTACATTAAAAATAAAGGACATTTCCGCTGACCAATGAAATAAGTTTAGGAAATGATCCATTTCTGTAATTTGATTTGTACTAAGCGTTTTTGGATGTATAATCCTTCACATGTACTCCTACTAGGGCAAGAAGGACGCGTTATCCTACAGGTTACCACCCTATTCTATCCAGGATAGGAAGGTTACGGTTCAATTAGTGGGTCCTCCACAAACCGAGCTATGTAGAGAGGTTTTTTGTATTTTACTCTACATAATTTAAAATAGGGATTCAATGTTCTGGGCATTCTATATCTTCCAGTTCTTGGAAAAGATAAGTGCATTCGATTGTAAATCGGGTAGAGTCCAACCCGATGAACTTGATCATATCTTTCATTACTTACTTAGTATCAATTTTCCCGTGTTATATTCTGATTTGCAAATCGAAATTAAAATTGAGCGGTGAGCGGTTTCTTCAGCTTGATGTCAATATTAAGAATCATTGGTGAGATGCTTTCTACTATTGATATCAGCGTTTAATAAATATGGTGCTCTCTCGTTGAGATCTCGATCCATGCTATCCCCATGAATATAGCGCGGTATGGTACAATTTAACTGTCGTCTGATTTAATAAAACTATGTAATTATTATTTTAAAACAAATAAATATAAAGGTCAAAAATATGAAAAAAATTAAAACTACCTTTTTTTGCAAAACTTAAATTAATTTAAAAATAATAATTTATAACTAAACAAATCCGACGTTCTTTTGTCTTTTGTTTTTCATAACTGGGAAAATAATATTAAATGAATTAAATTTTAATATTAAATAGTTCGACTATCCGGGCTTAGATAAACATTATAGATGTCAATTTTCTTCATAACCAAAGTTATATTGGGAGCATATAAAATTGGTTTTATGCCTGTAAGCCCACCCATTAACAAAATCAACAGACGTAATCCCTGGGTGGTGACAAACATAGTTAGCCATACAGTAATATTTATTCCGTTGTACATACAATAAAGAGGGTTTAGTACCAAGTCCTATGGCAATCAGCGGTGATGGATTTAATTACAACTTTACAACCGGCAGTAAATGTAATAAGGGCTGTTTGTCGGCTAAGTTGTTTGTCAACTGGTTGATGAGAGGGTCCCGCCTGTTTGATCACTCGTAAAAACGGCGCCAACTAACTCCGCCCCCACCCTCACATAACCCCCCCCCCTCCTCTCCACAAGTCATTGTGTCTTTTATTCCCTCTTGGCGAACCACTGAATTTTAAAAATCAAATAATCTTTAACTTACCTAATTAAATTTATTTTATGTTCTATCATATTATTGCATCATTGCATTCAATACATCTTTTCGATAGGCAATAAAAGGGGTTCAAGCCATGAAAAGAAATGATCCAAAGGAGAACTTAAATTAAAGTCATGGCATTTACATGAAATTCCTGGAAAGAAGAGTACGAAGTTATTGATTATTATTATTCTCTAGGTTTGCAGTGTTATTGCACATAGCTTGGAATATAAATCGGATCCTTAGACACAACAGCCATTATCTATAGATACCTGAGCTATATAATCCATTTGGTTCTATCTGTGGCGTTATTCTACTCTAATAAGTGGCAATTAGATGCTGAATACACTATTATTCGTTAATAATGTTAATGAATATGTTTTATTTAAGATGTTGATTTTAAAAAATATGACACTTAGGATTTATATTACACACGATCAATCTACTCATGGGTCACAATTCATTGTACATTATTAAAGCTATCCCTGACTATTTACATTGCACTGTGCATTATATTTAATGTTAAGGACCAAGTTGGCATCGCAAGTCCTTCTCTACCTAGTCCCTGGCCTTCCATCAACAGATCACATCCCCACCCCATTTCTCTCAGTCTAAAAAAATCTCTTCTAATTCCCCTGGTCCATCTTAAATTGGGGGTATACCCCCTCCCCTTCATATCTCTTCCCTCGAATTTCGAATCCTTCGTTTGAAAACTTTTTCTAGGGTTCTAGGTACCCGTAAAACTTTTTTTATTTAATTATTTTAGCTTATTATTTTGTCTATAATTTGCAATGATATACGATGTTGATAGATTCAGAAAATACTGATAAGCCATAATCAACACTCTAGTTTTAACCAAACAACGGATTTGATAGAATGTTGATTTTGATGAATTTTATGATCTTTTTGTTTTAGTCATCTAGATACTTTAAGTAATAATAATTATTTTTAAGTAACGAATGTCTCACTTGGTGTCATCAATAAGATACTTATAATCTTAATTACAACATATTGTATTATGTATTTTTCAAGATGAACATGTTCAAATTAAATTTGTATCTATACTTGGCAGATATAGCCTCCGAAATAATTGATATTTTAATATTTGTTAGATTGTATGTTTAATATTTGTATATAATTAATTGTAAAGGAATATTATAATTAATCATGTGATATGTGTTAATTGATAATGCGTAACTTTTATTTTACTTTTTTATTTTGATCGCTGTTATCGCTGCTTTATTAGGTATAACCTAATACGAATAAGACTCGGCCCCTTTATTTAAAAACAAACCTTAAATGTACTCTATACATGATAAAAAACAGACACTGTCACAATCCCATCATTGAAAAAATAAGATCATTTCTAAGACATCTGACGGTAACAATCAAATTTTATTCAAGTGGGTAAAAGGGCTGAAAAGGCTGCGAAAGGGGCTTCATAGGATCCTTCCCTTCCGATATCATACTGTCTGATATCTAAAAAACACTTAAAACACATGCTAAAAACACAAGCAGTAGACCAGTGGCAGACACGTTGGAACACAACACACAAGGGAAGACATGTAGATGTTCATTCCAACTTCATTCCAGACTTACGGACCTACATTAAACCAAACTCATGGACTAACTTTTACATTACACAAGGAATCACAGGGCATGCGGCAGTAAACAGTTATACTATCGATTTAAAATAAGAGATTATTTCCTATGTCCTTGTGATTTCACTCAAGAACAAAATATACACCACCTCATATATGAATGCAGACTACTCACTGACTACAGAATTATAATACTGACAAAAACAGTACAGAAAGTAGGACATTGGCCGGTGGATGGTCAATGTTTGATGAACAATTTATTTGAAAATTTCAAAATATTTCTTAAAAATTCAATCCTTAAAATATAGGATATAAATATGAAATATCTTTAAACCACTAGATATTCATAAACTTTTCCCTTCATAACTTTCTTGCTTGATTCTATTGAATTTTGACTTATTATTTATGTTATACAACTTCTTGTTCTTTATTTTATTTTTCTTGTTTATTTACATGTAAAATTATAATCAAATAAAAAAAAATAATTACATGTACATAGTATACTTTGTACAAGTATGGTGTGTACAGAAAAAATAAATAAAATCCCTTCCAACAGGGTTACTGCTGGAAGGAAAACACTAAAAAAAACCTTAAATGAATTTTTATTTTTTTCACATTCAAAAACTTAATATATTTTTAACACACTCTATTTCTGTTGGTGTAGCTGGGATCGAATGTTCGCCGACAGTTTCCTAATCATAAATTTAATGAAAAATATTTTTTCTTATATTACATTTTTGCTAGGATCTACCGTTTAGAAGCTATATTGGTTGGATGAAATAGTTAAGTTTATAGCCCATTTTCCCTTAACTTTCTTTATTTCGAATTATCATTAATTATTATTGTAATTTAAGTAATTTGATCCATTTAATTCTAAAATTTAAATTGTGAAAGCAGTAGATTATAGGTAGACATATCCATGATCTATTGTTTTTTTTCTTTTAGGAAGTAATTGATTTTTTTTTTTTTTTTTTTTTAACTAAGCTCAGTGATTCGTCTTGATATTGATGGGTAAAACAATTTACACTTTGTTGTATTGTAATGGTGGCTGGACAGGAGCTATAACCAATGAAATCAGCGCAGTACTAACAGCAATGGGGGAAAATGTCCCTTGGGAGGCGGTGTTTGTGTGTTGTTGAGTGGCTACGTGTCATCACGTCGGCCCTGTAAAGAATAAGACGTCAGTTCCGCTAGGATATTAGTTGCTGAGGGAGGAGATCTCACGTCTCAGGGCCGATTTAGAGCCCTTATTGCACTATCACTCCCTGTTAATATTTTGCTACGGAAAAACTCCAATTGCCAATAAAACATAAACAAAGTTTGTAGAGTAATCTATCACAAAACTGTAAACCTTACGTGAATCGTTCATTACTTATATTCGTTCAACTGAATTCCGCTTATCAAATATAAACTTGTAGGAAAATGGGACATTTCATTTTACGTGTATTTTCAAACGATGATAGATTAATTGGAGGTAAAGCATGTCGTATATAATGAGTGTAAATGTTGAAAACAAACCGGAAAGTCTTGACAAACAAACGTGTTCAAACATAATCACAAATTAAAACTAACATTATCTTCAAATTATAAAACAATAAAAAAAGGTTAAAAACGATGTTGATATATGAACTTATATTTAAATCACACATAATAAACATAACATAATACAAGAAAATTACAAAAATTAGAACAAATATTTTGAGATTCCTTGCCTAAATGCATTAATGACAAATAAATAAATATGTTTTCATTCTATTACACCCTTAACAGACAACAGATTCTCCAAGGTCAACTTGGCTAGGAGACACATATCCCACAAATATGTTCTGTTTTTGAAAAGCTAAACAGCAGAATAAAAAGTGTGTGACATGATCTTTCATTCATTATTATCTATCACAAATTATATACGGTTAGATACTTTTATATTGTCGAGAATGATTAGTTTTAATCTAATCCTGAAGGTCTCGACAAAAAAAACTAAGTGTTCAAAACAAACAGAACAAAAATAAACTTTATTTTATAACGATAAAACAAAACTGAGAAGGCTACGATTAATAACATTATCAATAATTTAAAACAAAACTGGTTGCCATCGCAACATATAAAAGTAGTCCGTAATAACAAAAACTAATTAGTGAAACTAATATTTGTTAAGCTCAGTAGCTACCGCTACATCACTCCCCCCTCCCCCTAGTGACGGAGTCACTGAGCACCAACTTCACCAAACGTCCGCTCCTTGTTCTGTAACCGTCTTCCTGATTATTTGATGTCTGTGGTTGTCCAGATGGTGAACATGCTTTAACTTGCTTATCCTTGATATGGTCTTCCTTGAGTGGTGATGATGCTTGTTTTATTATAGTGGTTTCCGTAGGTGTGTCACTAGACAGGATATAAGCAGGATTGAGACGATCGAGGGAGACAGTAATTTCTCAATTGCCGATCAAAAGAGTAAATATCTTATCGTTGGTGAGGGTCAGAATATGGAGGTGTTAGTGACTTAGCATCTTCACGCAGGAATACGTGGGAACAAGTTGCTAAATCCTTATGTTGGAAGGTTTTTCTATTGTACGCTTCCCGTGATTTTGAGGGCTTGAGTCGTGAGAGATCCTCTTTCAACTGCTGTAGGACAACACATGGCTCTCGACAAGTTCTGTCCTCTAAAAAGTCACCTGGAAGACGCAAGGGTTGCCCGTATACTGCTTCAGCCACACTAGCTGTATCTTCTCTGAAAGTAACCCGTAGTCCAAGCAACGCGGATGGCAAAACCTGTGTCTAACGTGTACAGCTGAGATGTGCCGTCAATGCTGTTTTTAAGCTCCAGTGCCATCTCTTCCCACAACCATTGGATTGCGGATGATAAGCTATTCTCTGCCTCCGAATCCCCATTATCGCTGATAACCTAAGAAAAAGTTCTGCCTCAAATTATCTGCCTTGGTCTGTCGTAATCCGCTGAGGAGAGCCGAATCGTGTAATCCAATTAGTATAAAATACCTGAGCGACTGCAAAAGCACTGATCTCAGCGAGAGGAATCGCTTCTGGCCAGTGAGTCGCTCTGGCTTCTATTTGGTAATCTAGTATCGATTTTGAAGTGATTTGAGACTCGGATAAGCCAGGGCTTGCCTCACTTGGATCGCTCTTAATCTCCGTTTCTAATGGCATCTCGGTAAAAATAAAATCACGTAAAGGTCACCAGTTGTCGAGAATGATCAGTTTTAATATAAACCAGAAGGTCTCGACAAAAAAAACTACGTGTTAAGAACAACACCTTAAAAATAAACTTTATTTTATAACTATAAAACGAAACTGAGAAGGTTACAATTAATGGCATTATCAATCATTTAAAACAAAACTGTAGTCCGTAAGCACAAAAAATAATTAGTGAAACTAATATTTGTTAAGCTTAGTAGCTACCGCTACAAAATTATCAATCTTTACTATTATACGATAATCGGCAAAGTTCTCTTTGCCGGTATTCCTCAGTTGAGCGAGTAATCTCTGTTTATTTTTATAGTTGTTCGAATGTCAGAGGAGGTTTTATACAGTAACAAAATATGACTTCCTCCTCTGAGAACTTCAAGTCCTAGCCAAGGATATCGCGTATATTACCTATCTGAATGTTATAAATGGTATCCTTGAGATTAATCAAAAAGCACGAATCTCTTAGCCTTTAAAATAATGCAACCATAGACATTAGGACCATAGACCATAGGAGAATGACCAAAATATTATGAGAGCGGTCCATTGAAAAACTTCTGAATATCTGAAGTTTCATGATCTGGCATGTTGCTAATTTATTAAATTAAGGGATGCATGAATAATTTCAAACTCTAATATCTATAAAGGTATGTCCCTGGGAAATGGCCCTTTGTCATGGTTTCGTAATTTTACAAGAGCTTCCTGGTACACATGTTGAACCAATCATTCAAACGCCACCAATCATTAATTTTTTTTATTTATCCAAACATGTTGATTGATGAACAAAACATGCAAGAGGTGATATGCCAGGCATGAGTAAGATCGAAACGCATTTTTCTTTTTACTTGACATCAACTTACGTAAAGAAAATTAAGAAAATAGATATCTCGTCTACTTATTAATTTATTGGATATTACTTAAACGCGTCTCTCATTAAAGTAATCTAACATAATTTAAGCCATTACAATACTTAAAAAAATGTTTATTGGCTGTTAAATACGGATGGCTAAATATACCTTTTATCCGAATAATACACTTTATGTGTTCTTTTCAATTCGGTAATTGGGAATTCACGTACTTATTATGTTCAGCGAGCTTTGCTATAAAACCTCATAACCTGGAGGAACTGTCAGTAATTCGGAAAGAATAATCCTTAACTTTTTTTTTAGTTGTAAACCAATATTAAGAATGTCTATTCTTTTCTTCCTTGTCATTACCCGCTACCAATTTCATTATATTCTTTCTTTTCGCATAATTATCTTCCATTGTAAATATCTTTTATTTTCCGGTAGATTTGTCCCGATTCTTCTTTTTATGTCTGAAGTTTTCTTGTTTCTTAAGGAGGCCAAACTAACCACTGTCTAGTACTCCTTGGTGACCAGCAATGGATGGCTGCAGGAGATTCCAACAAAGGATGCATATCTCAAGATACCTACAGTCGCTTCATTATTATGATTATTATACCTGGGAACTGAGGCCCTATAAAAAATCTCCTGAACCGATTAGTAAAGGTCATGCCTCGATTGTTTTGTGGTGTTAAACATATTCTTGGTGCTCCGTTTCGATAAAGATTGAGATTAAACCGTTTTCATTATTTGATTAAATTACCTACTATTCAGTCTACAGGAATCTTTAATTCCTCATTGCCTCGGTAGAATTCTTCCCTTATGTGATAAGCTAATTTGAAAACCACGGAATCAGTGTATATACTTACCGTCACTCTAGGCAAGTCCAGGCTGAACAATTGATTTGCTCTTGCTCTTCTAGAGACACTGAAAGAAGCTTATATAATATTTTAAGGGAATAAACGCCTAATAATATATATTAAATTTCTCCTTTTATAATTTACCAGGTGTGCAAGTTTAAAATGTCGTTTATTTCTTAAAATATATACACAGTAATTTAAATAAAGTATAATATATTTTATTCAAAGTACTGACCCTCGCTTTCTACACATTTTGTCCATCTCTCGGGCAATATATGGATACCATTCCAAAAGAATGCTTCATCTTTATTTGAAATCCATTCATCGAGCCATTTTCGTACGTTTTCGAAATTGTTGAAGTGTTGCTCCGCCAATGAGTGTCCCATCGATGAGAAGAGGTGATAATCAGAAGGCGCCAGGTCAGGTGAATACGGCGGGTGGGGTAGGAGTTCCCAACAAGCGAAGAAATCGTTTCCTTAGTCAATCTGGCTGAATGTGCAGGAGCGTCATCATGCTGAAGAATGACTTTGGCGTGCCTGTGAGCCCATTCTGGGCGTTTTTCGATCAATGCGTGACTCAAATTGATCATTTGTTGTCGGTAGCGCTCGGTATTGACTGTTTCGCCGGGTTTGAGAAGCTCGTAGTAGACTACTCCCTTCTGATCCCACCACACACACAGCATTGTCTTCTTCCCAAAACGATCCGGTCTTGCACTCGATGTGGATGGTTGTCCTGGCGTTACCCATGATTTTTTTTTTTCGTTTGGGATTCTGAATATAAATCCATTTTTCATCGCCAGTTACAACTCGATGCAAAAAACCCTTTCTTTCGTGGCGTAAAAGCAGCATTTCGCACACAGTTTTTCGTTTTTCCATCTGTCGTTCGTCCAATTCATGTGGAACCCATTTTCCAACCTTTTGAATCTTTCCCATAGCTCTCAGGCGATCGGAAATGGCTTGCCTAGTGACATTCAACTGTTCTGCCATCATTTGTTGGGTTTGGGTATTGTCTTCGTCTAATAAAGATTGCAATTCGAAGTCCTCAAACTTTTTTGGTCGATTTTCTCGTTTTTGATCAGTAACATCTAAATCACCACGTTTGAAACTTTGAAACCAACGTTCACATGTCCTGACGGTTGGAGCAACATCGCCATAAGTCTCAACAAGAATTCGATGACATTCAGATGCCTTTTTCTTTTGATTAAATAAGAAAATCATGACATGCCGCAAATGCTCTTTATTTGGCTTAAAATTAGACATTTTTAACACCAAAGAAAGGTATGATACGTCCACGTAAACGACTTAAAAACAACTGACTTTTGTAAACAAATGACTAACAAACAAAATAGCGTTTAAGCAAATCCTTCAATAGGCTAAGAGCGCATTCTATTGGAATTAAAACGACATTTTAAACTTGCATACCTGGTAGTTGAATTCTTTAAATTTTATAAAATATATAATACAAGTAAACTGATCATGAGAGCTTTGTGGCTCAGCACGTTAGAGTGACAACTTTATTAATCAAATACCCTCAATAGCTCGAGTGGTTTGAAATTAATATCTTGGAAGACCCTCGGAATGAATCCCGACCTTCTCAATCTGGCTGTAATAGGTTGGTAACATTTAAGATAACTCGTCCTTACGCTATACCGTAAAATGGGGTCACATTAGTACGGTGGGGTAAAATTGTTACATCATTATATCTGTGGGGATTTCCTTCTGACAGGTTGTGTCGACTTTTACCAAATGAGTGCCCACGAAACGACTCATTAATGCCCTCTCATTTGGTAAAAGTCGACACAAAAACCTGTCAGAGGGAAATCACCACAGAAATAATTGTGTACCAATTTTACCCCACCGTACTAATGTGACCCCATTTTACGCTAGTTTTAATATTAAAAAAATCCTAAAAGACAGTTTCTAATGTATTAATTAAAAATAATTACCAATATCTGTTTGTATATACAATATGACAATATTACAAATTACCAATACCTTGTAAAAAAGTAAGTTCCGAATATCTTTTTATGCAGTATTCCCTATGAATAAAGCTCTTGCACGGTATTTTTCTTTTCTTTAAATAGATTATTAAAGATATTTCATACATAAGCTTAAATCTATTGCCCTGTGTCTTTTTTTTTAGAAAAGTACTCTTCTCATCCAAAGACACTACCCGGGAAGAGAAGCCGTGATGTACAACTGTAGTCGTGTGAAGCCATTTCCCTAAAGTGGTGGCCAAATGATGATAAACTATTCCATGCCTCCTGCCATCTGTCTTTCTTCCCGCCTAATACGCTTAGTCCCTTCGAGACAATAACGTTTGCATAAAACAGACATTAAACTCCGAACAGGGACTAGTGTCTGATATTGTCTAATGATAGCATTTTATTAGACAGCGTAACTGCTTACTTAAGTCCAATTATTTTCGGCTTATTTTATAATTATCTAGTGGTCATGATAAATATGGAGCTAGAAAATTGTACAAATAATCACCCTACCCTAGATATTAGGATAGTTGCTGTTTTACTAACTAGTTCATAGACAATAATTATTTTCTATTAATTATACACATAAAATAAAAATATCTTAAGCCATTTATTACAGCTATAAAAAATAGCATAAAGGTTCCTAGGTCTTGAGTTTTTTTATTAGTTAATCTATGTTCATATTTTGTTGTATTAACGGAGAAATATTCCTTAATCTGCTTATATGATTTAAATTTCTGTTTTCAGTATTATTGATATACATACAGAGGTATTATAAAAACAAAAGAGTTTTGTTAAAGTGAAAAAATCATATTCACAACCAGATTTTATTTATAATCTTATCTGTTTCTAGAAATAAATGATTTACCCAACATATTAAGGGCCTTTTACACGGTCATTTCAGTTCTCAGTACAGTTTTAGTTTCAGTCGGACAACAGTTCTCCTATGTGTAAAAGGCCTTTGAGAAATGAAAAGTAGCAAATAGGTCTTTCCATCTCGTCAGTTCTCAGTCTCCGTTTCAGTTTTTCTGTCGGTTTTTTCCTTTTTACACATAGGTAGAACTGACAGTCCGACTGAAACTGAACTGAGTACTGTAATGACCGTGTGTAAGGTACATCACGTCAGTTTTCCGTTTCAGTTTTCCTATCATTTATTCCTTTACACACACACACACACACACACACACACACACACACACACACACATATATATATATATATATATATATATATATATATATATATATATATATATATATATATATATATATATATATATACATATATATGTAATGAAAGTACAAATGACATTTCATTAATTTATTAATTAATTAATTCATCATGACGTTGAACTAGGAACAGATGATGTGCAGGTTATTTTCTGTGAAATTTATTATAACGAAAATATATTGAGGAGCCAATATTAATAAACATTAAATGTCGTTTCTTTGTACTTTCAGGTAAGATAGAAGTTAAATTGTCAGTCATAATTAATGAAAATTATTGTAATAGTTGTTAATTAAAATAAAACTTTGTACTTTCAGAGAAACAATTTGTGGTTATTTCTGAAAATCCTCAATAATATATCTTATAAAACGACATTTTCGTTAACTAAAAGAAGATGGACCGGCTACAATTTGAGTTTATGATGATAGCCTCAAATGATGGCAAATCTAATGTGTTAGCCATAACTTCAATATTTACAGAAGAAGGAAAATGTTATGTTTTACCTGATGAGCTGAAGCCGGTGAGTCATCATACATATATTATCAAAATGAACACTTTCTCAAAAATAAAAAATAGCATAAAGAAAAGGCATCAAAGTAGAAAAATATGGATAAAATTGGATGAAAATCAAAAGAAAACATACATAGATGAGGAAGGTAATATGCAATTTTTGGATCAATACTTGGAAGAAATAGACACAAAACAACCAAGAGACAAAGATGACAATTTGGAACATATCTTGGAAAAATTAATAGAAACTACGACCAAGAGAGAAAATCAACATAACCTTAAAAATGTTTCAGAGAAATTTATTATTGAAAAATTCACAAGCAAGAATACTAATGCAATGCAATGGATAGAGAATTTTGAAAAAGAGTGTGAGCGCTTTAATATTACAAAAGATGAAACAAAAATAGAAATATTGAGGTTTTTTTTTTTTTGGAAAAATCTTGTTTGGATTGGTATAGCTCCATGCTCATAAAACTGACAGTAAATTCTGAATGGAATGAATGGAAAGACAAATTTTTGGAAACTTTTAAAAACCAAGGATGGGACATGGTCAAATATGCTTTTGCATTCAAGTATAAAGAAGGACTGTTAATTGATTATGCTATAAAAAAAGAACGGCTTATACTAGATATAAACAAATCGATAGACTCTAAAACAATCATTGATCTTATCGCAACAGGCTTACCTGGGTTTATTTTAACTAAGTTAAATAGGGACGAACTCAGCGACACTACTGGTTTGTTTAACGAGATAAGAAAATATGAAGGTATGATGTACAAGAAAAACTCAACTATAGCAAAGAGTGGTACATTTCTTCATAACAATAAAATTAATGAGAAAAAGCCATGTAAGACTTGTGAATTTTTAGACAAAGGAATTAGATATCACCCAGAGGAGTCATGTTGGTTCAAGAAAAATAAAATTGAATCTGAAAAGGTTTTCAAAGCCAGAAATGTAAATAATAACTCCATTATTGAAGTAGATATGAATACTGATCAAAAAAAAACGAGTAAGTACACCATTAATCAAAATCCAGCTTTTATTAGAAAATAAACTAGAAGTGAGCGGCATTTATGATTCTGGCTCACAGATCTCTTTAATAAATTCAAGACTGATTAAAGTAAAAGAAAAAAAAGATAATGTGAATATAGCTTATATGAAAACGGTTAATGGTGTAAAGAAGACGGATGGCTTGATAACAGTAAAAATAAAAATATTTGATTTGGAAGAAGAGGTAGTATATATATGTTGTAGAAAATGAAGATTTTGATGATTTTATAATCGGATTGGATATGATAAAGAAATTCAAACTAACTCAAAATGAGGACTTGCAGATAGAACAAAAGAAAACAACGAATGAAAGAGACAGGATGTCTAAAGATAACAGAAATGAAGAACAGAATATGGAAACATTTGCAATTAATTTCAATGAACACATAGAAACAGAGGAATTTGTAAGTACGACAGACCATTTAGATATTGAAAAGAAAATTGAGATAGAAAAAATTATAAAGGAGTATAAAACAATTTTTGCTAAGGACAAGTATGATATAGGATCAGTTAGAAATTATGAAGCTCACATAGATTTATTAGTAAATAGATATTGTAGTAAAAGACCATATAGATGTACAATAGAAGATAAATTAGAAATTGAAAAGCAAATATCCATGTTACTAAAGAATAATTTAATAGAAGAATCTTTCAGTCCATTTGCTGCTCCAGTAACAATGGCTTTTAAAAAAGGTGAAAATAGAAAATCCCGCTTATGTATTGATTTCAGAGAATTGAACAAAATTGTTGTACCACAAGCTCAACCTTTCCCCTTAATAGATGATTTGATTATTAAAACTAGAAATTGTAAGTATTTTACTACACTGGATATAAACTCAGCATTTTGGGCAATACCACTACGGGTGGAAGATAGAAGTAAAACAGGATTTGTCACACAAGATGGCCACTTCCAGTGGACCTGCCTCCCCTTTGGCTTGAAAACATCACCAGCAATTTTCCAGAGGATTTTAAGCAATATTCTAAGAAAGCACAACCTCACAGGATACTCCGTAAACTTTATTGATGATATTTTGATATTCTCGCCCACCTTTGAGGAACATATAAGACACATAAGAAATGTACTAGAGGCAATAATAAAAGAAGGCTTTAGATTGAAATTTCAGAAATGTACCTTTGCCTCAGACTCAGTAAAGTACCTCGGTCATGTAATTCAGAGCAATTCAGTAAGACCTCTAAAAGACAATTTGATCTCAATAAGACATTTTCCAACTCCTAAGACACAAAAAAATATCAGACAATTTTTGGGAAAAATAAACTTCTACCATGAATACATACCAAGAAGCGCAATTATCTTAGACCCATTACACAATTTATTAAGAAAAAACGAAAAGTTTGTGTGGTCAGAGAAGTGTGAAGAATCATTTAATCAAATAAAAAGATATTTATGTTCTCAACCTGTGCTGGAAATATTTGACAAAGACTTACCAATAAAAATCTTTACAGATGCATCTTTGGAGGGTATCGGGGCAATATTAAAACAGACACAACTAGACGGTAAAGACAAACCGGTGGCATATTTCTCAAAAAAACTGAACGAATCTCAAAAAAGGAAAAAGGCTATATATTTGGAATGTCTTGCTATGAAAGAAGCTGTTAAATATTGGCAACACTGGCTCATTGGAAAACAATTCACTATTTACTCAGACCACAAACCTTTAGAGAATATGAATATTAAATCCAGGACAGATGAAGAGTTGGGTGATCTTACATATTACCTATCTCAATATGACTTTACAGTAAAATATATACCTGGTAAAGAAAATGTAGAAGCTGACTGTTTGAGCCGCAACCCGGTATTAGAACCAGAAGATAACAAAGAGGAACTATTGAAAATAGTTAATTCAATACAAATAAAAGATATAGTTGAAGACCAAGAGAAAAATGAAAGAATAAAAGAAAAGAAACAAAATCTAATACACAAAGATAAAATCTATTATAAAAAAATAAAGAAAGGTGAAAAGATTATCCTCTCAGAAGAATTTAGTAAAAAAACTTATAAAAATGGTGCATGAAGATCTATGCCATATTGGTATCAGACAATTGCAGAAAAAAATAAGTCCAATATATACAGCTAAAAACCTAACAAAAAATATCATAAATATTTGTAAAACATGTGAAACATGCATAAAAAATAAATCAAGATGTCAAGGAAAATTTGGATTAATGTCACAACTGGGACCAGCAACAAAACCATTTGAGATTGTATCAATGGACACTATCGGTGGCTTTGGAGGATCTAGGTCAACAAAAAAATACCTACACCTTTTAGTAGACCACTACACCAGATATGCATTTATTGTGACTTCAAAAACACAGAATTCAAGTGATTTCATAAAACTAACAAAACAAGTACTGGAGACAGATGAGATTGGAATAATTCTGACAGATCAATATCCGGGCATCAATTTTAGAGAATTTAAACAATATTTGCAGGAGAATAACATTACACTAATATTTACAGCTGTGAATACACCATTCTCGAATGGCTTGAACGAAAGATTAAATCAAACAATAATAAATAAAATAAGATGTAAATTAAATGAGAAAAATAAAAAGGGAACATGGACAACAGTAGCAAGAGAATGTATACAGAAATATAATGAAACAGAACACTCTGTTACAGGTTTTGCACCAAAATATTTACTGGATGGTACAAATGTCAGTATTCTACCAAATGAAATTAAAACAATAACAAAGGAAGACAAGTGGATTGCTGATAGAAGATTAGCATTAGAGAATACAATAAAATCCCATAAGTACAACAAGAAAATATTTGATAGAAATAGAAAAATGCTAGAGTTAGAGATAGGGGACAGTGTATATGTAGAAAATGGAAATAAATTAAATAGGAAAAAATTAGACGAATTAGTAATAGGCCCTTTCAAGGTAGTAGAGAAAATATCAAACTCCATTTATAGGATTGACACTGGCAACAGAAAAACAGAATCAACTTTATTCCACATAACAAAATTGCAACCTGTAACATCAGAAGATGAAGTAGAAGAACTAGATAACTTATAGGTACATTATATAGGTATATTATTTAGAATATTCCCTCTTAGGGGGGGAGATGTAATGAAAGTACAAATGACATTTCATTAATTTATTAATTAATTAATTCATCATGACGTTGAACTAGGAACAGATGATGTGCAGGTTATTTCTGTGAAATTTATTATAACGAAAATATATTGAGGAGCCAATATTAATAAACATTAAATGTCGTTTCTTTGTACTTTCAGGTAAGATAGAAGTTAAATTGTCAGTCATAATTAATGAAAATTATTGTAATAGTTGTTAATTAAAATAAAACTTTGTACTTTCAGAGAAACAATTTGTGGTTATTTCTGAAAATCCTCAATAATATATCTTATATATATACTATTTACAATTTATATTAAATTTGACCGTTTTACATAAATTTCATCAGCCGTGCCAGTGGTCGATGTTCGATCGGGGATGTATAATGAATCAATGGTATGTCATTCGATGTCTCAGGGTTAGGCCGTTAGCTAGGGGAGTAGCTTTAACTGATGTAGCTCCTGCCAATTTTTTAAACTTATTTTATTTTACTTAGTTATGATATTATATATATTCTGAAATATAGTAATGAATGACTTAGACTCTTTATATTATAATTACTTACATTTTTTTTTATTTGAGAAACCTCTATGCTTGACTTTTTATTTTACACAGGCAGGCATTGTAACAGGAATGCTAAAATAATAAATTTGTTTTAAAAAAACAAGAATTATATAATCCTTTTGGTTCACTTTTTTAGTTCAACTTAGACTGGGAATTTCAGGGAAAAAAGGTGATGGGGAACTTGAAAAATATTTTAAACAGTGGGGAAAATATCTCATAACACCATTTTATTTGTTTTCATAACTATTAATCTGACACAAGAAAGAACTGTTTTAAATATGCAGATTCCTGCACACAGACCTCTTGAATTTTATAAGGTTTGTCACACTTCTATTATGCCTTGTTTAGTTTTTTTTTATTCAAGAATCCGTCTAAGTCCATCTGCATAGCCAATAACTTTGGGTTTAGATTTGTATCGGAGATAAATCCCGGATGGTATCTTGACTGTACCGGGAGAGACCGGGGAACAGAAGGCAGTGAGCAGTAGTTCGAAACAGTAATAGCTATTTATGGGCGGCAACTCAATAAACAGATGCCCCTCCTTCCCGAGTTAGAGATTAAGTTAAACTTGTACACAAAGGAGCGGCTTGGGGAAGCCCTACAGTTATCTAGGGACATTAACTTTGTCACGCTCGAGGTTCTCGACAAAATGGCCGAAGAAGTCAAACATAATATTTAATCAAGTCTGATAGTATACAAAAGTACCATTAATTATTACAATCAGGTAAACTATTTTTCTAAGTTTAAAATATTAAAGGGTCCTATTTTTCTTTATTCATCTATTCCACAAGTTTTTCTATAATGACCACGTTACCTGCAATATATTATAACGTATGATAGAGTAGAAAAATAATTTTACTCTAGGAATAGATCCTTCAGGAATAACAAAGAAGTACAAAAAAAGTACAATTTCATCTCGTCAGAGAGAGATCATAATGAAAAAAAAAACACAATAAATCTTTTATTTAACTTTCGGATGTACATCTAAAATTTTATACAGGAAATGTGCAAAACAAGAAAGAAAAAAAACAAACATCAAAAACAAAACTTCGGTAAAAATGGACATATAAAGAGAACAAGATGTTCACAAAATAACAATAAGAAGGAATTGGAAGAGATAAATAAAGTTTTGAATATAATAATGAATAAAGTGAAAAGAAAACCCTATAGTACACGGATGTCTTGATAAGCCCTAAGCACAAAGGTGATACAGGTGAGGAATTCGAGTCGATTGACTACCAGTTCCCGAAGCTGAGAATTGCTAACTTACCAGGGTATATCCACAGTGTAGATGATTTGTTTTGCAATTTATCTTTTTTGGGAGGGGGGGGGGGGATTTTGTCGCGTTATACCAGACAGGACAGGAGTAGGTAAGTAGAGGACGCAACATGTTTTGTACACAAAAATAGCACATCTACGACGTAGTTTTGATTTTCTATTTAAAAGAGGATACGTTTAAGTAGATAAGTCTAGGTCTTGCATTAGCCTGTTGTAGGAAGCAGTTAATATCTAGTCTCCAAGTCAGTCAGGTATTGGATGTACACCTAGGTAACTACTTAGTCTTTAGGATTCCAGAAAACCGAGGTTTTGTCTCTTCAGCGAATGGAGCAAGTGTGTCATCACACTGGGGGATATCGATATAAAAAAAATCCAAAGCATTTAAAAAATGTAGGGAAAAAACTAGTTTGATTTAAAGAAAAAAAATAATGTTTCGTTTAAGCTACGACTTGTAATCTCGATATCGTTTGCTAAAGTTGCTACGGTAGCGTTTTAGTACTTAGTTCCCAGCATAAATGGTAAAAAAAATATCAGGGATGATACCGCACCTTGTAATACTACGCATGTGTGAAAAATGAAAGATCTTCTGATATTTTTTGCGCTATTGATTGGTCACGAAGAAATTATTAGACGGCCGAATATTGTTCCGGGAAGCTAAGATCGATAAGTCTGGCAATGCAAGGTGTGAAATGGTGTGAAACGGAACAAACAGTTTGCAGCAATCGAGTGCTATCATAACTGTGGTCTAATATCCGTTTAAGTTGTCCGATACTTTTTTCTGCAACCTTACAAATATTCTGTGCTCATTTGGGCTAGGAAACTAGTTTGTTTATCTAATATAATTTTTTCCAAAAGAAAAGGTACTATAGTTGCTAGACAATACTTGGATGCATCATTGCAAGTCATTGTGGGGTTAAGTAGCGGAAACAATATAGCTTGTTTTCTGGTAACAGGGCAATATCTGGGTCATAATCAGGAATTATAAAATATTGTAATTGTACTCTTACTTTTCTATATCTTCTTTACCCTACAAACCTGGTTCCTATGGAGGATTGTTTTTAGTTATATAACGTATAATTTTTTTTTCCTTTATTTTTAAGTGGTCTGACAATACCCGTCTTATTATTAATTTTCTCACCATATATGCCTCTAATTTGTTTTATTGTTACTTAGAACTTGAAAGTTTGTTACAGGCTTCTTCACAATTTTCTAGAATTTTTGTTCATCCTGTCATAAGTTTGACTTCAATGTATTTTACAAGGGTTCCAATATATTGTTTATGAATATAGAACTGTCATTCCTTTTCAATTTTTACTGTGATACCACTTGTTATTTAAGGTGTAATTCCAATTTAATCACATAAAATCTTCATAAATACGAATGCTTTCGATTTAATTTTACATGTTACAGCATTTTTGTTTTCTATTTCATTTTTTTTAATCTTATTTTGTTTCATTTCATTCATGAATATTTCACTTTTTTCTTCTTATTGCCGTAACATAGTTGCAATTTAATGTACTTATTGTATAGGAGTTCGAAATTGACAAAAAATAATTTAATTAATCAATTATGAAATAGTGGGATCCATCTTTAATAGTCCTAACTAAAGAACTAAACACTTTTATTTACAACCTTTGTCATCTCTTCTCAAGTGATGTCCTGTTCACTATTGTTTTATGTATTCCATTTTGAAATGATTCCAATAGTTTAATCACTTACTTTTATAGGTTTTTTAAGCTCGGTTACCAAAAAACTGCAATATTTCTCCCAGTTGTATGCCTCGCAAACCATGTCCGCCTGCATTTCATAAAATATTCATATATTCTTGAAAGTGTTATAATCCATTCCATCTTGCCCATTGTTCAATTATCGGCAGTCTGTTAAAAAAAAAGAATAAACATATTCATTAATTTATGGATGATATATGTTATTATTAGATAATTGAAATATAATTGTTAGTTAGTATTAATTAGTATCATCTAGATCTGAGTGAATCTTAGCATCTATTTTTCAGGAGTGTTACTAATATTAGAAACTTCAAAGGAAGCTTTAAAATTTTTAAAATAAACCTGGTCAAGTAAATAATATTGAATTAATAAAGTTTGAATGCTATCCTTAAGAATGGAAAACTTCTTGTCTATTATTGCAAATAATTTGTCTATAGTGCTTTGCCATTCCAACTATAAACGTTCATGAATAAAAAAAAAATAAATAAACCTGAAGGAAAAGAATTAGAAAACAGAGAGAAAATATCCAGAATCACTGGACATAAATTGAGTACTGAACTCCAGTTTTAATTCTCCCCTTTAGAGGAAAAACCAATTTATATTCTAAAGAAAATTAGCTCTTATAACACCCGTATATCAGAGTTGAAGTTTTTTTTTTTTTAGAGTTCTCCCAGGGCAAATAACAAACATTAAATGGTTATCTTGATAGTAATTTTATGATAATTTAATTTTCACTACCCTCCGCTGCTTAAAATATATATTTGAATAAAAATATTTACTTGTGGCTTTTCTTGATCAAATTAATTAGCGAACTTTAAATGATTTTTGTTTCATTGGTTTTGTCGAAAATGATGAATGAGTGAGAATGCTGAAAAATAAATAAATAAATAAGATAAAACCGCGTAGGTTGAGTTTTTAGTATTTGAACTTTCCAATGGATATTTTAGAATCCATTAAACGATCAACGAATGTTATTAGCCTAACAAAATTAAAACTTTCGTTGGATTAGAGAAGGAATGCTTTATTAATTTAATGGTTATAAAAACTCAAGTTATTTGGCTTCTGAAATGAGAATATCAACAATAATGCTCTAATTTTAAAATTGTAAATTATAAATGAATTTTCTTTTGCAACTTATGTTTCGTTAATATTAGATCACTGCTAGTTTCATTATCACATATTATAGCTGTGGTTGGTCCAAAGCATGGCTTATTTATTTCAACTATTTTATTGTTTCCTTAAGTAATTAAGTAACATTTTTGGAAGCGAGCTGGAGATAGACTTTTTAATGCACCAGGACTTCGTCTTTTGAGTTGAAATCCTTGGTTCCTTTGGCTCTGTCACGGTAACCAACTTGTAAAAAAAAAATTAATCTGATTCGAAATAGCTATTATTTTGTCCTGTTACTTTATTTAAGCAATTAAAAATACTTTAGTTGGCCCAGGTCTCTCCAGTAAGTTGCATGTTTTGTCTGACTAATTTTTACCTAGGCTAGTAGATAGTAAAAATACTCAAAGGACATAAAATCATTATTTTAAACCTTCCTGGATTCCTCTCTAAAGGCCATTTCAGTTCTCAGTTCAATTTCAGTTTCAGTCGCACTATCAGTTTTTCCTTTGTGTAAAAATTAAAAAATATATAGAAGAACGGAAACGGAGACAGAACTGACGGGATGGAGAGACTTGACCTGAAGAGTTTCAGGTTTCGTTTCTTTGAATTCCTATGTGTAAACAAAGGCGTCATGCTTATCAGTTTTATTGAATATATTGTACGGGTAATCTGTCACAATTTCTAAGGATCACGATTTTATTATTGAATTTTACAAAGGTTCTCCGTGTTTGTGGGGAAAAAAAGCTAAGCGCCATCCCAATGAGAACATTAAAGAATCTGCTTACACTCTCCTATACAATCAATTTTCGACATTTCGATTTTTCGACAATGAATTTCTTTGAAAAATCCAAGCTGTACTTCATTGCATACTTTTTTCCCGCTCTTTCATCAGAACTAAAGCTAAGGCTGTTTCAATGAGACAGTCGTCATCCATAAGATATTGTATAATAGCACAAGTGTACTCTATAAAATCAAAATAAACAATATAAACATTGAACACTTTTATTTAGTGAGCTTTAACGTGCAACTAAACTTATCGCAACTACACTTTTCTACGCTACAGAGAACTGAAATGACTGGGAATAGTGAGAACTGAAACTGAACTGAGAACGGATATGATCGTGTAACAAGTAATATGACAATTACTCTCTTTATTTCAAACTTTTCACTTTTGTTTATTTTTTTTAACAATCATGGGTTTCTTAGGCTTTTCTTACTGTCTGTCGTCTTTTTAATGTGTATAGATAAAACTTTACTTAAGAATCATTATGCTTCCTAGCCATTTTTACAGATCTTGATTGCTCTTTCTGTGTTTTTATACTCTCCTATTTCTTGCTTCCATTTTTTGCCACTGAATTGTCCATTGGGACAGATATTTTGTAACAAAATATTACATGGAATCCACCAATTTAATTTTCTTTTTTATGTTACTTTAAAATCATAGCCTCCAGTCGTGAGTCACTGCCACGCATATAATGACAAGCTCGTGAAAGAGGGTACTAACAAGTTGACAATCAGTAATACGAATGGGATCGCTATAAAATCATTGCTGTATGGATAACTGCTTCTTAGGGCCGTACTTCATCGCCCTTCGACCATAAAACTCTCTGCAGCTGAACGCTTCATTATTTCTGAACCATTAGGAGGGCCAAGGGATTCACCCCCGACCCTATAATAGCGTAATTTTATTAGCAGTAGTGTTCCATCATCTGTCCAATATAACTTGATTTATATCTGTATTCCAAACTATTTGAATAATTTCATTTGTTCCAACTTTAATAAAGTGGATGCGCGGTGATGGTTATTAAGATGAAGGGGAGAGATTAGTATAGGAGTGTTTAATGTAGGATTCAAGAATAAAATCATTGATATGACAGCTACATCATCCGACAATCTCAGCTTGGTCTTGTTACCCTCCTTTTTTCATATATTCAATGGATGTGTCATAAATACAAGCATACTATGTTGAAAGAGTAATTACATTTTGTAGACTACATTATATATATATATATACAGTTAGTAAAAAAAGTCTGCATACACTTATTATAAATTTGAACATGTGGGTTAAAAGCAAAGAGAAAAAACAGTGAAACAATTTATTTATTTTTTCCTTTTAAATGCAGGCCCTTTTGATTAATTTGGTACATTTTAAAGTTGTTTAAAAATTTTATAAACACAACAAAAAATAATATAGAAAAACTAACGATATGTTATCACAAAAAAAGTCTGCATACACGGCAAATGAAAAATTTAATTAAATGAAAAATTACTAACAAAAAATTCTCTAATGGTCTGTGGGACCTCCTTTATTTTTTATTACCTCTCTTAAGCGATTATTCATCGAGCTAACTATTTTTTTTTGTAAAATTTGGATCTGTTTTCAACCATTCCTCCTTAAAGGCCTCTGAGAGTTGCTGTTTATTTTTTATTTCGTGACACCGCAGCCTCATTTTAAGATCCTGCCACAGGTGCTCTATGGGGTTGAGATCAGGCGATTGTGGTGGTGTTCTTAACTGGCGTGGAGCATTGTACAGCAACCAATCTTCGACCCTTCTGGCACGATGTTTAGGATCGTTATCTTGTTGAAAAACGTAATTTTATCCTAGGCCTAACTTGATAGCACTGGGTCGTAGATCTTGTTTTAGGATATCTATGTATACATATTGAGTCATTATTCCCTCGATGATCTTCAAGTTGCCTACTCTAGCTGAAGCCATAGAGACGCAAACCATGATCCCTCCTCCTCCGTGCTTAACTGTCGGGCATAAGTTTTCCAATTTCATGGCCTCGTTTTTTCTCCTCCACACTCTAAAGTTGCCATCAGGGCCGAAAATATTAAATTTGGACTCATCTGTGAAAATTACTTTGTCCCAAAAACTGGTAGGCTTATCAAGGTAACTTTTCCGGAAATCTGAAGGAAGAATAGTTGGGGACGAAGCTACTGGTGAAGCAATATTGGTGGGTTGCTCGTAAGGAATATGTACATCGAACTGGCCTTACATGTCATCACCAGATAACATAAGTCTTTTAACCTCCTCTTTAACGTAAGTCTTTCAATAGCTTCCCGTCACAAAAAACTTTTAAGGGTACACCTCTGCAGCTACCATAAGTTCACAGAAAGTACCATATTATAAGGTTTCGACATCGATCTTATTTTTGTTTGTTTACTACTATAAGGAACTTAATTTGTGGTCAAAGTGTGCGGCTTAAGCATCTAACCTATTTTTTAACTTAGCTTATCTTCATATACCATATGACAATTATTATATTATTATTCACCCCAAAAAAATTGTAATCGCATTTTTCCTGTATTAGCCGCGATCCAGGCCGATTTTTTAAAATTCCTTTCTCAGCTAGCCCCTACGGCCCTAGAGGTAGCTACATATCACACACATTTCATTCCAATCCGTTCGGTGGTTTCTGAGATTTCGTTTTAAATGAGTGAGTGGTATTTGACAAACATAAAGTAGATAAATAAATAAAACTTACAGTTTATATCACGTCGTAAGCCATCAATGTTCTGTTAGTTTAAATTAACACACAGAAATTTGTCTCCTTATTAAGAAAATAGATAAACTGGAAACAGAAACTAATTACACTATGATTGTTAACCTAACACGCCAATAAAAAATATGGGTAACCTCCTCGTGTGGTAATCCAATTACCATATGTTCTTCTCAAAAAAGCTTATACAAAAGCTGTTTACTCGCAAACTATAATATATAGAGAAAAAGAGAATTGTATAGAAGTTGCAGATATTTTAATTTTACATATGTTGCTGTCTTTATATCTTCAGAGAGTTTAGAGATTTTAGCCAAATAAATAACACTTCACTTTTTATGCTGTTTTATTTCACACATTACTTTTTACAACAATATAACCTTCTGATTTACACATATGACAAAATATATCAATCGATATTTTAAATAATTGTTATTACTATTTGTTACCCTACACATATATGAAGATAATTATTAAGATAATGAGATGAAGATAATAATCATTTTGTAACCATCATTTTGTAAACATCGTTTTTTTTTTTTTAAATGTTTAATTATAGGTTTTTGAAAAGGTTTGTTATTTTTCAGTAATTTTGAAATATCTTGATTATCATGCCATTATTTCGCCTTTACTTGTATTTATACCACAATACGTTTTATTGTCAGATGTACTTTCCTTTACTATATTTTCCAGTAAGTAGGGTTGAGTTCGTTTTGAGTAGCCAATTCGTAGTCTTGTCATCGTCACTTTTTTATTTTACTTTGTCTTAGGTTTGATAGTTTTAAGTGCGGTGCTGTTCTCATTTCGGAGCCAACTTTCATCCTATGCTAATTTAACCTGCTGTTTTATGAAGGCTCATGGAGTTAGGGTAATGGAAACAGGAACACGCTTCTTCAGGGATATCTATAAACAAAGTTCTTCCTATTTAGAAAAGAAACCTTCACAACTCCAGTTTAAAATAATCATATAGGATTTATATATTGTATGCTAATTTTTGCTAGTACAACTAGCACAACAAATAAAAATACTCTTTCATCAATAAATCTACTCTTATTTATTAATAACTGTTTTTATACTTTATCATTTGAGTTTCTATTCTTTCGGAAAATTTCTTAGATAGGATGTTAGGGTTTTTGAAATCTTTGTTTTGAAGTTGTGAACATAGGTCAGGCAGCATTTGATTTACGCTTTTAAAACCGCCTATGAACTAAATAACAGTTGACACTGAGTCTTTTGTGGAAACTACAGCTTCTACAAATCATTGTAACTGTTCAAATAAATTTACAAATTTTGTTGATATTTGATTTAAACGTATTATAAATAAATATTTTTCTAGGATTAACTAGCTTATTGATCACGATTTTTTCTTGAAATAACTTAATTTTAAGCCGGTTCCACATATTCGTGTTATGTCATAACACGCAACACGAAACTGTTTCGCCCAATGTTCGCCGACCCTGTTTATTAACACGTAACACGTATTAACGACTAAACAGTTCTCTGTTATGGCATAACACATAACACGAAACAGTTCTATGTTATGGCATAACACATAATACGAAACAGTTCTCTGTTCTGTCATAACAAGATATCAATACCTGGTAAAATAAGCCCAGTTCGTAAACACGCATGTATCTACCATTTTTTAATATGTTAATATGTAGGACCTATAAGGATAGCTAAAATCAATGTTTTCAAACCTCAAAACAAAGTGGGAAGTTCGTAGTACTCGATAAACCGCGGAATTTTAGCACTATTTTCGTTTTTCATTTATATCTCTAAAATATGTAAATTTGTTTGACATAGCATTTACAATATTAAAGAGTACTAAATGTGTGACAATTTAATACTAACCACAGGTATGTAGATTAATTGGTTGCGGAAATACAGTCCCTCAAAAACTATTGATTTTTCACGATATTTGAATTTTTTTTTGTTGAGTCAAGTTTTCGGCCGTATTCTAAAAAAAAAGTACTGGTTTCACAAAAATTTATTCAATAAAGATTTAAAGGAAATTTAATTAGCTTTTTTTTAATATCTAAACTGTACCTGTAGGTCAATTTTTTTAAGAAACGGGAAAAGATTACAAAATCGGATTTGAGGAAAAAAATTGCATTACTGGTTTTTAAAATGAGTGAGGGAATTGGCAGGAATCTACCTGCTTCTTTTTTAATTTAAAAACATTTACATGTATTTATTACTAATCTTACATATGACCATTATTCGCTGTTGCTAAGCGAATTTGTGAATAAGCGATTGTCTCTGTTTCGGCTTGTGTTATGTTAAATTTCCTTTGATGTGTGTTAAAAACCGCCTCATACAGTGATACACCCATAACACGAGCAGAAACAACTTAACACATAACACGAGCCGAGTGCCCAACCACACATTCGGCTTCTTCAACGAGCATGTCTGTTTCGTGTTGCGTGTTATGGCATAACACGAATGTGTGGAGCCGGCTTTATGAACTGCGAGATACTGTTATCCATTTGTTCAGAATTGAGGCACAAAACTTATCTATTGTTTGAGATTCTACCGGCAAAAATAATGCTAGCAGTCCCATTTCCCTAACTCAAATATCGGATCTCCATTGATGGAATTAATTGTTATTCCCTGCTCCTTACCTGGGCGTTATATTGTCTGGGGTTTAGGAGATCTGAAGCAAAGCTTTTATCTTCTCTTAGTCTTTTCGAGGTCAAATACATCCTTTCTTTAGCTGGTGCTACTTCCTGAAGATAACTTTTTTATATTTATCCGAGATAATATTTTTATTTATATTTATATGATTGTATAAATGATGTACATACTACTTAGTGTTTACAGACTATCATAAATTATCTGAATAATAAATTTCCCTGAATATGTAAATTATAAAATAATCAATAATGTGAAATAAATTAAAAATAATATTAGTAAAAAGATACCAGTTCCTCTCTCACGATTCCGCAAATTCGTCGGAGAATATTTCTTCCATAATGCTAATCCTTTATGACATTTCTTTCAATTTTGGATAATGCCCATGTTTTTCTGACATAAGTAAGAACTAGACGCATAAGCGTTTTATAGAGTTGTAGTTTGGTTCGTCTTATAATCAATGGGCTTCTAATTTGATTAAGTTGCCCAAAGCAGCATCAATATAAAATAAATAATAAAAAATTATATGAAAAAAAGTCACATGCGTAAAACATAAATAATAATATATAATACATTAATTGTAATAATAATAGTAAAAGGAAACAAAATAAAAGTTGAGGTGAGGTCTCAGCGCGCACGAAACGGAACGTCGTGGGTTCGAATGCCACCTGGGCGGGTTAAAATTTATTTCGTGGCGAGCCCACGAAATGAATCTTGACCTTCCCACACTGGCTAGAATAGGTTGGTAACCTGTAGGATAACCCGTCCTATAGGTTGTTAAGCCACAATAAACATACAAAATAAAATTCAGAAAACAATTTAATGCAAGCATAAATAATCAGAGTTTATAGACTATAAAAATTATCAATTATGTCTGAAATATTTTAATTATGTTTTCTATAAGCTAACCAATTGAATTAAGAAGACATGGAATTTTCCAGAGCTTAATAACTTTGAGGTTAATCAAGTCCCCTTATCGAATCGAAGAAAACAAAAACAATTTATATTATAATACTATAGATGTATATTTAGAAGTTTATTTTTATAAGTCGACTGTCGTGTATTTTTTTTTTCTTTATTGTTGTTCGGTTATAGTAAGGTCTCACATTCACTTGATATATCGTTGGATGTCGTAAATATGCAGATAAGACCAATTATCTTGAAAATGGTTTAACTATTAGCCTTAACAGCTGTATTTTTAATATCTACGATGTATAAAACAAGTTAAATTGTGCTTCTCGATAATGATGTAAAGTATCTTGTTTGGTGCAAATGGAATTTTCAAAGTTATTACAGGATTTTGGGAAACGATTAAAAATGCCTTGAATAGCTTTTGTTTTAGCAACCTCATCACGACAGCCGGAGATATAATATTGACAATGTGCTATATATAACCGTAAAATTTAAAATAGCAATTTTAAGAAATAATCCTATTTCTTATCTGTTGTGAGTATAACCGACTTTGATATCAGCCAGCTACCCTTCATCAGAGCCAACTAGATGTAAACAGAAAAGACAAACGGGGTGTCAATTCAATAATTGCTGGGGGGCCTCGCTAACATTCTCCCCCCCCCCCCCCCGGATCATTACCCACTGTCGGATTGTGTCTTTTAGTTATGGCTCTGAGTGGAAAACATTTCAGATTGTGACTAGCTCATTAACCCCTGGGGGCCCTCTTATATCATTCAAAGGAAGAAATACAGCCTGGATGTTTATTTTTTTGATTTAAGTTTACTTGGAGAATACAGAGTAAGATGTGCAAAATAACGAATGTTTATTTAATAATTAGCATAATCTTAATTTATTAACAAGTTAATATCAATAATGCAGCTAAACAATAATAAAATGGCATCGTGCCTTTGAATTTTTCATTTATTATTATTTTTATGCTGAGCGCTACAGTCCTAGTCGTACCTTGGCTTCATAAAGGATCGACAGACAATCTTGTCTATCGTCCGCCTTCCTCCTCCAACCTTTTACTCCCAGTATTCTAAGGTCATCCTTGACGTTGTCCAACCCCCTCAGCGTAGGGCTCTCTCTCAATCTCTTTCCTCCCGGCCTGCCATACATCATCTTTTTTGGGAGCCTGTCTTCCGGCATCCTTTTTACGTGTCCTAAGCCACCGCAATCCTCATACTTTGACCATGGAAATGATGTCAGGTTAACCAAACAATTGTTCTAGCTCCAGGTTGGTTCTTATTCTCCGATACCCCGTGGTTAAAAGATCTTTTTGAGGACCTTTCTTTCTCAACTACACAGTAATCTCACGTTCTCGTGAGTCAAAACCCAACTTTCACTTCCAAATGTCAAAATCGGTCTTATAACAGTTTCGTAGACAGTGAGACAGTGATTTTTGTTTTGTTGACAATTTTGTGAGACATTTCTCGAGACGTTAGGATTTCATGGAGGGCAAAAAGGCATTTGCTGTCAGCCTATTCTTGCTCTGATCACCAATTTTATATATTTCTTTCCGTTACAAGAGACCGCAAGTACCAAAGTTTTCCAGCATCTAAATGTGCGCCCATTAATTTTTACTTCATCATCTCTACTTTTTTATAAGCACCTTGAAGTTTTCATGTACACCATCTTACCACAACTAATGCTTAACCCCTTGTTCATTGCCGCCCTTTCAACCTCTTGCAACACTCCCGAAAGTGCTGGAAATGTTCATGCTGTGATGGCAACGTCATCTTCGTAAGCCGTGTGTTGGGTGAGCCTATTATAAATATCTATTCCGGGATACGTTTTAATAGTTTTTTCAAGGGCCAGATTGAATAGGGCGATGGTCACCTTGTCTCAGGCCGCTAGTCACATCAAATTCTTTCGATAATGATCCACCAACCCTTATTTGAAACCTAGTTTCTTTCTAGGTCAATTCAAGGTCTATATTATTATTAAAAGACAATTAATTTCTTATGATAACAATACTTTAATATCATTTTCACTTTTTCATACTTAATTATTACTTTATCACTATCACATTATCAATTACTCCTTAGTAACTTGACCCTAATGTGACATTGTGCCATTTTGCTGGTTTATCATATTTTCATTTACCTTAATGTTGCCACGTTTTTTGTTTGTTTTTTTACATTTGGCCTCAATATTTCCGAGATTTAATTATTGTAATTTTATTTGTAAGACTCTACTTAAAGTAAGAAACCTATTACAGATTATTTAAGCTTTTTGTTCCTGGTCTTAAAATTCTAATTTTGGAAAAATAGAATAATCAATTGGGTAATATTCAATCTCTTAATTTGAAATAATATCATTATGTCACATTTTAATGTTTTACCGTTACTAAATGCATCATCAACAAAATACCTAATATTTTCTCACTTCCACCAAATCCTCTATAAAATACTGGTAAAAGGAAAGATGGCAGTAAGAAGGTTTCATATACAGTTTATAGGGGCCATATAGTGTTAAGTTTAAGGCGGCCTTATAAGGGTTTAGCTTAGGTGAAGTTAGCTGATCTAGAAGGTAGGTGGGCACATAGTGGTCCAGCGTAAACATAATCTCCCTTTGGACATCTCTTTACGATTCAGGGGCCTTGTTGCTTATTTATAACCTACAGGTTCTCTCTATATAGGTCTCGGCTTACCCTATCGTAAACCAAACTTAACTTATTAGGTAATAGTCTTTCCTTTTATAACCCAACATTTACTGTTATTTTTTCTCCGTCACGACCACAAAAGTAAAACATTGCTTTGTAAAGATTGGTAAAAAATGTAGAGGTGACTAATAATATCTATTATCTAATAGTAGGAAATTTTCAGGTATAACTTTCTGAACTAGACTTTAAAAGTGCTTTTTTTTTTTTTTTTTTTCTAGCCTCCGACTTTATTTTATTTTCATGCAACGAAACGAAAACAGGGAAAAAGGATCTTTTATTGCCTTTCGGCATTTTAAGACTTTATTTAAAGCTATGCCATCTCTGGTGGGTCTCGGTCTGCTGGAGGCACTCCGTCTACAAGTCGAGTGCGGAGGAAACACTCTGCCGGCGATGGTGGGTATCGGGTCAGTCCGTATGGTCTGAACCCCTTCCCTCGGCGAGTACGTCCGCTAAGGGGATTTCGCCTTGCCACCTCCCAGGCCTGGGAGGTGGGGCTATGTCCCTGAAGAGAGGGTTTGCACAGAAGCTTAGCCCGTCAAAGAATTTGACGTGCCGGCGACTGATAAAGGCCGGTATCGTTGGCATCCTCAACTCCTCGAGGATCCGGCTGTTTTTGGCCCTCTGTAGGCTGGTACCGCGGACGATTCGCCGAAGGACGGAGTTCTGGAAAGTCTGGAGGGCGCGAAGTGTCGTTGCGTACATGTGATGCAGCAGTGGAGCACCGAGGAGGAGGGTGGGACGGATGATGGATTTGTAGATCTGGATTTTGAGCCTGAGGGATATCTGAGGAGAGGTTAGGAGGTGATGGAGGCGGTATGTCCGCGCCCGGGCCAACTTGATTCTGCTTTTGACATGCGTCGAAAAGGTGAGGTGCCTATCGAGACTGACGCCTAAGTATAAGATGGAGCTGGAGATGGACTGCTCGATGCCGTATACTGTAAAGCTCTTGGGAAGTTTTTGAGACTTCCCACGCTTACAGAAGGACATCACTATGGCGTCAGTCTTCCTAGGGTTCACCTTAATGCCGCATGTCTTTAGCGCATCGACGATGGTGGAGGTCGCCCTCTCAGCCATCTTGAGGGCCCGGCCGGGGTTCAGGCTGGACGCGTAGACTGCGACGTCGTCAGCGTATGCAGCCACTACCGCCTCAGGGTGCTTGATGGATACCACTGGCGCCGTAAAGATGTTGAACAAGATTGGTCCCAGCACTGATCCCTGAGGAACACCACAGGTGGTGGGGACTGGCGAAGACAGGCTCCCGCCGACCCGCACAACGAATGATCTTCCGCTGAGGTAGCTTCCGATCAGTCGGCACAGGGCGACGGGAAACCGGTACTCCTCCAGTCGGTGCAGCAAACAGGGGGTGCGAGATGCAATCGAAAGCTTGAGTGCAATCCAGCGAGATGAGCGCCGTGGCCTTGTTCCGGTGCATCTGCTCGATGGTGTGAGCCTGGAGTTTGGCCAGATGATGTTCACACGCGACACCTCGCTGGAAGCCTGTTTGTTCTGGTGGAATAACATCTTCACGGCGGCAGTGGTCGAGGATGTGGTGGTGGATCAGTCGCTCGAACACCTTGCTGATGTGCGAGAGGAGGCTGATCGGACGATAATGCTCCGCAACGTTCCCGGACCTCTTGGGTTTCAGGAGTGGGACGACCACAGCTTCCTTCCAGGCCACAGGGAAGTAGGCAGTCCGGAGGCATGAGTTGAAGATGTTAAGCAGGAAGGCCTTGGCCCTCCTGGGTAACATCGTCAGCAGCGTGGTGGGTATATCATCCAGTCCGGGTGCCTTTTCCCTTTGATGCGGCGCAGGACTGATTCCAGCTCCTTGTAGGTTGAGAAGATGGGCGTCTCATTGGGGCTGGGTAGAGGTCCAGGAGGTGGCTGCGGGGCATCACTCGTCCTCTCAGCATCCATGTCAGCATATGCGTGGGCAAGATGTTCAGCCTGTTCAGCAGGTGTCAGCAACCGGTCCCCATCGGTCAGGAAAACCCCGCTCCTTTTGCTGACAAAGGTTTGGACCAACCTCCAAAACTGTCCATAGTCGTTGTGAGTCCGTAGCAGTTGGTCGTGCCACAAGGCCGTTTTCCAATCACTCATGAGCCTGGCGATTTGCCGGGTCATGGCGTTGATAGACGGCTTCAGACCGTAGTCCCTTGTGTGGTGGAAGATGTTTCGGAGGTTGTTCCTCTGCTTTATCAACTCCAGGATGTGCTGGGGTGGAGGTCAGAGGTAGTTCGGTTGAGGAGCAAACTTCGGGATGTTGAGGTCGGCTGCATCGAGGATAGTGGTTGTGATGGTCTCAACTGCTGCATCGATCTCACCAGGGGACAAGCAAGGCGTCACCTTAGGGAGACACTCCTCGATCGAGGCCCTGTACCCTTTCCAGTCAGCTTGTTGCAGCTTGTACTTCGTGGCCGGTGGTGTGGCTGGAGTACCCTCGAAGATGTAGAGTACAGGGCGATGATCGGAGGTGCTCGGCATTCGGTGACGCTGTGCATGTCCCTGGTGAGCAGTAGGTCCAGAGGCGATGTCCTAGTCGAGTCCATGTCCGCGCGGAAAGTGTGAACGCCAGGGTGGTAGACCTGGAGTCGCATCCCGGTGATGATGTTTCCCAGCGGATTGCTGCTGCGACACAGCCACGCCGGATGCTTGGCGTTGAGGTCGCCCAGGACGACAAACCTGCTACGTGACTGTGCGTGAAGCAACAGGTCGCGAACAGGTGTATTTGCCGCCCGGGGTCTCCTGAAGACACAGGAAAACGTGTACCTGTGCTTGAGCCGCACATCCACCGTGATCATGTGTACGCCATCACAGCAATCCACCGGGTTCTGGACGAGTCACGATGACAGGTCCTTCCTCACCAAGATGGCGACTCCCTGCTGTTCACCATCCCTGACGGTCTCCCTGTAGACGCTGTATCCTGTGATGTGCAGTCTGGTCGCTGGGGAGAGCATGGTGTCGGTCAGGGCCACCATCGCCGGTCTGTATTGTAGCAGGAATACCTCTAGTTCTGCATGTCCTTTGCCGAAGCCTCGGATGTTAAAGTTCAAGATGATTTCTTCACCCATCTTGTTTTTGAAGAAGTCTGGACACGAGACCCATCAGGTTGGTCATGGCATCCATCATCTGGTCCATGCGACCGATGACTCTGTATAACAGGGTGTTATCCACTACTGGAACAGCGTATGTTGTCACCTCAGTTGGTTCCTCGATGATGACCCGGGGCTGCTTGGCTGGCTTCTTTGAAGAGGTCGACGGCTGCTGCTGCTGCTTGTCCATTCCAGATGCCTCCGCGAAGGAGCGGATTCCTCGTGCAGGCTTGGGCTGAGGGAAATTCCTCTCGTCCATCGTCGGGGCCGGTGCTGGAGCTGGTACATTGGCCGGGGCGTTGCTGGTCTTGGCCCTCCTCTGTCGAATGAGCCCCTGTCGGTAACTGCATTCTTTGGAGAAAGCGGCATGTGGTCCCCGACAGTTGGTGCAGACTGGATTAGCTGAGGCTTTCTTGGGGCATTCCTCGATGAGGTGTGGTCCTCCACACCATGGGCAAGCGCAGGTGCGGCCACAGTACTTCATGCTGTGGCCGCATTGTTGGCATTGTCATACACTGAACCGGGCCACCATCTTCTTTGAAGTTGGAGACTCGGAACCGTGCCATATTTATCTCCTTCAACTTCTGAATGGCCTCAATCTTGACAGTATGTTCGGTGATGAGGAGTATTCCTTCAGTTTGGTACGACCCGCCGGCGCCTTCTCTTCTAGTGAGTCGACGTAGTAGTTTGAAGCCTGGTAATCGGTCTGTAAGGTCTTCTGTCATTTCTTTATCTATGATCGAGGTCAAATCCGTGGAGAACAAATTTCTTGGATCTCCGGGTTCCTCTGGGGGCATATGAGTGAAATTGGCACTCCTGATCACTGCGTAGTAGCAGCGTGGCATCATTGTGCTCTCGGGCGGAGTTCAGGTACACCCTGGATTCCCGCTGGGAGTTGTTAAAGCCGAATTTGATTATGCCGATCTCAGCAAGCTTCCTCCTCATGTGAGTGAAGGAAATAGGTGGCGATATGATGATTGGTGGCGGCGGTCTCTCCTTGGCAGCCTCTGCGCCGCTGTCCGCTGGTAGGCCGTCATACCGATTTGCCGTAGGCACATGGCTAGGCCCCGGTGTTGGTCGCGGTTTAAACACCCTCTTAGGGTCTGGTTGGATGAAACCCTCTGCGTCGGCCATGGGGCGGGCCTTCTTACGAGAGTTTGCAGTGGCATTGCCAGATGCAGGGTCCTCCGATGGGCTGCCCCCCATTTCTACGTCGTCCATCCTCTCTTCCTCTTCTTCACTCTATCCTTCTGGTGTAGGGGGGGGGGGGGGACCTGAAATGTGAGGTGAGAAAAGTGGGGGTCCAGGCCACGACCAAAAATAGAGTAGAGTACTAGTCGAGTGCTAGGCTAGGACTCTTGCAAATGGACCAACCAAAAACAAACAACTGTTACTAATTAATCGAGAGTTAACAGTTAGTATAACTTTTTAAAAGTGCTAGGTTAAGTGTTTCTTTATAAACACTTTGTTAACCAGTTTACAACCCAACCTGTAATTGCGTGGCTGGGACAGAGATTTTAGTGAAGTAACGAAAAGACATACATACAAGTCTGTGTTCCTTCTAATCTTTACTTAACGTATTTAAAGTTGAATAATGCTGGATTATCAAACCAACCAGGTGACAAATACAGAAATAAAATTCCTGGAAACAGCCGTTTGAACGTCAAGGAGAGACCATATGAGGTGTGAACGGATAATAAGGGAACTGTAAGTCATAGAGCTAAAGATCTCGCTCACCCAACAGCTAAAATGGTTCGGAAATGTTTGTCGAATGGAGGCGGAAAGAGGTAATGCAAGTTCGACCCATCGGAAGAATTTCCTACATGGAATAAATATAAATAATTGCAACGGAGAGAGGCACCTTAGGAGGGACCGAGTGGCTTAGCTGATTTGGATGGAGGCTTCACGACGCTAGAAATGGCATAAGAGAAAGACAAATAAGAAGGCGTTGTATAGAACCGTTGAAATAGTTTTCATAACTTCAGTTAGTTTTAATAACTTTCTTTCGATATTTTCTTTAATCGTTTTAATGACACACAGCTAAGAGATTAGCGCTGGTATCTCTTTGCCTTACCAAAGTAGAGAGACAAACTGCTTCGACTACCCTCCACAGTATTCTGTTCTGGAATGTCTGTAGTCATTTTGTTTTATTTTATTTAATTTTTTTTATTTTGACGCGTTATACCAGACAGGATTTATGATGGAATAATAATTTTCTATTTAAAAGAAGATACAAAAGTTTGTCTTGAGTTAGCCTGTTTGTTGGATGTAGTTAGTGTCTAGTCTCCTAGCCAGTCTGGTGATAAGATGTACTCCTAGGTAATGCAGTGCCTAGTCTTCAGGATTACAGGGAAACAAAAGGTGATCTAGTCAAAGTGTAGTCAGGCCGGTGAGGTTGAAGTGTCGTGAAGGTGAAGATCCTTATTTCCGTCTTTGGAGTTTCCACTTCTGGAACTATGATAGTTAAGGCTACGCTGAAGTCTCCTGGATGCTGTATGGAGATCATAGTTTTGGGATAAAAATGCCGTTTTATTTGACTTAATTGAGTGACTGTGTCTTCATCACGCTAGGTAGTACCTTGGGGTACTCCGGTCAAGATATATTTTCTCTCTCTGGTTTCATTCTTCATTCGCCCGTGAAACGTCATTTTTTTTAAGATCGTTTTTATAATGCTGAACAGGTTGAGAGGAGGCCAAGACTTCTTCAACTTGTGCAATAGCCCATGCTTGTCGATCAAATAATACAAAAAATGAATCTTAACAAATTAAAATAGCTTCTTTGCTATAATCAAAATAATATAGCTTAAATAAATTAAACATGAATGAAATATTGCTTAAGAGCAAACATTAGCACTTGAAACTAACATCATGGTTTATTAACCCATAATTCATCAAAACATGTAGTCAATATTTTTTTAATATTTATTTTTACCTTAGAATCCTTTTTTAGAATATTAGAAATTAGAGATCCTTTATATATTAGTAGTAGTTTGTTATTTCCAATTAGTAGATTATTAGTTAATTTTATACCAAAGAAAGTGAACTAAGGGGTATTTGATCATTATGGATCTACTAGCATCACCTAATAACATAAAAAAAAAACTTTAGTAACGATGATCCATTCATTTCTTTTCTCCTCTGTTGTATCCCCGGATAACTTCCTCCGGATCAGTGGCCATGACCAAGAAGTATTCGTGACAATATCAGAAAACCGATCCATCACCTGCAGAGCTAAGGAGGTCACCCAGCGCACGCGACCAAACAGTTCGCTACCTGTATTTATTGATTTTGTGTTAATAACTCTATATAAAAATATTTTAGTATTATCGATTAATATTTTTCCCCTAAAGACTTAAAAAGTGGGTACGGCTTCTTTTATCTCTCTCCTAAGGTGATGATTCTAAAATATTAAAAGCCATTGACTAAGATATAGTAGCGCTTCTTAGCAATTATTGCGAAGAGTAATCAAGTAGTACGTTTATTTCCGATCGTTTGTTTAGAGTAAGAATTATTATTTATGAGGTACAACAAGAAATGCATACACTTTGATCATCTAACCTAACACAATAATCTCATCTTCGTCTCTGACAATCCTACCTATATTACGCATAAACTAATTATTTTCATTATGAGGATTTATTAAATTTTTATCCCAATGCTTTACAACAGATTACACTGAATTTCATGGGAAGTGGTGCGATTGTTATTCCTTGAAATGAATTGCTAATTAATTAATAACCATTTGCCTCCTATGACAAAATCCAGCTAACAAATCTTTATTTTTATACTAATCTATGTAACTGATGTTTTAAAATGTTTGTATGTTTTAGAGCTGATGATGAATGTTTAACATTTGAAACTAGTTTTCAAATTTCAAAATAATTGCAATATAAGTGTCAATGAATTCATAGATCCTAATTAATTTAATTTAGCTTTTAAAAACATCCTTCTTCATGTTCTACTTAAGTGTTCTAGACTCTTCTGCTTTTTATAATACACAGTAGAAACTCGATAATTCGTCATGAGTGGGGGGAGGGGGTGACAAAATAACGGAAATGACGAATTATAGAATTTTGCTGGTAAAGTAACAAAAAAGCATTTTAAACTATATAATTGTATTTCTTCTTCTTTTTTTTTTTGCCATTTATTGAATGTATAAACGAACAGATGAACATTTTGCACATTGGACCTAAGTGAAAATGACAAAAAAAAACACAAAAAAAAGCTAAAAACTTGCCGCATCCCATCAGGTGTGAAATGTTTGATACTAGCTTCATTTTGAGCACTGAGCACTTGTTCTATAATTCCATTGTTATTTAAAATTTCATATCCTACATCCGTACTATCCATGTTTAACCAGCTGTTTACCTCTTACTTATCTTTTTTTCATTTTATAACCTGGAGCAGAAGTAACAGAGCCAGATGCGAATGTTTTTGTAGGGACAGCTTCCCAGTATTAACTGATTCCGGGAATTCGTCAACTGCACTCATGCACTGCAATCTATGAAGGGATCGACTCCGGGCTTGTTCTGTTTTTGTTTTTTTCGATCAAATGATTTACAAAATGTATACATATAGGCGTATTTTTTAGTGGCAAACCAAAAATGAGGTGGTTTAAAGATTAAATAAGTAGCTAGGGGAAAAAAAATTGCATACGTATTTAATTTTGTTATTTATAGTTAAAAAAAAAATAATAAACCTGACGAATTACAAAATAAGACGAATTATCGAGTGACGAAATAACGAGTTTCCACTATACTCGAACTATAACCTTCACGTTCTCCAGACGAATTTGCATCACTTTGATTTTCTTTGCATTTAGTGTTATACTCTTTCAATCCAGATAAAATCCCCACATATCATTAATCATTGATCATTGAAGTGGAAAATAAGATTCCATTTTTTTTATTTTTTTATTTATTTTTTTTTTAGAAACTAATGCAGCTTCAGATTGCTCATCTTGAGCAAAAAACAATTAAAAAAAATTATTACGCCATGTTTTTTGTTCAGGTGTTGAAAACCGAGAATGAGTAATTAAAAAAAAAAAATTTTTTCTTAAATGTTTTATCGGTTGGTTCTGTTAGCATTAATCTAAAGGGATGTCAGTCAGGAACTACTTGCCTGACGAATATAAATATTTTAGTATTATTAATTATTTAACATGTTCTTCTAAAAAGGTTTAATACTTGGGGACAGATGAGTATGATAATTCTCGAGAATCATTACGCCCTGTTCATTACCATCGTCCCCATTCTAGGTCTAACACCTACACGCCTACTGAATTTTTGGTAGTTTGAGGTTGGAAGTGAACTTAGTACGGTGAAGAAAATTATCAATTACTTTGGGGACTTATTATTTCCGTAGAATATCATAAATTAAGGGACTGGTACGAGAAAAAACAAAACAAAAAAACTTTTCTTTAAATATGGCCCAGCTGTTTATTACCAAGCAGAGTTAATATTTTATAAGATCCCGGATATTTTCCTAAGGGTTGTGGGGATTTAGCCTACTGTTTATCATAGCAAATATTTCTTATTTTAAGTTATACGAAGTATCGATCATGGGAACCAAGATTAAGTACTCCAAGAGGCAGAAGTCTTAATTTAACACAATAACTCCAAATTTTAGGACATACTGTCTTTAATCAAGACCTAAGACCAGGATGACTTCTTAATTCGGACCTTTGTTTTGTCCATTCCCGTATTTGGCTAATCCAGTTTGAAAACTATGCAAGAAATACAAACATTGTAATTCAGAAATATACCCCAGACAATAAATCTAACATTAACAATCAATGTGGTTAATCAGTACGACTTTTCGAAACCGTTTAAAAATTAAGAGAGTTCATCTTCATTTGGGAGGAGAAAACATGGAGAGCCATTAAAATACAAAGATCCGAACTGGAAGTGCGCCTCGTTTGAATTATTCGGTACAATGTTTAAGCAGGGCACGTAGGGAGGGCCCCCGCTCCTTTGTCTATGTGATTTACATGACAAATATTGATCCCCTTGAGGCGAGATGTTTGCCGAACGGGAGTCCTTACTTGCCGGCTCCCGCCCTCCTAATAAAAGGAGATTTATGGCAACGATATAAAACATACGATAGAATATAAAGCGGAACGGATATACTTCCTATGAAGGGTTCTTGTCAAAATTTCAAGACAGGTATCTGAGTCGAAGCGTAAGAAGAGGTCTTAAAACGCTTTAAGAACAGCAAATAGATTTGGCAATTTAAGTCAGAAATATTGTTCTGTTTTTTTCTAAATGTATAAATTATTACGAGATTGATGAATTAATTGCACACTTCTATTGATATTATTTTATTAGAAAACTAGTTTCGAATGCTAAACGTTCATCTTCAGTTCTAAAACATACAAAAAATGTTCAACACATCAGTACTATGTTACATAGATTATATATGCTAAAGTTTTTAAAAAGGTAAGACAAGAAATCAAGCATGGCCACTCACCTTCGAGGTAACTTAAACACTGAATTCGTGAGAAGTAAAAGGGGGGCAGGTAGGTTAAGTTTTGGATATGTTAATCATTTAAACAAAAATCTGGATCGGTTTTAAACGATTTTATTATTTCTAGTGATTCAAAAGTATTTAATTTTAGGCTATTTTCTATTTGATGTAATATTTTTACTCCCGAGTCTTTATTAAATCTGTTGTTATTTTCAGTTAGATGGATAGCGAAATTGGAATTTTGGGTCTTATTAGTGTATGCTCTTATATGTTCATTTACTCTTTGATTTACCGATCGTCCGGTTTTTCCCATGTATTTTGCTTCACAGTGATTACATTTTAATTCGTATACGCCGCTTTTTTGGAAAGGGTCTATTTTGTCTTTCGGTGAAGGGAAGTATGATGACAATGGTTTATTTATTTTAAATGCAGGGTTTAAACCTAATTTTTTTAATTCTTTCCCGACTTTGGGGGATATTGGGCCGTAGTATGGTATCAAAATATATTTTTTAGGGGTAGCTTTATCCTCTGGGGGTGTTTTATTTATATTATTCATAGTTTTTATGTTTTTGTTTCCTTAAAATATTATCGATTGTGGTTTTATTGTATCCGTTGTTGTTAGATATAGTGTGAATTGTTTTTATTTTAAATTTTGTATGTTTTAGAACTGAAGATGAATGTTTAGCATTCGAAACTAGTTTTCTAATAAAATAATCTCAATAGAAGTGGCAATTAATTCACCAATCCTAATTGTATTGATCCTTCTATACCATCATGCGTACCTCAAGTAATTATTACGAGTTTAGAGTACAGACGAAGAACGAGACAAATCCTTTTTCTAATATTATCCAGCAAAATTTGTTCAGAAAAAAGGATACAATCTCATTTACTGGTTGAGAAGATGGTCAGGGATGCAGTCAGGTTGATAAATCACACAGCCAAGTTTTAAAAAATCGTTATGCCGACGTTTCGACCTACATTTCTGGACTTCTTCACATCTAGAAGTAACAAAAACTGGGTGTAACCAAAATAATTGTTTATCTTGCGTGACCAAATAGAGTTATTTACGTAATTGAAAGAATTTCTGAAATGTTAATTGCAGAATTGAATATTAAATAGTTTCTAGGTCTAGATGAAATATATAATATGTAATTGAATTATTTTTAGTTGAATGATGCAAATTTCAAAATGCGTATACTGATGAACTTATTTATTTATTTTTTTACTTTTGGTTTGCCTTTACCCTTCAGGGTCATCGGCGGTCCGTCTTCGATTTATTATCCCCTATATCCGTCCATAAAACCTGATAGCCTAGGGCTCCAATCCGCGGAGAAGGTAGCCATGGCAGAATTCACAGTGTGTGATTCTCCGGCGCCACAAAATTATTTTCTCCTTTCTGGACATCCTTATCATAATTTGTTTGCCACTTTGCTGAGCAGTTTGACTTTATATCTAACAATTTAGACCTACATGTTTTCCATGTCTCTTCCCACTTCGCTTGAATCACGCTTATCACATCCCTCACCCAGTCTTCCTTAGGAATAAGGTTGATGTTTTTAACAATATCATCGTCACTTATTCTTGCTAACTGAGCTGCTGAATGAGCTCTTTCATTCCCATAAATGCCACAGTGGGAAGGAACCCAAATAAAAATAATCTTTTTTTGTTTCTGCTGAATTTTCCATATAAGCTCAAGAATTTCTAGTATTGTTAGATGTTGAGACTGATCCTTCATAATTGCCAGTAGCACACTCATTGAATCTGTGGCATTAACTGATTTCTCATATTCGGCTTCCAGACAGTGCAGAAGTCCTTTCTTGATGGCAGTTGCCTCTCCAGTGAAAATGGAACAGACACGAGGTAACTTGAAAAGACGTTCTTCGTTTTCGAACACCACTGCACAACCCACTACAGAGTTTTCATATTTGGAAGCGTACAAGATTTTATGATCCTGAAACTTCTCCAAGAGAAGTTTGTTTGTGGATTGCTAGATTCAATCGTATTACTTTTCCTGATTCTTGACTAATGAACTTATACAATTCATATAACAGATATTTTAAAAATATAAACAGGTGTTTAAATAAAAATAAGTAAAGTATATGAAACTAAGTGTGAGGAAAAAAAGTACGTCATAAACTCATAAACGTTTTTGTTTTTCTTTCAGGGATATATATAATTTTCTTACCGCTTCAGGGAAAGAATCACAACATCAAATTATCAAAAAATCTTTCACTGTATTAAAAAATTATAAAATTTATAAAACATTCCAAGGTCACAAACACGGGAGGAACGAATTAAGTACGAGTATAACACCTCACATCCAAAACAGATATTCAACTCAAAAAGAGATATTATATACATTAAAGACTTGCTTAAATATTTTACTTTAATTAAATTCAACATAAATAATTAAATATTTAGAGGATTAATAAGGCAGGAGAACAATATCCACTACACGAATTGACAATTTTATTTTAGTTCTAGTACAGGTGAGTTGAAATGAGGTTACCTTGATAGTGGGGTTGTCTGGGAGATCGGGTGGTTGTAAAGACTTTTGTTGTGGGTATATCTCTTCTCACTCTTATTCCACCAGTGGATAAGTCCTTACTTCCATTTACAAGATAAGTCAACAACACCTCCATTCACATTAAATTGTGGATACAGGATGTGATAGACATTACTTGTTTGTGACAATTTATGTTAAGCCATAACATATTATGTTCTGTATTAGTTGAATACTATAGACTGTTTACAGTTTTACTCAACTTGGACACATTATTGTAATTACAAAACAAAAACAAAAATTTGTAAAAATTCAAATTGACTTCTTACATTTATCTATTACTAGCTTTCCCCGTAGCGACTTCGCCCGCTCTCATAATTAAAGAACTTTACTAATAGTTGATTAACTAAGAATAATTTGTTTATCGATAAAAGTCTTGTATTGAAGAATGCAACTGAGCATTGTTTCTTCAATATACTTAGCCCACTATGCCCAGGTGCCACAGATATTATAAATATATAAAGGCAGAATCAATAAGAATTTATTTAACATAACTCCTATTTGTTTAACATTTGTAGCTACATGTTTCGCAGAAAATACTCCATCATCAGGCTTCTAAATTTAAAAAAAAAATACATTAATCTATAAAATTACACCAATAGTTATTACCAACAGTACACCTCTTAATCTATGATTATTTTCACACTGTCCATTCTCCATGTTATAAGGAATTATATAATATAAGACAGAATCCATGTTGAAAGTTAGGGTGTCAATTTCTGCTATATTTTCTGCTATATTATTTCTAAGGGAAGTGAAAATAAAAAAATATGAAACCTATGATATACTTTCTCACATTTATTTTTAGATCTTTATGTTTTATTGAATTAATTATACAATCTGTCTCACTTTAGGGCATTAAGTATTATGGATGACAAAGAATGCATTCACAAAATAAGCATACTGAAATTTTATCACTTAAATTGATACAACAAATCAAAATATATAAAACACCAAATCCATGTACAAATTAATGTTCTTAAGTTTTGTAACACTTTTACACATTAGATAAGAGGGAATAAGAAAACATGAATTGATAAAACACTTAATCCTTTAAGAAACTCATGTTGTAAACTTATGTTTCAGTTATTTACATTTAAGAAGACTAAATATTAATAGAACACACTAAACAACACAATCCAAGTTGAAACTGTAGAAGTGATTGTTTACATGTGAGGTTATAGGAAAGAACTATCGATAAATTTAAACTCGAAGTGAAGCGTAAGGATCAAACTTGGTGGTGGCTCGTAAGCCGACTATTACCTAAAGAATTATTATAGTAAACTATACTATTTAAAATCTTCCTAGAACTATGAAAATTTTGTAGTTTAAATTTGGCACAGATGGGTTTAATAATTTTACCATTGCAAACTCTGTTGCAGAATGGTGCTAGCAACTTATCGTTCGATTATTAAACATCCCTAGTATCCACACTTCACACTAAATATTTATAGCTTTTTTTTATAACAATTTATTTGAATTAAGCCAATTTTATTATCAATTTCTAGCTCTCTATAACACTGTACCGCTATAACCTCTCTTAAATGGCACTCGCCACATATCGGTCAATTTTCAAAATTTACTGCGTACCACATTTTTATCTCTTTTTAGCAACAATTTAATTGATAATATGTAAATTTTCTTATTGCTAAACCTTCTTTCAACTAAGAAGATGATGTAGTTTAGATTTGGTAAAGATTGGTTCAGTATTTTTTGCGGTTAGTTTTGTTTTATAAAAGTAAATTCTATGAGTAAAAATTTAATTATTCAATTTATTCATGGTTAAACTCTTAACAAATATTACTAATTAAATGTTATTTTAATAACATACCTACATATAAACCTGAAACATCAAAATGAATTTGAAATCGTTTTACGGAATTTTATTCTTCTTAAAACCTTCCTAAAAAACTAAGGAGATATAGATTAATTTAGAACATATGTTTTATTGGTAATTGTTTAATAACACCTGCACTAAAGTAATATTTATAAAAAATAAATATTATTTTGATATTTTTGGGATATTTCTTGAACTCCAACTCTGATTTAAATAAAAATTTACAAAAACCTTACCGGGGATATACTTTATAACTTCCCAAATTTTCACGGCGATTGGATGTATGGTTTTTGAATCTATCGAGAACAGACAGACACACACACATTCATTTTTATATATATAGACTAAATAAATCACACTAAGATAGAAATAAAAATTTTAAAGAAATACAAAAAAAATAAAAATAAAACTGGTAAATTATTACTGTTTTACCGGATCTTTGTCATAAATGATGTATCCACTGTTTTATCTAAATTTTAAATAAAATTACTGAATTTTATAAATATAGCAGGTTTTGGCATTGTTCTGACCCTATTCTTTGAGTCCGTTAATGTTTAGTTGTAGATTGTTCATTACATAGAACATACTATGGAATTTAATAATTTATTTCCAGGAAGTAATTTATACCCAAGAAATATTCTTTTGATAATATGATAATTATAAATTATATATACATTTTATGAAAAATTCTTCAAATTCCACCTTCTACTAATACTTGTACTGAAGACAGTAGAACCATAGCAAACTAAATCAGAAAGAGGAATTTAAACTTGCGTTCTTCTCCTTTCTCTGCCACAAAAAAACGTCACGCACATGAAAAGGAAATTGTTTGTGTTAAAGAATAGGTACTTAAACCAATTCTTACGACGCCACCTGAGGGGTGGGACAGTTTCTCCCTGTGTTACTTCAGCGTTAAAGCTGATATTCTTGAAGATCCACCTAATTCTAATCTAAAAAAAATAAAAATTAAAGGACAAAAAACTGCTGATATAAATAAAACATGTAATAGCAACATTTTAACTGTGTAATATTAATGGAATTGAATCTATCAATTTTTCTGTTCTATCTTCACTATTTCTTTTCAATGCTCAATCTTAAAATAAATGAAACTACAATAACCAATCAACCGCCACTTCCGGCCTATAAGTGTTGACATGGAACAACCACCACTCTCCTGTGTCAGCAGGGAACGCACCTCAAACTTAATGATGGTTTGATTATACGCGATTCGATATTTGACATCTGAAAAATTTAGGTAGAGCACGAGCTTACAAGTATTTCTCCTTGTGACACTATGATTGATATTTAAACCAATGGATGACACTCATGTTGCAGTTTCTAGTAAGATTCTTATTGTTCTAAATTACCCTAACCATTTCTGTTATGAGATAAACAGAACCCAAAAAAAAACTATTTTAGAGCAACTGTGTAATATAATATTATAGAACTGAAAGTATATAATAACTAATAAGTAAAGAAATAAATAAAGATCTGGTCAGAGACATATTAAAATGAAAAAAAAAAAAGTAAAATAAATCAAGCGTATATAAAAGATAATATTAGACCAGATAAAATAGTAAGTAGCTCTTTTTATTATATTTAAAGGTTCTGGAACGTAATAAGTAATCAGTATAGAGATATCACTGTCAATTTATCATTAAAAAGCTGAAAAGACCTGTAAGATATAAGAAGTAATTGATAACAGTTTGAAGAGGTGCTGTTTTTTCTCTCTAACCTCCCAGAAAACGTAGAAGAATGTTGAAATAATGTGTTTATCCAATTATAAGACAAGTATAAGAATGTTTTTTACCTAAATTATCATCCAGGACTAAAACAACAGTAAAAAAAAAAAAAAAAAAAAAAAAAAAATATGTAAAAGATTATTAGTAAAATAATAAAATGGCCGAAAAAAAAAATTAAAACAGATTATTGGTAAGGAAACAAACTGCATTTGATTTGTTCTACTGCATGATTTATAAACTGGAATAAAGTGAGACCAGTTTAAAGTAATCGAAACTTTCAATCAATTTATTAAAATGTTGAATGGAACATCACTTGCTATGAGGAAACTGTTGCTAATGCGTTCACAAATTTCTTCTCTTACAAACAGGAAATCCCACAAGCAGGCTTTGGATTTCACATCGGACAATCAACTGATTCTATTTACTCAGAAATATACCATAAAGTGCAATGAGAGAAAATCTAGCTAACTTTACAAAGGGCCAATTTAGATAAATGTGAACAATTAAAAAAGTCCTTTCTATTACACGGCATAAAATGCGTATTATCTGAATTTTTCTAGGGCGGAGCCTAGAGTTAAGGTAGAGCATTTGGAGAAAATGCCAACTGATGATAATTCCATTATCCTGGAAATATAACAAACGAAAGATTTCGAACCTGGAATCGGTGAATGGTGGAACTAATTCTGAATAATCTATTCCGGACCCCCACCTTCCTACCAGGAAACCCCGTGTTGCCGAGACAGTAAGGAAGGGAAGGTAAAACAATAATAATAATAAAAAATTAAATTGATCAATCATGAGCTTATAAAGCTTAGAAGAAACCTCCCACCAAAATACTGAAAGTGTCTAAAAATAGAATTTTTGACAACTTGTAGAGTGGAAGCGAAATAAATGGAGTGGATTTCAAAGAAGATAAATGTTATGGCATCAAAATGACTTGTAAGAAAACTACTTATCGATAGGATTTTGTGTGCGGTTCAAATCCTTGAAATTCAAAATGAAATCAGACATATTCTAATATAAGAAGCACACTTTGTATTAAAACAGATTTTTAATTTTTCTAGTAACTGTATTTTTCTAGTTACTACGTACCTGAATCCGAAAAGAAGTATTCAATACAGAAGCTGAAGCACATCAACTAGAAACAATCAACTTACTTCTCTATTGCTCCAGAGATAAGATGGTCTCAGGATTGAAATTCTTGACCCATAATTACCTGATGGCAAGGAGAGATCACATGGGTATCAACTTAGTAAAGTTACTCACCGATCTTCGAGGTGTCCTGAGTGCATGAGAGATATGGAAGATGTGGTGTTCCTCGTCAGTTCTTTATGGCCTTGGGTGTCAGTGAAAAAAAATTTTACATGCAGTCCTGAAATTTTGGATATATATATATTTTTTCCTCAAATAGTATCCATTTTATTTATTTATTTATTTCATTTTTAATTTTTATTTTTTGCATTGAAAATCATTTGATTCTAGTTAAAAGTAAACATTAGCAGTTTTTTGATCTAAAATCCAAATTACAACAATAATGATTTCAGTTTTTTTCCATTTTTATCTGAAACTTATCATAACTTTGTTGTTATAGTTATGATCAATATTTATGACTTTGTTTTTAAACTAAACAATTCTTTTTCTTTTTTTTTTTTTTTTTTTTTTTTTTTTTTTTTTTTTTTTTTTTTTTTTTTTTTTTTTTTTTTTTTTTTTTTTTTTTTTTTTTTTTTTTGATCCTCTTTGTCTTTAAAATCATCTATTATTTATATAAGAGCACTAACAATTTCCTCCACCGATGATGACAATTTAAAATTTAAACTGTTTTAAAGTAATTTTCAACTTTAATGGTTGACGTTTAATTTTTAATCTAAAAAACTAGTGACCCGCAGCTTGTCTTCGATTCATTTTAAGTTCTGTTTGCTATGATATACTTCTTCATCTTGTTTCCCAAAAATCTAAGAGAATTATGATAACTATGATTTTCTTAACTAATATATATGTTTATATGAATCGAATTTATATGATATAAATTGAAATTTTTTCAAAACTGACTAGATATTTCAATGATCTAAAAAATTTTCACAATAAAGCAGAAATTAAGTACAAAAATACAAAAAACATAATATTATATTTTAATAATATAAAAATAGATTCTGGATTCTTCATTAGAAATTTTCATTGAATTAATTTACATCTTTAAAAAAAATGTTAACAATATGGAAACAATTTTTTAATACTGACGATGATAAAAAAATATTTTTGCTAACATATTTAGACGTACAGAACAGAGTTGGTCAATATTTAATCCTAGATAAAATTTATTCAAAGTTTTAAACATACCTATTTGCCAACTAATTTTCTAGAATAAATCACCTAATTTAATCATGGAGAAATTTGTCAGTGATTTTTTAGTGACCTACAGATTATTTGAACAAAAAATTTCATCATTATTTAGTTAGGTGGTTGATAACAGGAATTAGTTGTCGAATAGCTATGATTAAATTTTGCCCAACTCTGCTACAGAAATCATTCTGCTAAAACATTAACTTCATCATGCTATTCAAGCTAAACGTTTTATAGGTGTCCACGTTGCAAACAGCATATTAAACGTAGATCTTTATGCTTCAAGAATATATCTATTATAATCAAAGATTTTCTAATGGAAGATACAAAACATTTGAAAAAAAAAAAAAATCATTCCTTTTTTGCATCTTTAACATTTAACTGCGTCAGTTGTATTTAGAAAAAATGGTGTAAAAAAGTTGTAAAACCACCTATGCCTCCATCCTATATCCACATATGTGAAGTACAATAATCGACAATGACCATTAACGCCTAAAACATAGAGAAAAGAAGCACCTAGATACACCTCTCCCGGTTCAATCCTTTTATTCTCGAAGATTGAATACGATAGGTTGGTTCAGATGTATTTCTATTTTTAAACGTTTTCGTTATTTTATATTAACCTTATTCACCTAAAATTTGGTATTAAGGGTCTATAGGTATGATTAGGTCTTGCAGATTATACATTTACAAATATCCTGTATAGAAATATCATTGATCAGAGGTCATACAAAATTTCAAACCTCCCCAAACAGAATTATGATCTCTAGTCTAATGTTCCCTATATTCATTGAAAGAGTTGTTTTCCACTGGGAAAAGTTCTCGAGAGAAAGAAACAAACTGCCCTTGATTAAAACACGAAACGGGTGAATGGCATGGAGGTAAAAAAAAAAAGTTGGCCCTAAGGGCAGAAACAAGGATAGGAATTAGATTAGGAAGGGCCGGCCATTTAGTGTAAGCTGCTTTTATTTAAATTCCTACAGGTGGGGAGGTGGGGGGATTTTATTACCATTGCATTTGAACCCCCTCCCCAGAGCCCATGCACTTACTCAACAACTGTTGAAGGAAAGTTACCATAGCCTAGTGTCCAGCTACTTCTATGAATATTTTTTAATTAGATCTACTTTTGCTGTCCTATTTTTTGGTAAAAAGTAAAATTTATTAATTCCATAGTTGTTCTATATCTACAGAATCAGATTGGCGTAGTGGTACTTTTTATTTTGTTTTTAAAATAATTTTGATCATCCTGTGTTTTCAGTCATTCGCGTGCTGGCGTATAGTTCATTTTTATTTGATAATCCCTTTTTCTATATTTCAGTTCTTAACACTAAACCTGCCATGACGATTTAAATGAGCCTTTTCGGAAGTTCAGCATCGTCTAAACATCCACGCTCCGTTAACCGGCGCTCGCACATTTGGATTTTTTAAATTTTTAGTGTTCAAATTCATAAAAATAGTTTTTATGTATCCGTAATAAATTAATTGAAATTCATTACATCAGAATAATATTTTTTATTTTTTATCTATGGCATTATTGGAATATTTGCTAGTATATAATTACATATAAAAAATTGTTTAGTGTTATAGATAAATGTTATGTTTAGTGTAGCAATAGAATATTTTATTACATTTATACATATCGCTATGCTGCAACAACGACATAACTCAAAAACATCAATTTTGCAGAATGATAGTCTTGTGAATAAAGTACAAGACGATCGGTAGACATACAATGGTGACATACCCTGCTCTCTCTTAGAAAATATTTAAATCCCAAATAATCCGCTCCTATCTCAGTGATAGAACTTTTAAAGTTAATCATAACTTTTCCTATTCCTCTCTCTTTAACCAAGCAGCAGGTGTTCCTCAAGGAAGTATCCTAGGTCCAATCCTCTACACGGTGTATACAGCTGACATCCCTACGCATCCTAGCACCATCCTCACCACGTATGCTGATGACACTTGTGTGTTATCAGTAAACAATGATCCATGTATTGCCTCCCAGACACTCCAATCCCATATCATAAACCTTCAAGAATGGTGTCGAAAATGGAGAATCAAAATAAATCCAAATAAATCCCATCAAATAACCTTTACCCTTCGTCGTAAACCTATGACTTCCTGTCCTACAGTATCCTTTAATGATGTCCCATTAATCCCCGTTGAACAGATCCGCTACCTAGGACTCCATCTGGACAAACGTCTTACTTGGAATCCACACACAAGACTAAAAAGACAAGAAACTGCCCGTCGTTTTCGACTACTTCAGCATTTACTCGACAAACGTTCAAAGCTCCCAATTAATTACAAAGACTAATATACATAACTGTGATTAGACCTATCTGGACGTACGGAGTTGAGCTTTGGGGCTCCACTAAACCATCCAATTCATCTCGTATCCAATCCTTACAATCCAAAATCCTTAGAAAAATCCTAAATGCTCCTTACTTCGTCACAAACAAACTTATCCACAAAGATCTTAATATACCTTACGTTTCTGACTTAGCTCATACCAGATATCTATCCTTTCATAGCAAACTCCACAATCATTCAAACCCATTAGTATCACAGCTTGCTTCTCACTCCATTCCAGATAACCCTCCGAGGCGTCTGAAAAGAAGATGGCCTCGAGACCTTCTAGTATAATGCTTCATTATATAAAACCTTTAGAAGTGCTACTAATGGGTAGTTGCTTTAAAAACAAGTGACAAGTCATTTTTATCATTATCATCGTATTTACTTAATGTATAATATATTGTATATACAGTTGTAAATTTCTATTAAATAAATAAAAAAAAAAAAAAAAAAAAAAATCTCAAATATAACGTACTAACGACTAAAACTGCTACTTGGGTTTATTATAAACTATAATAGTTTATAATAAACCCAAATGCTCGGCATAACTCAGAAAATTGTTTTTGAGTTATGTCGTTGTTGCAGCAAATGAGCGATATGTACTCATTAATATTCAATCAAAAATTTATAATTAACTACATATTTATGTTGAATGTGATGAGCAATTTTGTTTTACTGGGTACATACCATACATGTCAGGTTTTTCACGGAAGATTTTTTCGCGTAAAGAATTTTTTTTTTATTATCGATATGTTTTTTTAAATATCATTGATGATATCCGTTATCTGGCGTTTTCTCACTTCTCCGACGCGGTGCGGTTCCCGGTAACGCCTAATAAAGGAGGAGGGAGCTCTGAACTACAGACTGAATTCTCCGCGTTTCACAGAAAGGATTCATGTAAAAAATTACTATAATCTAAGTAGAGGCAGCATAATTTCTCTATATATTTTTTTTATTTAGTTTCATTTCCATAACTTCCCTTCTACCCAAGTTTTCTAAATAGTTTTTTTTTTTCACTCCTTAATGTTATCTCATTACATTGGGCCAATCCTCTGTTGTATAAAATTCAATAATTTTTGTACCATCATTTCAGCTTCTCATGACCGAAGATGCCGCAATAATTGTTTTGTTTTTTTTTAAACTAAATTATGAACATTACATGTGTAGTTTCCAAATATGAATTATTATCTAAAATGCCACAATTTCCTTGTGAGCTAAGTCGTATTATTGCTAGTAGGAGACGGTTAATGGAGTCAAAGGCTCTTGATTGAGAACATGTTTGATTAGAGAGGTGCTTAAGGTCAACCTAAGGTCAAAGGCCCACTATCCGGCTAATTGCACTTATGAGAGAATAGAACTACGTAACTAGAGACAATGACATTTGTAAACATCGAATATGCTCTGTGAGCTAATAAATTTTATTTCTTACCAACTTTGTTAAATAAGTTTTGAATATGGCTATCCAATACTAATAACCATTATATTTTTAGTGTTCAGAAAATATCTTTTTTTTTTCGCTTTTAATGCTTTCCCTCAAGGCCAGTCCAGAGGTAAATATCCTCCTTTCCAATATTCCTAACTAAACTTCAAATAGCTGTTTTCTAAATGACACTTTATCGTTATTTCCCTATGAATTTACTCTAGAAACGATTGGATGAAATTTTCCCCTTCTTAATATTTTACTCTGCCTTATATATATTATTTATATTTTTAACCGACTTTAAATCAGAGGAGGTTCTCAATTCGACTGCATTATTATTCTATTAATTATGAATCGATTTTAAAAATCAACTCAGCGCTTTATAAGAAAAATTAAAAAAACAACAAGAAAACACTATTATATAACCTTTCATTATAAACATAGTACTCCACAGTGACTAATTCTAAATTATTAGCACAAATAATTTACATACCTATATAAACCAGAATGCGCTCACTTACCACTAAAAATTTAACTTTTAGAAAAAAACAGAAACAAAAACCGACTTAAAGCTAAATACAAACTTGAATTAAAAAGTAAAAAATAATATTTTAATCACTTCAGAACAAAGAGCATTAAAGAAAAATTATCGAAATTATGCATCCTTATTTACCTATTTTTGGATTACAGACACGAAAAAAGTTGGTAATTGTAAACGTCTCTCCACTATTTCTTCACCGCCACACTGCTGACTCATGCCACTCAAAAGTTAGTTCCAAAGGCAGGATTGAACTGCCCTTCTTGGCTGGCAAAAATAAATAACTGATCATAAATTGTGAACAAATTGTGTGTTTTATAATAAGTTCGTAGTGGGCTTTTGTTTTTTTCTAAAAACAATTTTTTTTTTATTATGGTTTATTTGTTATCTTGAGATGCTGTTATTCGCATTATTATTCTAGTGACAACATTCGTTTAATCCGAATGTTCAATGAATTGTTCAAGTAAATTCTATATAAAGATTTTAGTTTGGAATTTAGAAATGATATAAAATCGTGTTTTCATTAAATTATTTTCTTCTTTATTTCGGTCACTAAAAGTCGTTAGACATTTCTTTTGCAATCCATTATGATGGTCCGAAGATTTAAAAAAAATCTTTTCGAGGGAGTGAGGAGTATAAAAATACGTGTGTATTCGAATACACTTGGTTATATTTGCCAAGCAATAAGTGGAAAACTTATTTATAATTTTGATTTTTTTGTAAAAGATTGAAGATATAAAATACGGGTAATTTAAAAAAAACAAAACAATATTTGTAAAGAACTCAGTCTCAACAGTCTGTAGTTCTGCCATATTTGATTGACTATCCAACCAATGTTTCTCTTCTATTATTTTTCCATAAATGTTTATATCGTGATGATTCCAGCGAGATATTCCATTTTCCAATAACCACAATTGGGAAACAACATATCCAGGGCTATGGGGAGAGAAACAATCGATATTTGGCTTGTAAATCAAACAGCGAGAGGAGAGTACGTGCTTGGACTGGGAGCTCCTAATTAAGATTCCCCCGGCGCAGACCTTATTTGCCGGCTCATCGTCGGGATCTCGGCCCTGCTAAGCCCCAGGTAGGGGCAGGGGGGGGGGAGGTAGTGCCTCCTGTAGAGTCGATATCGTGCCTATAGTCGGCCTCGTAATAACATCCCTCGGGAGTCCCTTTGGAGTCTGGATTGGATCGTCTGATTTGAGCCGACTAGAATATGTATTACATTCCCTTGTGTCCATTCCTGGTAAAGCCATCAATATGTTAGGGAAAATATATTGTACGGCAGGCATGTAATATGTATATTATAGATGATATCCTAATATCCAGTATGTATATTAGTTACATTAATATCCGCATAATTATTATTTTGATTCCTAACAAATTAATGTGTAATCTAATATCAATTGTCGGTTGCAATTTTAAAATTTAACGAACAGACAATTGTCAGCAAAACTAAGCCACAGTATTCCAACTTTTTTCAGAAATACGAGTCAATTTTTATAAAATCTTATTCAAATTTTCATGAAACTCTTACTTTTTTTAATAGGAAGTTTCCATTTGGTTTTCCTCGACCTAAATATCTTCCAGAATTCTCCTTCAGCTCTCCAGATTTCTGATATCATGTTCCATTAAACCCTCTTCCATTTCACCCCTTCATCTTACTCAAGGTCTTTACTTTTTCATCTCTGCATGTAGTCGGTATGCTTACATCAATATGTGTTTCAATGTCTCTGTTTACCTAAACTGGTACTTTGTTCTTTCTTAATCATTTTAATAAATTATTAATATTATTACTATAGGGACCACCCCATCGGAAGGCCTGTGACGGGGCCACCACAAAATAAATATCAACCAACCCAGGAGGGACTCTACCACCTTCTTTTCTGGACTCTTTGAGACCATCCCAACGTTCCCCACCATCATGGTCCTCTTATTAGTATATATATTATATCTGTCTATGTACATTTATATAATTATTCCTTCTTTCTTAATTAATTTAAAAAATATTAAAATTGTGGTGCTGATACTCAAGCAGGGCCTGGTGGGGACTGCTCCCTCCCCCACTCGCTATGCCTCTAGTAATTTCGTATAAAAAAAACCTTTCCTTTATAAATTTTCTCAAATCCTTATTTCCCTATTACAAGACATTTGAATCACTAGTCATTTTAATGTTAAACCAAATTGAATCAGTTACGATATATCCATCTAATTGATTGATTTAGCCCCCAAGAAGACCTGCTGGCAGATCGAATTTTAGGCAAGTCATTAAAATTTTGTAACTTGCACATGGTTTTTTCTTTCTCCTGACTGCATCCTAGACTTCTTTTTTTTTTATTATTGCGATTGAACTTAAACTCATGAGTTCTCTCCTTTTGCTTTTTCTCTTCATCTCCTAAAAACTCTTCAACCTCTCGGAATGTTTTTCTTCCGTTCTTCTATCCACTTTTTCCCAGTTTATCGCGACACTTGTATTTCTAACAGAACGCATTCGATGCGGTCTTTAAGATTAAACCCAGACTTCTTTATATTTTTTTGTTGTCGAATGTAAAGAAAGGAAGGCACTTGTGTAATATACAGGCTCCCGCAATTTGATACCAGGTAATAGTGATTATATAAAAAGAACTGTAACAACATATACGTTGATTTGCATTAAATATTTTGTTCTAGCCAAACATCTCTTATATCTTTTAAAATTGCCTCAAAGGTATTATCTTTTTATAATACACCAAAAAAATCAATAATATAACTTCATAGAATGTCCATTACTGCATATATTTTCTATTGTAATATTGTCCTGTTCCTGAAAAAATATGACTGTATCTTCTTCATTATTAATTGTTCTAAAAAGCGACTTTAAATTGTACATATTAAACAATATCAATAATCTGTATTGTTTTCGTAAGTGAAAAGAAAAGTTATTATATTTAAAGATTAAGTCATATGTTTATTAAAAGTAATATTCATAGAACCACTGTTACCTGGTATCAAATCACAGGGGGTCCGTATAGTACCGAAAGCAATTAATTTAGGAGTCATTATACTTCAATTCTCAATTCTTATTAAACTTCAAAAAATCTACAATTTGTTTGGCTAATTCTTGTTCATTATTGTATTTTTTTATTTTGGACATTGAAATTTTTCTTGCATTTTTTATTAATATTTTAGCAATTATGTCTTTTTCAAACTGGATAATATAATATGATATCTTGATAATGTAACATAGAATGTACCGTAGACATAAACACTGAACTGTAGAGTGTACTTGCGAAACAATCATTTTCAAGTCTATAAACCCTGACACCACCCAAGGGATTCACGGATGGAACAGTAATAAAAACATATCTATAAAAGCTGCTATAAAAATAAAACTGTTTCGAGCTGGGTCCTCTCCTCTCCCTGGAGGAGCTGGAGGAGGGAAAGCTATCAGCTTGAGATTGAGTTGGTGCCTGATTTACGCCAAATATTCCGAGGGCAGATATGCTAAGTACTGGTAATAGCAGAGCTCATTATTCCGCCCCAGGATCACTCAGTATAGGCCCCTCCTGTCATCACCGCCTCCTCCAAGATAGTCGTCCTTATCGGGGCCTCTTCCAGTCGTTCCCGACCGGAGGGAGGCCCAGGGTCGGGAGGTGACAGGAGTAGATGTTGGGTTGCGTGAGTGTAAGCCCAGGTAGATTAGTTCTTGGGACTCAGTCTGCTAGAAGATAGATGCGTAAAATTAATCGAAAACTCAATTATAAAAATAGTATATATTTATTCTTTAAATGCCCCGAGTGTTTTTTTTTATTTATTTTTTTCACAATTGCCTATTTAAAAATATTGGTAACAAACCGCCACATGATTTCGTTGATTAGTCAATTTTTCTATTTGTCTTTTAACATTCCTTTTTTCCGACTTTATTATCCCGGAACACCAGTTTGGTTTCCGAACGTCACCATTATTCAGCAATGCCATCGTGTGTTGGACGTAGTCTCATGAGCATTGGAACGCGGAATGTACTGCACTGGAGTCTTTCTCGACGTAGAACAAGCATTTTTTCGAGTCTGGCACCAGGGACTGCTTTATAAACTCTGTGTATCCCTACCTTCTACGTACGTCCTTATTGTCAGCTCCTATCTCAGTAATAGAACCTTTAAAGTTAATAATAACTTTTCCTCTTCTGACCTCTTCATCCAATCTGCCGGTGTTCCTCAAGGAAGTATCCAGCTGACACGTATGCTGAGGGCACATGTGTGTTATTAATAAATCATGATCCTTTCAAAGCAACTCAAACACTCCAATCTCATGTAATACACCTACAATTATGGTGTCATAATCGGAGAATTAAAGTAAATCCAAATAAATCTCATCAAATAGCCTTTACCCTTCGTCGTAATAACATTCCACTGATCCCTGTTAAACAGATCCGCCATCTAAGGCTCCAACCGGTACAAACGTTTAACTTGGAATCCACATTCAAGACTAAGGCCCGGTTCACACTGGATAAACCGGTTTCTAGAAACATGCTTGAAATTGAAAGAAAGATTCTTGAAACTGAAAGATAGGATTAACGTAGGTTGGTGCACACAGCGTTTCTTGAAACCCGGTTTTTGAAACCCCGTTTCATGAAACGCTGTGTGCATCAACCTACGTTAATCCTATCTTTCAGTTTCAATCAACTTCATTTCCATGTCTAGAAACTGCTCGTTGTTTTCGACTTCTTCGACATTTAATTGAGAAACGTTCAAAACTACCGATTTTCTACAAAAGACTCATTTACATGACAGTTATTAGACCTATTAGGACATATGGAATTGAGCTTTGTGGCTCCACTAAACCATCTAACTCGTCTCGTATCCAATTCTTGCAATTCAAAGTCCTTGGAAAAATCCTTAATGCTCCTTACTTTGTCACAAACAAACTTATCCATAAAGACCTCAATGTTCCATATGTTGCTGATTAGGCCCAAACCAGATACCTATCCTTTCAACTTGCTTATTCCTGACAACCCTCCGAGGCGTCTGGTAAGAAGATAGCCAGCCATAGGACCTTCTCAAATAGAACTTAAGAAAATAGAAGTGTTACCAGTGGGTACTCACTTCACAAGCAACTACTTGTGACACACTATAGTGTGTGCAGTCCTTTAACCTCTCTCTCTCTCTATATATATATATACCAAATTAGTATATGCATATAACGTTTTAAAAATTGCGGGCTATTTAGCAAACCATCTAAACTATTTTTTTTTCCCCCCCGAGAGAGATTTATGTAAAACCAATCTCATTCGACAAGAAAAAAAAAGTTATTTTTTCTTCCAGTTTATAAAAGGGAGGGAAAAGTGTATAGGAGGGGATTATGAGGGAAAATAATCTCATTTTTGGCTGGCGGTAGACAGCTATCTGTTCCGGTCGGGTTGAGCGGTGGGGAGGGATTGGGATCCCTAAGCCCTACTTAGCATCCCGGCTCATTTCCTATCCTGGATAAGTCGCCTATTGTCATAGTCTTTGTGTCGCCTTCCTCTGTTCTTCCCTCGTGCGGATCTGTCCCCGGGGGCCGTCTTCTGGGGTGTTGGGAATTACTTGAGAAGGTGTTGGGTCTATTGAATGTGCGCTAGGGATGCCTTCTATATTATAGGCCTTTAGCGAGCTAGCTTTATTTTAACGCTCCCTTGTGAAATATTAAGATAATAGAAATGAATAAATCGTTTTGTTTTTTAGCCTGATGAATAAAAGAAAATAGGTCAGTTGGATATGATTTACATTTTTAAGTTAACAAATAGTTGAGAAATTTAGATCCCTATTTATATCTGAATTATAGAAATCATTTTTGTTTTTAATATTAAAATGGATATTTCTGTGCCACATTTTAATTTCATCATTTTCATAGTTCAAGGAAGATTTAGCAACAATAAAATTTTAATATTTTAAAAGAAATTGCTAAAAAAAGCTATAAATATGTGGTGCGCTGTGAGGTTTGAAAATTGACCAAGCACCATTCTGCAAGTGAGGTTACAATGACATAGTGTTATATACAACTTTAATTTCAAATATTTGGTGCGACATCTGGATACTAGAGAAGTTTAAAAATGGGCCAATATATCTCTAATAATATAGTAACTGTTCTTCATCCATTTAGATTCCTAACACTGTTTTTTTTTTCAAATATACGGGGGTGAAGGAATGAATCAAATAAATTTAAAACTATATTACAAATTAATGAAAATTAGCAAAGGCTTTTTTAGTCACAGATCAATTTTTTATTATTAGAATACAACACAGGATCAAAATTACAGAATGATATGAACAGAGAGGTTCACCTGTAACATGTCATCGATTTACAAAATAATCGATTTTACTTAGAAAATACACAGCATAATAATCTATTTTACATCGAAAATACATAACAAACAATCATAAAAATTAAAAACTAGATTTTTAATTTTGTTTTATGCATTCTTCGACCACTTGATCAGTGCAATGGTACCAGTTAAACAAGTTCAAGCTACGCGTGGAAATATCATTATATTATCACGTAGTATGTACGCTGTGAGGTTTGAAAATCGACCAAACACCATTCTGCAAGTGAGGTTACAATGACATAGTGTTATATACAACTTATTTAATTTCAAATATTATTATGCTGTGTATTTTTAATATGTAGTATCACATATTATCGATTGTATTAGTAGCGCACTTTATTAGTTATTAGTTATTAGTAGCACCTGCACATTCTTTTCTATCACTGGAAACGACCGGATAAACGCACTTACCTCTCACAACGCGTACGTGTATCACATTATTTCTTCTTCTTCTCCAAAGATAGATTCTCTAGTGTTTCTAGGATCCCTTGCGAAACACACAAGCTATTCAAGTTATTCTGCTCAAATATCTTATGGAGCTCTTCCTTGATCCTGCGTCGGTACTTCCACCACCGATCAAAAGCCAACTCTTCCAAATCAGGGACTCCGCTTCAATTATCTTTCCATAAAACATTCTTGGAGTTATAGGCACTAAATCTGTATCTGCTACTTCTGGTGTATAAGTTATAGGGCGAGCATGCATCATAGCCTCAAACTCACAGATAATGGTATTTAATTCTTAATTCTTCAAGCAGGGTTCTGCAATAACCTCGAAAATGTGTGCATCCCAGACCTTATCTTCTAGTAGAAGAGGAGAAATACACTCCAGTTTCCTTGCTGAGAATTGAAGGCAACGTTTACGCTTAATTACTACTCTACGAATAGCTTCCTCTAATTATCAAAAACTTTTCACGATGCGTTTGACCCACAACATGAGAGTTTCGAATATTGGTTTCGTAGATTAAAAGTTCCACAATAACGTGATTCTCCCATAATATTAAGGCTGTTCTTAAGTCCGCTGTATGGAATCTAATTGAGGGTTCAGTCTTCTAATGAGCTGATATCCTACTCCTGAGAATGTCTCCAGCTGAATTCTTCTTAACAGGTATTTCTCAGCATCTGAGCATTCCTCCTTGCTTAACTCACCATGCAAGTTTTAACGTATGAAATTAGATTTTATATTTGTTGACGTCTTTAAGATTTAACGATACATCCAAGCGACTTCATGTGCCATTTTGGTGTAGCTTGAAAAATATCTTGAAAAAACATTGGAAAAACTATGTTCAGGTAAATCGACTGCTGTCACTGCTTTCTTAGTATCTATAGAGGCAGATTTGATTTCATTGGTTGAACTAGTTTTAACCAAAGTTATCCTTTCTTCTCTTTCTACCTCTTTTCGTAGAAATTTCAAAAAATTCATTCATAGGCTCTTCAGCATTATCCCTCACTTTCTTTCTTTCTCACTCTCTCAAAATATCTTCTGGAAGTGAGTATTCAACCAAAGGAAGTAACATGCAAGCGTACTTTTCGGTTGTCACACCTAACGCAGACAGAGCTCTCAATTGTGTTTGCAATCGGTCGTAGAGAGAACTTAATGAATTGATCTTACAGGAAGCCGTTTGCAAAACTAAGGATAACAACTCCCTGACGTACACCTCGATCAGCAGGTCATCCTACCAAATCTTTGTTTCATAAGGTCAATGGCGTTATGATAATTTTTGTCCACACGGTGGAAAACTAGAGAATAACGCCCCAGCGGAACTTCTTCACCTACTTTGCTATGATAACCAGACTCAATAAATTCTTAAAATTTGTTTGCCTGGGTTGTGAAGAGTCTGCTAATCTCCATCTTCTCACTTCTAAATTTATTCAATTCCTTTTCAGACATTTTTCCTCCATATGTTTCCCCACAAGGGATGCCATATATATTTATATATATATATATATATATATATATATATATATATATATATATATATATATATATATAGAGAGAGAGAGAGAGAGAGAGAGAGAGAGAGAGAGAGAGAGAGAGAGAGAGAGAGATTAATAAAAATTAGCAAAGGCGTTTTTAGTCACCGATGAATTTTTTACAATTAAAATATATACAACACCTGATAAAAATTACAGAATGATATGAAGAGAGAGGTTCACATGTAACCTGTCATCAATTTACAAAATAATCGATTTTGCATCGAAAATACACAACAAACATAATCTTTAAAATTAAAAACTAGATTTCTAATTTTGTTTTATGTATTCTTCAACCACTTCATCAGTGCAATGGTACCAGGTAAACAAGTTCAGCTACGCGTGGAAATATCATTGATGCTATTAGTTCATGGGGCTTCCTTCTCTTTAGCCTCCTCACCAGTACATTGGAGTCCAAAAGATGGGCAGCCTCTGCGTTGACGTGGTCTTGAAGGCGATCCTGATGCGACTGGGCGCATTTTTAGATTACCTCTTCCATGGTTGGCACCCGAAGATCTCTGTGAAGACCATTATTCCTGATGTACCAAGATGCATTTATGATGCCCCTTAATACTTTATTTTGAAATCTTTGCATTATTTTTTTGTTGGAGTCCCTCGTGCATTCCCACAGCTGGATTACATATGTCCAGATTGGCTTCAGGACTTGAATTGTAAATAATAAAATAAAGACTAAACCTTTCCTAGCTTTCTACCTAGAATACTCTGGATAAAACTATTTTAAAAAAGGTACTGGTATAAGTGCTTTTTAATGATTTACTATTTATATAATTAAGCAAATTATCTTGAAAACGAGTTCTATACCTTAAAAGCTCAAATTTTAGTATCTGGGTCGTGAAAAATTGGGTAAGTTGTGTTTATTAACAAGCTCTTGATGTATCTAATTTTGCGCAAATGTTAGTTTAAGAGTAATTACAGGATTTTAAATAACGGTAAATAGTGCACAATTTCGACATATGGATTTATTCACGGCAGCCAGTGATTTATTAATGTGTAAACGTAATAACTAATGCATCGTTTATTATTATATCGAACTGCCTATCAAATGTTGTTTACCTGGTAGTTTTATATCTTATCACATAACCGGATAGTGATAGTGAAAACACTTTTAAGAATATTTCCACCCAGCCTAACGTTGCCCGACTAACACTTTATCACTACTGATAGTATAAGAGCGTTAGTTACTAATATGTTGTAAATTACTTGGAGAGGCGGCTTCCAGTTATGATAGCGATTATCCTAACAAGATAGGGCGTCGGCCCGCACCGACCAAACATATCGGATCAGCGTATTTTAAAATTTATTCCCGGGCCAGATGACTATCCACTAATTTATACTATTAAAGGTGGAGCTGGCCGGAGGAGAGGGAGTGGGGGAGGGGTGGGGAGAGGGGAGGGGGAAGGGGCCATGCAATATGTACGCTTATCATTCCGCTCCAGGCGCCCCCTCCCCCCTCCGCTAGAACTCAGTAAAGTTTTAAAGTTACATTTCAGCTAGCGAGTAGGATCTCCTTTTCTTTTATTCAGCCAAGTTTGTCTTATATTTTGTTATATTTGTCTTGGCCACACTTGTAAGGCCTTACCCTACTATCCAGTAAACTTTTGATTTGATTAAGTTTAGACTCTAATAAAAACTTATTTCCCTCTCCCGCTCTACCATTGGCTAAAGGTGATTCCCTGGCTTTCACACCCTTAACTGTTTTCTTACATCTTCTTATAAAAATATAAAAGAGACCTCGGAGGGTGAGAGAAGCTTGTTCCAGCCCCCCGAAGAGGAAAACTTTGCTTTTAGCTGAAAGGATAACCTAATCTTTAAGTTTTAATGAATAAGGAGCACAATAACCAGTAATTATAACAAGGTGAAACTTAATTTAGCTCACTTTTACGCTTCATCCGTATTTACAGTTCGCTCTAGGACATTACGTAACAAGTTACTTAAATTATTACCCATACTTTACCTTTATTAAATAATTTTGTGAAACACTGAAACTGGATTGTAAAATGTTTTTTGAATAACTTTATCACTTTATCTTTCGTATTACTCTAGAAAATTTTAGTTTTCTTTATTTTATTTTTTATTGTTATTATAAATAGTTATTATTACTATTTTTCTTAAATCCTTTCGTTTGAGCATTCATTAGCCCTCTTGCATAGAAACTAAAGAAAAAACTATAGACACCCAGCCAAAAGACATATGTCTGCCAAAGATATATGTCAAATACTCAATTTCTCTCTTTTGGGGGAAAAACAAGAGACCATGGATAGGTCTATCTATCTGTTATTATTATCTACTGCTTTTACACTTACTGCTTCTGATAAAGAAAATGTCATCGAAATTTTGATCCAAGCAACACTAACAGCGCTAAAACATGTCAAAAAAAGCCCCAAAATTTAAATAATGTAGGCAAAACGTGACTTTTTTTTATTCAGAGCCAAAATAGCTTTACTAATAAATCTATAAAATGCAGTAATAATAGTAAATCCTAGAGACAAATCTTATATAACAAAAATAAATTCTGACTAGAAAAAAAAAACCTATACCACTAAAAACCCATGAAGGGTTTAGTACTTAGGTAAGATTGAGCTGTTTCTGAGCCAACGGCTGTTAAAGGAAATGAAATGGCCAGAATTCATGCTCAACCGCCATGTTTTCCCCCAATTAAAGGTACCCACTTTTTAAGAGGCTGAGTGAGCCCTAGGAGGGTCAGAATATATATTTTCTGCCTTCAGTCGGACCCGAACTCGGGCCCGGGAACATGGTAGTTAACCTCCTCACCGACTAAGCTACCGCGCCTCCTTTTAACTAGGAAACTAAATCAAGCTTGTCGCATTTAACAACTGTACTGAACTGTATTTGTTTACATAGACTGGAGGGAAGGTGTAGTTTTTAAAAGTAAATATGATATGCTGATATTAGTCATTGTTGAGTTTAATTTTTCATTGTTTGAAGTATTTTTGTAATTGTTGTAAGTAATGTTGGAGTGTCGTTAAAGGCTGATTGATGTCTGAATGTCTTGTCAGAATTGCAGTATCGTCTGCGAATTATTATTATGTTAGTGGCAATTTCATGTGTGTATATTATGTACAACAAAGATGCAATAATTGATCCTTGCGGAACTCCGGTCCTGATAATGTACAAGAGACAGTTTTGTATTTTTTTTAGGATTGTGGTTATTTTATTCCCAACAGTCTCAGCTATTTTTACTTCATTTTTTCACTCTGAGAAGATGGTCCTATTAATTATAAACATTCACATTTTATCAATTAAATGTTGTTGTTTTTGAAAAACAATGTCCTTTGTAATTAGGATTGATGAATTAATTGCCACTTCTATTGGAATTATTTTATTAGAAAACTAGCTTCGAATGCTAAACATTCATCTTCAGTTCTAAAACATACAAAATTTTCTACACATCAGTACTATGTTACATGAATTAAATACACTGAAATTTTAAAAAATGCAAGACAAGAAATCAAACACTAGTTCTCACCTAGGAGATAACTAAAATATACCCTTCAAATTTTTTTGATTTACTATGGGATTTCCCTTATGACTCATTGGATTTTTCCGTTCCTATTGCAAACAAATTTAAAATGGAGCTTTTGGAAAGGTATATTAGGGAAAGGTATATTTTAGTTATCTCTTAGGTGAGTACTAATGTTTGATTTCTTGTCTTACATTTATGAAAACTTTAGTGTATATAATTCAGGTAACATAGTACTGATGTGTTAAAACATCTGTATATTTTATAACTGAAGATGAATGTTTAGCATTCGAAAATAGTTTTCTAATAAAATAATTCCAATAGAAGTGGCAATTAAATCAATACTAATTGTATTGATCCTACTATAACATTATGCGTACCTCAAGTAATGTCCTTTGTAGTTATCGAGAGGTGAAAACGGGGCAGTCGCAGTAGCTGCAACACGGTTATCTTTGTTAGGAATTGTTAATAAAGGTCATTAATTTCGTGACAGGTATCTGTTTACCTTTCATGTTGTGTATCTATTTCAGGGAGAGGCTAATTGCATGTCAGCTCAACGTTCATTTTTCCTCTTGAATATTAACTCTATAGAAGATGATTTTATTTGCGGAAATGTACGAATTTCATGGAGAGAGTACTATAAACTAAAGTTAGCTTCCGGTTGTTTTAAGCTGTTTCATGTGAATTTGGATAGTATATATGAAAAAATATATTAATTATTTAATTGGTAAAATTGAGGTATAGAATTCCGAATACCAGCTAAGTCCATTTTTGAATTTTTTCACAGTTGTTCGACAAAGGTCATTTATTGATGTTATTAAGGACCTTATTTTTATAGACCCGTTTTCAATGTAATTTAACTACTTTTGTGTGAAAATAAGCCCCTAAATGATGATCTACGTTGCAGGAAAACTATACATCTGGAAATTGAAATTGGAGATTATTATTTTATTATTAGTTTTAGTTTTATCAAGGACCAATAACCTCGTGCGATAACCTCAAAATAATCAATTTTTGAATTTTTTTTCTCACTCTTCACTGTAATACGCTTCAAAAAGCGGCTCAGGACCGCGTTTAATATAACCCTCCGGAATTCCAGTTTTTGTTTATTCCGGAATAAGCATCGCTTTTGATAAAGTATTACACCTTTTCATACTTTCCCCTTTCCATCGCCAAAGCTTCAGTGTTGTTTGGAAAACCTGCAAATCCTAACACGGCAGAACGATTTAGGACCTTTTTTTTTTTTTTTTTTTTTTTTTTCCTTTTCCTCTCTAAAATGACTAAGTCCTACGCAAATATAGAGGTAGAATAAAGAAAGGTTTTGCTTGCACAGAGGTGGGAGGGGAGTAAAAGTCGTGGCGGTGTAAATTTCTGGCTGTTCTTGTTTGAAGAGGAACTGTTTGCAGTGGTGGTGATGGATGGCGCTCCCCCCCCCCCAATATATCTGCCTAGCAAACAATTATCGTCCCTTTTGTTACCCTTTCTTACAGGCGACCGAAAACAGAACAGTTCTTCTCCTACCGAAATTCGGTTTAGACCGTACCCTTGACTCATTAAGCAGTTATATTTGAAGAAAATTTGAAATCAGTATTTCATTACAGACACGATGCTATGCTATTTTTGTAAAATCATTGCAATGCCATTCGCTATCAGAAGCGTTATAAATGCTTACTGATTAGAAACTTCATTGAACATAACAAATATAAACGCATTGTATTTATAGAGAGGCTATATCATAAGCCATTTTTCCTAGCTTTACGAAGAAACATAAATCTAATTTATTCATATTATTTTTTTTTACGAAAAGGCGATAGAGACCACGCGAATATTACGAAGATGGATTTTTAATTCTGTTCCTTCTCATCATCCATATCTCATTCATTCTTTCTGATTGCCTCTGTCTCCTCTCTTCTGTCCAGACCATACCCTCCTTCGGCTCCTTCCTGTCCACAAGAACCGCTATTTCTTGTAGTTTCCTTCTATATGCTTTTCTATCAAGGCAGTCACGGGCCTCAATCCCCAGTTTGCTGATCTCCTCTTTTAGCTGTTTTATGTATCCTTGTGCACTCTTGTAATCCCAAATTTTCCGAAAAATAGCCTTATTAAGTCTTTTTTCCTCAGGCATTCTAACCATATGTCCATAGAACTTCAGTCTTTTATTATTATCCAAATAAAATTTTAATTTTTTTTTTTTTTTTGCTTCAGTTTATACGAGAAAAAACAAACTTACGAATGCCTCTATTTCGCCGGTGTATCAAATTAAAAAACAAATCAATTTCAGCAAGTTGACAAAGGATTCGATTTGCCCATCTAAAATAAATCAGTTTGTACAAAACTGACAGTAGCAATGTAACCTTCGGTTTCTTTACCAAAATCTTACATCGGAAACGGATTCAGCGCGAAATTTTCATATTTACATAAAGGATAAGATCTAACTAATTTTTTTTCCAAATAGTGACAACTAGCATGTGGTTGCTTAAGCTACGGTAAATTATATTAGTTTTAATTTAATGTATTGTCCAGATATTAACTTTTATAGGTCCTATGTTGAGGAGTTTGAGACTTAAACAAAATGTAAAAAAAAGTCCAAGTGTCTGAAAAAATGTTAATTGGTAAGCGAAAGGAGAGTTTCATGGATGAGGCATACGAGTCCCAGAACCTCAGAACATTTTCGTGAGACATAAGCAGTTAGTCAGTGAATACATGACGTATACATGTTTTGAGTTTTTATACTTTTCCAATTACATTGAGGTGGTCAACGACTGTTTAATAACTCACTGAGATATTCCAATTTCTCGAACTTTATAAAGTGACGGAGTCCTCCCACAACCTTTTTCGTCCTCAAGGCTGAAATCTCCCTCCCATTTTTTTCAAATCACCGTTGAACGGTGCACTCGCTCACACTGCCAGACTAAATTAATGTTTTTGACCGTTTGATCCCCTTTTTGATCTAGTTTAAACCCATAAAACGAAATAAGGCAAAAATAACGCATTGTCATTTTAGTACAATCCAGACTATATCAAAACAACGACATTATATAGAGCTAAACAAACATTTTTTTTTTTTTTGGACAGGATTAAAAATTATGGCATCCATACAAGGGAATAATTCCTCAAGTATAATCACTATACTATGTAGCCAGGTGGTTTAGTGAAAACATAAAATCCTGCATAATTTTCAAAAGCTTCAATATAACAAGTAAACATCCTGGTTCGTTTTCCTTACACGCTCCTAAAAATCAAAAGCAAAAATAGTTTTAAAACTTCCCATTTTTGAACAATAGGGTTGTTGGAAATAAATATAGAAGGTTTCCTATAAAATAAATTGTTTAAAAGAGGACATACATATATGTTGTTGAAAATATAAAGGAATGAATCTCATACAGCTGTTAGCTGTTAAAAGAAAAAAAAATGAGACAAATTCAGTTATTTTTGTTGTTACGATATATATACTTTATAATTACCATAATAATAATTCAAAGTGAAAGCATATATATATATGTAGCATTTTTAAAAACATTTGGTCAAGGGTCGACATTGGCCCCAAGCCGAGATCATTTTGCAGAGCAATGTCCTGACAGATAGAAAATGTCATTGGGGCGGTATAGTGCCTTAATAGGCGCGGTATGTTGGCCTGCCTGCGCTAGCTCTGGACAAAGCTGACTTAAGTCGCCATTTTCCGGGCGATTTTCTCTTCTTATTGCCCACTTCCAGACATCTGCTTCTCCAGCCGACCTCTATTTCCACTCTCATTCACATACTCCAGGCCTTCCCTCCTAGTACTTTCGGCTAAATCCTATGTCATAACTGGGACCTTCTTGTAGTGCTCTGTTTCTCTCCTATATTCCAGGTCTGTTCGTAATTCCTAAACGTCTCAAATATTTATTTGATTAAGACATGATTTAATTATGTCAATGGTTTGATTATTGCATTCTACGACTATTTAAGATCCTACAATAAATCGTGAACCACAGAATATTATCCGGAATTTGTCGGCACGCACATTATAGTGTGTATTATACCTAAGTGCAGTGGGATATTTCACTTACTAAAAACAAACGGTCTTACGTGAAATGACATGTATAGTCAGTTGAGGTACGCATGGTAAGATGGAAGAAACACTGATAATGCAATCCATTATCTGCAAGGGTGTCTTAATATCCTCTTTCCATCTGGATTATCAACTCATATATTAAAACTAAAAATATATCATTATGCTTTTACACTATTTCAACCAGTTTAAGAATTACTGATATGCTTGAAAATATTGTAGAAGAAATAATGTTGAAATGCGTACTTCAATGCAAGATTTTTATCGATAAACAAATAAAACAGTTAAAATTATTTAAGTCCTTTACTTATGAGGGTGGGTGAAGCCGCGACGAGAGGTACTTGTTTCTAATATACTGACTCACAAAAATATTCACCTATTTTTCTGTAGGTATTTATTTCTCCATTTTGTTTAACTACAGCATATAAAAAAATTTGTTAGGATTATTAAAAAAAATAATTAAATTAAAGCAAGCGGTATAAAAAAAATCGAAATTACTTAATTTAATAGGATTTATTATAGTTTTGCTTTAGATGGGGAATATTTTTCACTGTCAGTGTAAAAAAAAAAGGAACACTATAAAATAAAAATATTTCTTCTCTCTCTTTCGGAGTTTATGATTCCTCTTTTTTAACAATAAAAATCGTTTTACGGAAGTTCAAGTATGAATGGGATAAAAGCGATGAGCCGTGCTGTACGTGAAGAGAAAGTTATATACAGAGAAAATTCAGTTCGTGAAACTGAAATCAGACAAGGAAAAGCCCATTATATATCAATAAATCAGAAATAAAAAATTAAAAAAGTTTTCCGGAAGTCTACTAAAAAGAAATATTGGAAAAGGGATAGAAGTTTTTAGGAGAGTGGTTTCCAGTGGAACCGTATCAGGTATGCATTTGCCAACATTAAGAATGTATCGAGAGGATATGTTCAAGAATGAGTAATAGAAGAAGCTTCGATTCGATCCCGGAATCGCGAACTGATCCCACCTTCCAAGTGAATAATGCAACCAGCCGCCTTATTCTTTTTGCAAACTTCATCCCACCTCTTCTGTTTACATCACCTTTTTTACTTAATAAAAACAAAATAGCTTCATTATTATTTCTGAAATTTCTGTAAAAAAAAAAAATATTTCTCTTGCATTAAGGATTTAGAAAAATTTCGTAAACCTATCTCATAAAATATAAGAAGGCTGCTTTGATATTTGGCTACATTTGCATAGCTAGATGAAATATTTAAAAACATTAAAAGTTTTGGCACGGTTTTCATCCGAAACGTTTTATTATACGGAAGTTTATTTACAGCGAGTTGAATACTGCGTCTTTTGATTCCCTGTTCTAATTGAACTCGAAAACATTTTCGTGGAATGATTTTTTACGACTGCCAACGTGATTGATTAAGCCAATAATGCATCAATCCATTAAATTCCACTTTCGATAATGTAGCTACATTTTAGAATGTATCACTTTCTTACATTACGTACAGACGAAGGCCGTCCAAAATCAAAAATTTTCCCCAAAAATATTAGTACAGTGCGTAAACCGATCGACATGTGGCCCACTGAGAGATAAAGGCACCCCTGAGTGTTAGAATGAGTAGTATACAAAGTATACTCTCTGAGCTATGGACCGTTAAAACTCTTTTCTTTTTACTGTTAACTCTAAAAGCGCTTTTATTTTTTTAACTTATCATTACAATGTTTCCCTTACAAATGAGAAAATAAAACATTAAAATATAAGATGTAATGTGGAGAGCTTATAAATTTTCAAGGGCAGAAATCCAACTATGTTTATAGAAAAATATAGTTTTAGATGATTTTTCTAAGTCTGTCACGTAATTAATAGTGGCCATCTACCTATATTTAAGTTGTTCAATAGTATCCTATTCTAAGTTAAAGACTGGTCTATTGTTTTTATTCTTTTTGTGTGTGTAGCATGTAATTTTGTGATTTGTATAAAAATTATGTAAGGAATAAAGAGGAAAAAAAATTCAAAGAAATAATAAAAATTAGTGGCCATAAATTGAATTTCTTCGAAATTTGTATGGGCTCCATACTGAACCAGTATAGGTATGAAGACCTGAAAACTTAGTAAAGTGGAGCAAGTTACAAACGAGCATTACCATTGGTTACTAGCCCCACTCCTCCAACTATATCAGCCTGAGATATACGACCCAGTTGTCGGTTCCAACCTTGTCTAATCATTTGTCCCCAGTCTTTTCTTTTCTTCTTTCTGCTCCTTTCAAGTGACTGGTTCCAAGCAGGAACCCCCCTTCGCCAGTTTCTCAGTCCTCGCTGCGAGGCTTGGGAACTTCAACGCGTCTTATACCAATTAATTTGATTCGCTAAATGTTTTTATTGTTTTCTTCAATACTTTCTCAGTGCTATTTTATCAATGGTTGGCAAAATAAATTCACAACCTACAGCTTTCTATTCCATTAGATACTCAGTCATCCTCCAAGGTACATTGATACTTTTGTATTTATATATGCAATGTAAAAGTTGTTCGCTTATAACGAAAAATATATAAACTTATCTAGATATTAATATTAATTTTTTTATTTTAGGTACAATGTTCTGATTCCTCATTAAGAGAGTAATGGAGTTGCCGAGGGGGGGGGGGGGGGGGGGGGGGGGGGGGGGGGATAAGGAGGTGCGGGCAGTTATTAGGGGCGAAACTGAGAGTTGTTACCGCCCGGTGTCCAGTGGCCGGAGAAATATGGTCAGCCCGCCTTAATTTGACGTCCATCGGAGGCAACAACTTTATTATTGCCCAAACTAACAGCCCACATATCAAATATCAAATATCCCTATCTCCTTACAGCCGGGTTCTTTAAGGAATGTTCGAGTAAGTAACCATTTTGTTGGAAATTGGTAAAAACTCCTGATATAGATCCATTTACGATCAGATTAAATCCAATTCATGCATTAAAAAATAAAATAAAATCGTCATACTTTAGGAAAATATGGAGCGTAAAAGTTTTTTAATATTTCAAACAGGGAAAATTGCGTATTTTTGTAGTAGGATTATGACTCAACCAATGGGATCAGCTGGTCTTTTTCATGACTCACTACTGCAAATGGATCTTACACTACTTTTCAACTGTTTTCAGATATTTACGTTTTATAAATGCTTCTCAATGCTTTCAAATGAATAATTTAATTACTTATCCATCACCTTAAAATCATACTCTAATTGAGTCATACTCACCACTCGCTCTTTTTAGATATTATGATCTTCAGGGTTTGCCTTTCTGCCTCCAAATATCCCATGTGCCATGGTTTTGAGAACCAACAGGGTTACATTCTAAAAGATATATGTATAATTTTTTCGTGATGTATGACTTCTGTGAGCCGTCGTCAAAGAGAGCAAACGATAGAAATGGTTTTTACTTTCGTCCTTAACACTAAAGCTACCATAACGTGTCAAATGATCATTTTCGAATTTTTAGCAACAAGTTTTTGAAAACAATATTCACTACTTTATTTTTTAACTCTGTGAACACTAACCACAGAAACTACTGAATATATGAATTACTGATTCTGTACCAAATTTAAACCACATCATTCTTATAGTTCTAGGATGGTTTAGCAAAACCTGCTGATTTTTAATTAATTCATTATTAAATAAGAGATTGTATGTGGAAAACAGTGAAGTTTGAAAATTGACTGATAGATGGCGAGCGCTATTCTACATGAGAGGTTACTATGGTACGGTGTTATATAAAACTTGAATTGATAATCAAATGTACTTATATACAAATAAATAATAATCAAAGATTTAAATTAGTTGTGCGACTTCTCTTCCCAGTTAAGTTTGAAAATTGACCGATAAGTGGTTAGCACCATTCCGCAATAGAGTTTGCAATGGTAAAAATACTGTACCCACCTTTAGCAAATTTTACTAGTTCTAGGACGGTTTAGCAATAAAACACTTACAATAATACAAATTTAAATGTAAAATATAGAGTAGCAGTTACGAGGTTTGCCGCAATGCCATATACTTTTATGGTTAGAAATTAAAATGCAACGAAATGATATCAATAAAATTATTTCTGCCAAATAAAAATTACTCCCAAATCAAAATGTTATATGTTGTTTTTTTGTTTTTTTTATATCCTGTGTTAAAATATGTTATGAGCCTCCAAACAACTAAAAAGTGGAATTTTAACTAGGTTAAACTGTGGTGCGTGAAAATGTCATTGAATAATTAATTCTCAGGTGCATAGTTCAATACAAGATGTTTATCGATAGATAAATAAAACTATCAATGACTAGTTAGAGCGGATGAAGCCGCTGCGGGCTACAAATATTATAAAATATTAAAAAACATAATAGGAGTGGATGTTGAAAGTTTTTTCAACATCCACTCCTCTCTTATTATTGTTTTTACTGAGAGATTGTGGTAGAAATATGTACACATGAAATGTCGGTAGGTTTACAGTTAATATGGCTTTTTACGTTTTCAAATACATTTCACTTCACTTCCTTTGGTGGTTGTTCTGGCTTCTGCTAAGAATCAGGAATATATATTTTCTAGTGACTGGCATTTTCCCTTTGGGCACAATAGTGGAACATGTCTACCTCAACAAAGAATATATCTGATAGAAGCTGTACAGTTCTCTTTAAGGTGGTTTCTTCGTAATCCAAAAATAAAACAACAACGTTTTTTCAAAATAGTTTGCTTTTCATCTGAATCTAAATTCTGGAATTTGTCACAAAAAATGCAAAGGTTTTCTTTATTGGACACTTTAGCATTTACGAGGGTCAAAGAAAAAAGAATGGTCTTGTTACAAATTTTCTTTCTGACTTTGGGAGGATTCTTCAGTCAGTAGGATGTAGTAGTAAGTTCTTTTACTAGACAAAGCAACCCGTCCTTCACTCTTTATCTTGCTCTTAATATCAATAGATCTTCTAAACCGTCCTCAACATTACTTTTGTTCGCTATTCAATACCTTTCTAGTTGTCTGGGTTATAATATAGCCTCATAAACCTCGTATATACAATCGAACTATAATCTCTTCACGTTGAAAGCTATTTTTTAGCAGTTCACTTTTGGGTAATAAACAGCGGAGGGAGGAAAACTGTCAACGAGTTCTCTGGCAGGTGACTTGTCCACAGTTGATTGACACAAATATTGAATTTGTCTTCATATTCAATTGTTGTTGCGACTTTAAAAACAATCAGAACAGGGAAGCCGTTTGCGATGAACTGAAAACGCTTTATCACGACTTTTTAATTAAGTATTATTGAAGAAAAATTGAAGAGAAAGTTGTAAAGTTTTGTGTCAAATGTCGAATAGCGACAACCTGCCTCACGTAGCTAGAATACTTTCAACTCCAAAATCGCACGGGGCTTAACATGACTTTTGAAATCGCATTAGTTTTATCGTCAGGTCATGTTGACCACCCAAGAAAACATTTTGAAAGTTCTGGATTTTCGCTCTCAATAAATGAAGTCCAAGAGATTGATAGAAAATGTATTTTTTTTTTTTTATTAAAAAATTATTCTATTTTTCTTTGAACCAGATCAAGAAAATAAACAGTTATCCTGAGGCCCTAAGGCAAAGTTTCTTAAATCTGATCTTTAACTGTTACATCGATTACGTTTACCTTTACACGGATGGCTCAAAATATAAGGAGATTGTTGGGTGTTCAGCAGTCCTTTCTTCAGAAACCCTCCGATACTGTCTTCCAAACATTTTCTCCATCTTTTCCGACGAACTATTTTCAATCTATCTGTGTGTGATTTTAATTGAAAATTTGGACAGCAGACAATTTCTAATCTGCAGTGACTCTTCCTCTGCCCTTCAGGCAATCAAAAAGTTTCATGTAACTGACAATCCTATCGTAATTAAAATAATGAAATCAGTCCTAAACACGAGTAAAAATATTAAATGTCTTTGGGTCCTTAGTCACACTAATATAGACGGAAATGGATTGGCAGACATAAGCGCAAAGGAAGCAAGAACTATGTTCCCTTTTCCCAATACCAAAGTCACTCTCAACGACTTTAATAAATCTATATTTAACTTGTGCAGAAAGGCATTGTTCAACTTCTGGGAAAAAATACTTAAAATCAAAATAATATATGAAAACTCTCTCCCAGCAACACTTCTCCTGATAAACAGGAAAGAACAGTCAGTAATAACACGCCTTAGAATTGGACACACCAAGTTGACCCTCCGGCACCTACTTAACACTCGGGAAGGCGCAATCAAAATGTAGTGCGCGGAACGCGCGACCCCTGAGAGGCCCAGCTATCATTTGGGTGATTCATATAAAGAAGAAAAGGTTATATATAAAAAAAAATGTATATTAAAAATATAAATAACCCATTGTGTAGTCAAAAGTAATATATTTGCAGTCTTATTCAAAATCACAGAACAAGGAACAAAATAGTAAAAAAAATAGTAGTAGGACAAATAGTAATCAAATAAATAAAATTATTAATCCAATATTATTAGTTTATTAATTAGAATAGATGATTAATTTAGAAAATATAGTGTCCAAAGAATTTCTTTCTTTTTTTAACAAATAATTATTTATAATTACAATTTTGATAATGTTTCTGTTTGATATAGATATTTGTGTGTTGAAGGCACATAATTGTGTTATTCAAGTATTCATGTTGGAAAGGATGTTGCGTCACTCAGTCACAACCTTCAGAAATAACAAAAACGATCTACATAGCACTGAGATATTTGTTTGTGTACAGGCGGAGATATTAGGAATAGATTTCCAGAGAAGTTGGCCCACGGCGACGAACGAGTTAGCGAACTGTCTTTTCCGAACGGCGGCTGGCTGGCGCCGGACCTATCGATTCACTAAGCTCATTGTCCGGGCTTCCCGCCACTTGGGAGTTTCCCAATACATCGACTACTTTTAGGCAGCTCTCTTTGGGCAACAGGTCTTATTTGTATCAAGAAGGGTTGTTCAGTTCCAATCAGGCGCTGCTTCTACCACCCCCTTTGGAAGAGTACGGCAAATATACCTCAACCAAAAACCATTGCATTTAAACTTTCAGAAGAATGTTGTGTACTATAAAAAAACGTACAACGATTACAATGATATGTCAACAACTTGTGAAGAAACTACCAACTAATAGCATCTCAGTAAATATTCTGTTTGTCTGTATTAGAAGTTCCCTAGACCACCTTCTTTTTCAGATGCCCTGGAAGGTTATCGGGTATCAGCTGGGAAGCAAGTTGGGAGACCAGTGGATTCGAACGATACGAGCAGATTTGGAAGGCTTAGTGGCGCCCTAACGCTCAAATCCGTACGTCCAAACTTATCCAATTACGGCTATATAGATTATTCTTTTGTAAGTAATTAGGAACCAGAGTTGGGCAAAATTTTATCATGTGTAGCTAAAATGTAATCAAAGTTCAATCACAGCTATTTGACAACTAAATTTCTGGAAATTATTTTAATGGAATCCTGGTAGGGAGCTTTAGACGTTTGCCTAGTAAATGGAGTGGTCGAAAACGACGAGTTGTTTTTAAGAATTCCATATAAATCAAAAATACATTATTAGTCTAATTTATTCAGTACTTGCTTCTAGATAAAAATAAGATTTTTTTCAGCAATCAGCTCAAACATATTTTTGTTAATTTATTGAATTCTGTCTGCATTAAATGTTCTACTTTATTATCTTTAAGACGCAAATATAAAAGTTATTACTAATAACTAAAAATTAAAATATCTATACACCAAAATTAGCTCCACGAAACGGTGCAATATATTCAATTTTAAGATCTCTGGGCATCAAGTAAGATTAACCAATATTTAATTCCGATTAAGTAATCACTAGTGAACTTCTGATGGAGATGTGGTAACTTAGTGGGTAAGGCACTAGCCCGTGTTCGAATCCGGCTGTTGGTTGAAAATTTATATTCTACTATTTCCGCCACTTTGGGTTTGGGAGATCTTTCTGGGGCATGCCCAGCCTCTTTTAATTCAAACCAAATCTCCTCAATCAAAACTGTTTGCCGGAAAACACTATATACAAAAAATCATGGGTTGAGGAGGTACGTAGTTTATTTTTTTTTTATTAACCACGAAAATGTAAAAATACAAAATCAATATACCTTAATGATTGGTGATTAATTCAAACTTATTTGCAGATTCCAGCGCTCCTCTCTTTGTTAATAATTAAAAGCCAGAGGAGGCTAAGTAAGAGCGCTAAAGCTGCAAGGACTCAGATATTGAATGAAGAAGCCTTGATAGAACTAGATTTTTCTGTAATATTCTTGAGATCTTGTGGCCATTGAGTTATTATCTATGAGGAGGAATAAAAAAATTGACTGTATGAAATAGGTTCTGAAAAAAGGAATAATGATATGAAGGTATAAGGTGTTGGCATTAGGGTTCTAAAAATTGTAAAGCAATACAGCTTATAATTTTTCACTGTTAAGTTTTTTTTTTCTATAATAGTTAATTTATTAGATTATTTTATTCTTAAATGAGCATCGAATAAAGTTTTTAAAATAAATATAAGTTTTATTAGATTTTTCTCAGTCCCTACCTTATTTCAACTTGTTTACCTCGACATAAACTAGAGATGAATATAATAAGGCTTATAAATTGTTAAATATATCTCAGCACACAAATTTAATGATAACCCCTGAAACTTATTTAAGGCAGCAGGTTGTGCAAAGTTTTGAATAATCAGACTTCAAAGGGTTTTATCTTTTACCGTTTCCGACTTCCCTCTCCCTCTAACTCCTCCCCTCTATCTCTCCCTATTATACTTTCATTTTATAAGGAAAATATTTAAATTCCATTCTTTGATCTTTAAACAAGTGCTAATGAAATCTAAAAGTAAAATTATTCGGAGGAAACGATAAATTTTCTGAAAATGAATTTTGGTGCATTATAGATATAATTATTACCCGGATTAAAATATTTGTTTCATAACTGTTGAAAGTACTAAAACGTATTTTGCTGATTAAAGTAATTAATTAATGTAATTACATAAAAAGGTATATGAAGCAGTGATGATTCTCGATTTTCGATACGGACACTGATTCCAAAATAAAGATTATACACTTCTCGGGGTACATTGCTGTTACAAAACATTATGGAAGCTAAAAAAGTAGAGAAAAAATATTTTTTTAACACTATAATTATTTATTATTATTCACTAACAATAATAATAAAAAACAAACATATAGGTGCTTTTATTAGTCAACGTACACGGTTCAATAATTGAACTAACTCTGAAAACTTATGTCACGAATTTTTGTATTTGCTTGGAATATAAGCAACCTAAAATGCTTTACTGATAATTAACATGATTGTACATGTAACCATGGCAAAGGGGAAAAAATTGACGAACGGAGTCAGTCCACTTTCAAAATAAACGGCTCAAGTATTTAACGAGTAGGATCATCATATTTTCGATCAGCGCTACACCAACAGAGCTAGAGCATGTCAAGAAATCGCTAATACTTAAAAAATGTATTAGCTAAATAATAAATAAAAGCTATCTTCATTTAAACCAACATAGCTCTTAAACAGTAGGTCCTAACGACAAATATTATATAACATAAAATATTTTCCATCAATTTTTTTATTAGTGGAATGTCGTCAAATGTTATTTTTTAGTGTGAAAAAAACATTAGACCAAAAAAGCAAAGACTCCCGGCCAAAAGACATATCCAAGTCAAAATTATCTACTATAAAATCGTAAATAGTATTTTCTCTTTACTTCGATCTCATGTACTGCAGTTATTCAATATGTTTTTCATCCTGGACACATAAATAAAAAAAATTAGTCTTATTGTAATGCTGAAGGTGTTAGTCGTTGGAAAAAAAATGTCTTTTTAATTCATATGACTACATTTACATTTTTTGTTTGTTGCATCAACTATCGATTAACCATGGTCATCGATCGTCTGAAAGAGTTAATGACTTCAACATACGAAGCTACACTAATGACAGTGAACTTGAGAAGGGGAGATTGTTCAATAGTGCAAATTAAATAGAGGGACATTGAAACCTATCGACACAGACATGACAGATTGGGCCGGGAGATGACGCGGGGACAAACTACTTCTATGCGTGGATTATATTCTCTCTTTCACTTCTCCAGGGTCATCCATCAACCGGCCCCAAAACCCTCCACCGGCGGACAACCCTTCTCTCGGTTTTAGGATATCCGGGAGGGGGGGAGGGAGTGTCTGGGGCTGCACTCCGGTCGTGATAAACGGTTATTCCAAGGACACTGGATAGCCTTGTTCTACATTATTTAGAATTATTCAAAGTTGTTGTTTTTTCCGTAATAGTATTTTTATAGAAAAGATCCCACTGACTGATAGGTAGTTGGTGAGTGCGTTCATGGAAGGACTATGAAAATATAAATTAAATTTTTTGCGACAAAGCTTTGGCCTACAGTGTAAGCCTTATTCAAAGCTAGAAGAAATGCGAGCACAAATACGTCGTAAGGTCCAAAAGTTTCCGGCCTGGGATAGAAGGAAAGGTGAAAGAAAAAACTGGTCCCACAAAAATATTAATTTTCTTCTTTGTTAAAAAAATGTTTTTCGACTGCTGCTTGGAAGAAGCGCGTGAAAATTCATCGTTCCTGTTTTTGAGCAGCTGAAACAATTTTTGGAACCCATCTTGCACTAACCTTGTTCATAAGCAAATGTTCTTTGATGATCCTCAAAACACTTGTTTTTGAAAGACCCAACCTCGCGTTATTTCCTTGGTTTTCAGTCGCAGCAGTCAGTCAGCAATTCAGATTCCACAAGTTGGTTTGTTTCAGAAGTGACAGCTTCTAATGGTCGAACGGGACGCGCGTCATCTTCTAGACGTTCTCTTCCTTACTTAATATTGCCCATTCTTTAACTGCGGAATTCGAGGGGGAGGACTGCCCCTATACACAATCCATGCACTCTTTAATTTGCGCAGGAGTAAGACCCTCTTTACAAAAGAATTTAATAAGCGTATGGTACTCGAGTTTGAACATTGTAAAAATGGGGAATTTCCTTCAAGTCTGGACACTGACTGACAGGACTGAGGAAATGCGGGCGATGGGTATGGAGTGAGCAGGCATGGACCTGCAAAGACGTGCAGGTCCCGGCACGTTTGAAGGAAGTGAAGCAGGACAGGCCAGAAACATATGGACTTTACTACGTATATGACAAGAAACGAGAGGAGATCAAAAAAAATTTAGAAAAGAAAAATGGTATGAAGATAAAATAAAAAATATTAAGTTATAGATATAAAAAAAATGGTATTGCGGTGAGGTGGCTTGCTCCTTTTAACAGTTACTTTTCGGTAACTAGTTACTGTTTAACTGGCGCGCATTCTAGCGGTAGGCATCGAAAACTTCCAAATTTCCCTCTTGTACTCAAATGTTTAAAATTTAAAATTATTCAATATGAATTCAATATGAAATTGTTGTTATATAGTATTTAATCGATATTTTATTCTAATAGTAGAGACAAAAATAGCCAGAAAAGAAATTAATAAAAGTGTTTAAATTTTATCCCAGTTAAATAAGGATTTCTTCTCGGAAATGAACCAATGATGCTGAATTTTTGCATATGGGCCATTTTCAAATAAAATGGCAATTTAGCTTTCCAAAAAACCCAAAAATACTCAAAAAATAAAGTTACTTATTCACGTTCTGTGGCATACTATGATGTTGCCAAACTACTTGGGAATATATACCTGAGTTGGTTCGTCAAATTTTAGCTTTCTTGATTTTTAATGAATTTTAAAATAAATAAAACCTTATTATAATAATTTCACTTACGTAACCGGGTTTGTTACTTGTCAGCATTATGATTTTTATTCAGCTTTTGGTAAAGGATTCTAAAGGTTGCTAATTTAAAGTGATTTCCCAGGAAGAGCATAGTAATAAATTTTGTGTGAAAAAAAAAATTCCAAAAAATTTAACGTACTTTACCAATTTTTTTTTTTTCACTTTGTTAAAACGTTTATGGATTTTATTATTTCTCCCCCCCCCCCCCCCTAAAGTTATTAACATCTGTTAAGAATGTCTAGACCCTTTCAATAATCCTTCATTACCAAAAAATTATTATTAACTGATTAATTTATTTATTTTTAATTGTTGGTAACATACGTCAAAAATATATTCACACTTAATAGTGGCTTATAAAAACATGTAGAAAAATTGCATTATAAGAAAAAGTCTTAAAAAAACAATATTAAAAGTATTTATTATATGTTTTATCATCAACATTACAAAATGCTAGGACCTAATTTTCATTTCTAGCTATCACAGTTTTTTCCATTGTATATGTATATATTAAAAAAAAAAAAAAAAAAAAAAAAAAAAAAAAAAAATTATTTCATAATTCTTCTTTTTTTTTACCGTAAATTTAACAAATGAAACTATAAATTAACGTAGGTTACAAAAATTTTAACACACATTACCATAGCGGTAACGTATGTCAACGGTAACGTATGTCAAAAATTAGGAATTTTAATTAGAAAAAGATTATTTAACTACAATTTTTTTCAAATATAATGGGATTGAAACATTTGTAATGTAGAAAACTACGAACTGTAAAAAGTTAGATTGGAAGTGGTGAATTCAATGTGAGAAAACAATGGTAACGTATGTCAAAATTAATTAAGGCACTCACTATGTTTTGAGAATCAATGTCGTCTTACTTTGGTTAATACAGCGACCTGGGCCCTTGGTTGGGTATGGTTACAATACATAGTCTGGAGGGTGTTAGGACGTTATCCCGTCTCCCCTAGCTCTAGAACCCACTCTACTAGACCCGGTCACATACATCAAATGAATAAATTCGGAAATTCTCGGACACAAAGAAAATATTTTCTCAAGCCCCCGAAATTTCATATTTTCAAAAGAAAGTTCTATATTCAATTAATATACACATAATTTAACAAGAAATAACAAAGAGAATAAAATGAAAACAAATTCTTATACTCTTTGTGAAGGTTAGAAGTTGACAACTTGAACTGTGGACAGTAACCTATGTCAACATTTTTAATAATTTATTTTGTTTTTTTCTTTATTAAACTTTTGAAGTTGAAGTTTTAAGGCCTACATTAATTTAAACAAATGAACTCGACAAGATAAAATTAACAATAGTGAAATATTGGTTGTATGTTTTTTTTTACAGCCATTCAAAGTGCTGGGACAGCAAATTGCCATTTTATTTGAAAACGACCCATATACCTTTGTTTTGGTCTTCTACATAAGTGGGAAAAAGTCACCGATCTCAGCACGTTAGCATAATTAGATATTCAAGGTCAGAGGTCACACAAATCAGTTTTTTTCAAATATCTCGATTTCTATCCATCGGCCGTCAATCAAAATAGTTACAAAACTTGTACAAAATAATATTCTCTATAATTTTGGTTCTATTCATTTTTATTTTTGGATTAACCGTTTTCGAGATATAGCGCGGAGAAGGAGAAGCGGGCACCAGTTCGGACGAACACTTCCTTCTAGTGCCTTCCAGGATCGTTTCACAGAAATATTTTCAGAAACAAAATTGTAGAGCATTATATTTACTTTAATTTCATATGTACGTTTTTGGCACTTGAATTAGACGTTTGATAAAAAGTGAGGTAAAAATTTGTTTTCCCGATAATTATCGATTTTTAATAACGTATATCTCGAACACCGTTGAGTGTTGAACAAATATGTATAGAAACAGTTTTATAGGGGATTGAATTAGCTTTAATTTCAATTTGCAGATTATTATTCTAGAGTCCACGGTTTTCGAGATATATTCCAAAAACAGGGGACCTTCTCCCCTTGCCCCAGCAAAAACTGGGGATTCCTGTACCCCCAGGGACCGGAACTTTAATATTTTTACCTTTTAAATACTCCTAACGAAGCTGTGAAGTCAAAAATAGTCGCATAATTCATGCATACTACACCCCTCATTTCAGCACTCACTGGGGTCGCGCTTTTCCGCGAAAACACGTTTTTCGTTACTCTTTTAGCTACAACTCCGAAAGTAATAGTTCGATCCAAAATATATTTTTTTTATCTGAAAGCTGGTTAAATTTATTATAAGACTTTGTATATTAAATTATGATCAAGTCCCATAAAATAGCGATGTCACCTCAAAACCGCTTACTGTTTTGAAATCCTCAAAGTTTTTTTGGCACATTTTTCTCTATAACTCCATAACTGTTTCTCCAATCAGAACGTTCATTTTTTCAACTAAAACCTGTTTAAATTTACTATTAGGCCCTTTATATGATATACTGATTAAATCACGTGATATCACAGTCTTATAGACCTCTTCACTTTGATTTTTCAGATGTAAGTCAATTAATTTAATAACCTACTTTCTAGGTTTCTAATTTTGCACTATGGTTTTGTATGCTAATTTTTTTTTTTTCTGATGACGCTTTTACCCAAGAAATTTGTTTGATAGGGCTGTAAAGGTACTGGATAACATTATTCAATCCATTTAGAAAATTTAGTATTTGAGGAGTATCAGCTTCAGAAGGAAGCACAGGTGAGAGATGTTGACCCTCATACCTAGTATGTCTGTTTTTGGTAGTCTTCTTGATGTCGGGCAAGCGGTAGGGTGTTGCTCTGCTAAAACTGGTCCTGGAGAAAGAGTTGAGGAGGCTGCAAAGAATGTGGTAATGAGGAAAAATCTTAAGGTGCTGGCTTGATATTGTAAATTACGGATGGTTCTCAATTATTTTAAGACCTGGCATCCTCTGGCTTGATGCGCTCCCTGACAAGTTGCACATGTAGCCGATGTGTCTGGGTTTTTTTAACTTACAGCAATTTGTTAATTCTTCATCAGGTGTCTCAGGATATATGCTAATATTTTTACCAGTAGTTTTTAATTTAAAAGTTGTTGGACCACTAACCTTTACAAGATGTTCTATCAGCATTAAATATTTTTCAATACCGTCGACGTGAATGGGCGGTGGTTTTTTTTTTGTTTCTGTTGGGCCTGTCGTGTTAAAAGCTTCGAACCTGCTGTGAGTTACAGGTTTCGATGAGGATCCTTCTTTAACTTCAGAGAGCCGTTTGCGGTGAGTAACTAATTGCCAGGCTCCTTCCTGAGCCTGAAAATTATTATTTATGATGGTTTCTTTTTATCACTTAAACTTCGTTCTAACAGTAAAATATTTTTAAAAAACGAAAACAAGAATCTAATATATTTTTTAAATTCACTTACACCATATGCCATATAACTATCTGAGCTTTATCTAAAAAAATATATTTTTACATACTTCATCATTTTAATTAATCTAATATTAGTTAAAGCAATTTCGAAGCTGAATAAATAGTTGAAATAATTAATTAGGCAAGAAGCCATGTAGTCGAGCTGCTAATATCTCAACAATCGCAAAGAGGCTGACATGCCTGAATCCGCCAAGTTTGGCTGTGTGTGGGGTTTCGGGCCGAACTTAATATTAGTGCGGTGGGGCTGCGGGTAGCTACCCCAATATCACCTCCTCTCCTCCCCCTCACCTCCCCTCCCCCTCCCCTCTAGAAGGAGCTCAGCAGCCACGAGCTGTAAAATGTAAATGAAAGCAGTAATTCAAACGAATTTCCACTCGGCTAGAAGTTTCCCGACCGCTGGGGGTTAGCTTTTCTTCTAGAAAGGAAAAAACTTGCCTTCCCCCCCCCCCACCCCCTCCTCGGGGTACAGATGTATATCTAAGAGCCCGACCTCGGCCAATTTGGTAACCGGCCAAGGCGAGGCTGTTTATTGTGTATATTGTTCCACGTCTTAGGATATACTTCTCAGCGGGAACATTAGTTGTGCTTGTCTCTTCCCTCAGCGGAATAACAAACACCCTTAGTTATAATGTATCGCATTCCAGTCTATAATCAAAAAAATGCTTATAAAAACAAAGTAACTGTTTGTCAAATAATTGAATCAAGTACAGAATTTCTGTTTAAAATCTGGCGTTGCAATATATTTGCTGGAACATGAATGATATAACATAGATAGAGAAACATTAACTATTACTTATTATAGTGAAGAAATAGTCAGGGGTGCAGTCAGGTATTAATTAATCAGGTTTTTTATATTAACAACTTTATATTTGGCGTGCCGACGTTTCGACGTTTGGCGTGCCTTGCAGGTCTTCATCAGGGTGATTGTTGTCTGGATGAAGGCTTGACTCACAAGTTAGTCAAGCCCATATTACTTATTATATGGGCCATAATAATTATTACTCCGTATCGTTTTGATTTATTCATTCCTACCTCAACAATTCATGTTCATTTCTATACCGAATAGATTGGTCCAGCCTTTTATAACCAACTCTTTATTTATATGAGTGAAAAGTGTTGTTTTTCTAATGCATGAGCCGTGGAATTCCAAAATCAGCCAAGTGCAATTTCCAGATTTTTTTAGATAGTAATTCTACTATTCTAACTTTTGGTAAAAGGTTTTCTCAAAAAAGTAACTAAATCACATTTAAAACGGCCGAACAGAAAACAAGGCATCTTCATGATCCATTCTTACCCTTACCTTTATCGACCTCGGTGAAAAATTCTAAATATGGAATCACCTGGTGTTCGATCGTTGATTCTGACCATTTAATTATTGTCTTCATCATTCATTTCAGATTTTCATTAATTCAATCAATTCAGATTCTAATCTAATCGACTGCACAGTGATATCCAGTAAAACATGCCTGTTCAATTCCCTAAAAGATTGAAACCGTAGTGACCCAAAGACTTGAAAAATATTACTTGACTTGTGATGCTCTAACACTATTAATCGGAATACATGGTAATGTTTATCCAGTTCCAAGTGGGGACATGTGGTAATGAACTCCTCGAACTGTGAATAAGTTCTGATACTCCTAGGAAGAGGCATTGCCATCCTAACACCACATCGTATCTCTAAAAAACTAAATTCAAGATAAATCGCAATCCATGAGTAATGTGAGTCCTCCAAGCAAATAAAAACTTTGTTAGCCTTAGGTTACATCGGTTCGTTCTTTTCGTAGATAAGATGTACTCATTTAGTGTGACGATGGATAATAGAATACACCAATCTCAATCACTCTTATCTAATACCCAAAAATTGGAACGATTGGAACGAACGAGCTTTTTAAGGACTGCAATATTGTCCACCTTATTAGGATTGATAAGGTTCGATGATTGGTGATGTGGCTAAAATGGATGAGGATTAGCTCTTCTTAAGGAGAATATTCACAACAGGGGTGAGCTGCAAAGGGGAAATTGTATAGCTATATATACACGATCTGTGCTGGAAATTCGGAACTCGAAGAGTCCAGAATGATTAGCGGGCCCTTCATCGGCCATGTAGTGTACTACTCCTGGATAAACCTTGTGCCTGCGGTTTAATCGTCTTTACTCAGCCTCCTAGGTATCAACGATAATCCTTCTCTGATTCTATTCACGGAAAAAAAATGTTTCTGTCGCCTTAAATTCGTTTCTAACAATATATTTATATAACATGGCCTGTTCAATATTTGTTTGTTTCCCTTAAATGATTTCCTCGGTATTTTATCCCCGATGTCTAAAATAAATTTAAAAATTCTAAATTTTTCGAGGCTTATTTAATATTTAATTTTTTATTTAATCTCTCATATTTTGATAAATATTACTACCTCCCAAAATTAAGTGCATTGAATAATAGTGCTCTAATTATACATTTATCCTCTATTTAGTAACAAATCGAAAGAATGATAATTTACTAATACATATACTGTAACTATGAGACTATTGCTATACTGCTGGCATTACTGATATAAAGAAGCCGGCCATATTCAGGACTCCATTGTCGAATTTAATTATAGACCTCGATGCCATTTATTTTGTAACTGGAGATTATATAGATGTATAGAAAGGTTCTGATGAAATTTAGATAATTGAATTAGTTAAATATGAAGATTTAATGACTATTTAATTAGATCTAACTGTTTTTATTTTGGTATTTGTTTTCTTAAACATCTGATTCTAGAGTGGTCAACTCCAATCATTTATCCTTTTCGTAATCCTAACTATGCTTCCTTTTAAAAGTTAGATTTATTGTTAAATAATAGTGTTTATTTTTTTTTCAATAATCAATTATATGAAGATGTAACATTTTTTTTTTTAATATTGTTTTTTTTTTTTATAGCTATTTATTAAAATTCACAACTGTATATAATATATATAAAATACAAGTAAATATGATAATAATTCTAAAAATGACATGTCAATTGCTTGAAAGCAAATACACATTGGTAGCACTTATAAATGTTCTATATAATAAATTACTATATTAGCAGGTCCCGAGGCCATCTTCTTTTCAGGCACCTCGGAGGGTTGTCTGAGATTGAGTGGGACGCGAGTTGTGATACTAATGGATTTGAATGATTATGAAGTTGTCTATGAAAAGTCTAGAGGTATGTCAGAGACATAAGGAATTTTGAGATCATTATGGATAAATGTATTTGTGACAAATAAAGGAGCATTGAGGATTTTTCTAAGGATTTTGGATTATGAGGATTGGATACGAGATGAATTGGATAGTTTAGTGGAGCTCCAAAGTTCATCTGCAAACATCCAAATAGGTCTAATTACTTTATGTAAATGAGTCTTTAGAAACTAATTGGAAGGTTAAAACGTTTGCCAAGTAAATGTTGATAAAGTCGAATTTTAAATACTAATACGTCATTTTAAATTTTTGGGATATTTCTTGATTTTTATCATATTATTTTATTTAAAACGAGAAAGCTCCTTTGTAGGTTCTATACTGCAGTAACTAGAGATAGTTATAGCAAGTAAATATCATATTTTAGAAGCATATATCTGACGCATAAAAAAAAGAGAAGATTTTTAAAAGCCCTCTGGCAAAAAGTAAATTAGAAAAGGCCAAGTTCCATGACCTGGTTACTGGGCGCCGGCAAGTCTGCTCCGAAAACCCAGCCGACGCCGACTGCAGTAAAACTCCTCAATTTATTGCCTCTGTTTCTGCGTCCTCCTCTCTTCTCCCTCCCTCTTCCTCACTCCCGCCATCTCTCCCTCTCCCCGTTACTCTCTCTCACTTCTGGCCTTTGCATGCAGTAAGTTTTGTCTTGTCCTGAAATTCTTATAATGCGGCGGCTATTCGAAGAAAACATTTTAACTTTATTACTTTGGTTCCTATTATTAAGATTATTTCAAACTCTCTAAAAAAATATAATTGCATAACCTAGTCTATGTCAGTGTATATGATTGACTTCAGTTCGATTACGTTGGTATTATTTTATACTCACAATAATTGAAGGTTGTATACTAGTTGATACATTGGACTAATTAATCCGTTACCCAGGTTGAAATCTGCCTAAAACATATCATTATTTAATCTGCTATACCATTTGAGGGTCGATCCAGGTGGCGTAAGAACCTACTGGGGTGAACCCAGCCTCTTCAAAGCGGTAACCATTGAATAGGGGAAAACCTGGCTAATGAATAATACAAAAAAATTTTATTTAAATTTCGGTTCAACAATAAGTGTTATGCATGAACTGTTTGATGAACCCATGTTATAAAGCAAGTATGTCTTGGTAAGCCGTAGACTTTAATCTTTTTGTTATAGAAGTTCCTAGGTTGGCTGATGAATAGAAATCTGATCATATCACCATCTTGCTCAATCTTTGTTCGAAGAATAATACAACCTTCCTAAATACGCAAAACCCTCCATGGGTTGTATTATTGCAAGTTTTAATTTTTTAATTCATGTTTAAAAAATATTTAGTGATGGAGTTACCTAGTCCTATAGGTGTCACATTTTATGCTGCAGAAGAACTAAAGCGTCTGTCGGAGTCGATAAGCTGTTTAAATTTGTATTAATCAATTTATTAAATTAAACACCTTGTACCTTGTACCTTGTACCTTGTACCTTGTACCTTTATTATCATATAAACGAATATTGTCATTGTTTGGAAGGTATACTGCTTAATACTCACGAACCAGTGACGGGATAGAAGAACTAGGGGTTCCTTAATCTCTCGAAACCCGAAGAAAAACGAGCTAGTAAATATATTTATTTATTTATATATTATTTTGTTTATTATTCACATAAAGTAGTGATTGAATTCTTTCGGGGGTTTTCACCTAACCCAAAAATTTATAAGTTTAGGGTTTTCCGTATAAGAGTTGTAGTGTCCAAATGAACCACTCTATTTGCTTATATTTTTTCTGACGATATTCCTTATTCTTAAAAGTAATTTACTGTCACTTCTGGTCGGTTCGATTTTGACTTTATCCGGACTATATATTGATTTTAATTCCCTTCCCAGTTCCTGATATATGACGATTTTGTTATGATTGTCTACTTTGCATTGTCATCTACAGTTATAACTGTTTCAAATATCTTATTTGTTATAGGCTGTATATTTGTTTTAATCATGTAACAGGATATCTGGTTAGCTATGAGCGATTGGATTGTTTACTAATATTAGTTCATCCCAACGCAGCCTATATCCACCAGCTGGCAATACGCTTGACGGATAGTAAGTGGCACCATAGAGTCAATCATATGTATACAACATACTTATACACAGACAGCTGTCATTAACCTAATAAGTGGTTAGACCACTTACCAGTATCTTCAATTTCTTTGAATAATTCTTTGATTAAAAGTATTGTAATCATAATGATGGTTGTATTGTTGACTGTGAGTTTTTACTAAGGAGATGAATTTGTCAGGGGTGCAGTCAAGGTTGAATAAACACAGCCAGTTTTTAAATGAAACACTTATATTTTGGCGTGCCAACGTTTCTTGTAATCGTATTTTATTACGTTATTGTTACAATAACGTTATTGTAATCATATTTTATTTATTATTGGAGGTAACGGAGAGTTTCAAAATAGCGTTACTCCATAGATCTATCATAATTCGTAATTACTTCAGGAATAACGTAACTAAATCAACACACTAAAATAAAAATAATTGCTTGAGCACGGAATTGGAAGAAATTTAGTTTGAATGTTGTATTCATAGAAATTTCAAAATTATGATTACGTAAAGAAGCCCCAAAATCCGCGGAAAAAACTTAACCAACATATTTTGAAATTACCAAAGCTTTTCTCCTAATTGGGTTAAAGAGATGGGAGTGGTGTCATTTTAATCATTTTGAAATAACCTTCCTTTATATTTTGATGTACATTGCTGTGATTTATCTTAACTATCCAGTTATTACACAATCTTGAAATTGCAAGATTCACCAACAGTATGAACTCTTTATAGAAATTATAAAATTTGTTTTTTTTCAAAAATGTACTTTTTGAGGAAACCAAAATCCATTTGAATTGTCTTTAAAAAAACATTTTATAACAAACAGTTTTGTTGTACATAAAAAGAAAGAGTGATTATAACTGACTATGTGTAAAATGATAGCACTCCCACTTCTCTAGCTCAACTAGGTAAAAAGCTGTGTGATTTCAAAATACGTTTGTTACGTTTTATCAGTGGATTTTGGGATTATTTAGCCTTCCCTAATTTAGAAACCGTTAATATATTTTTAAAAAATAAAAAATGGCATTTTTCTTAATTCTTATGAGGATAATCCTCACACCAAATTCTGAGGTGGTCAGGTTTATACCCTGTCTTGATTTGAAGATGAATGGCTCTACCTTTAGTTCTGAGGATAATGCTACTCAAAGATATTACACATAAAACATATACAGCAAAAAACATTAATTAAAAATGTAAAAGGAGATGAAAACTCTAAAGACCGAAATAACCTTTAGGGCCTGGAGCCCGCGAACGTCTAAATATTGCCATGACTCACTACTTACGCAAGAGTGCAAAGAAAGTTTACAATCAGCACAGCCTTCTATATTGGCAGCGCACTCATTCGGAAGCTAAGAAGACAATTTTCTCTCGGATCCCAAGTTTCAATACTCCGCCTCATATCTCTTTAGGGTAGGCCCCCTCCGGATATGTTGACAAATCAGAGAGACGGTCGCCATTCTCCGAGATGAGGGAATCAATAAGAGCGATAAAGAGACAGCCTGAGTCACCCTGAGCTAGGTCACTAAACCCATATTTGTCTGGGGAAGAGAGTTTTTATTCGGCGGCTAGAGAGCAGTAAATGTCAGAGGCCCTAATATAGCCCGGTTTAGAGGCTGGCATTTGAGGCGACATCTATTAACCATAGGTCCGGCCTCGGAGGATTTACGCCCGCTCGGCTCTCAATAAAATTGCGCAGTGTTCCTTTAACAGTCACTGCTAAGGCAATGTCTCATCCACTCTCCTAATGAATATTTTATTGACTTGCGGATAACAGCCTATTTTTCATTCACGACTCACTCACGCACTATCCTCCTAGAGACTCAAATAAGCCATTGTAGTTAACATCTTTTCGTATACATAAAATAAAATTGAACGTTATATATATAAAACGTTTCAATCAGCTATCTTATTGTAATGGTAGAGGCGTAGCTGTAAGAGTGGTGAACTGAACTGAGTTCCGAGATCCTAGTATGAGTTTTGCTGAAGGCAGAAAATTTAATTTCTAGTTCCTCAGCCGTGGATCGACTTCGGAACCTATTGTATATAGGGTTGCCTCCTGGGGCATACATTTGATTAGGGGAAATACCTGGTAGTTGAACATGATATGTTACTGCTTGTTCAATCGTTGATTACGGAACAATACTTAAAGTTGTACGTTTTTTTTTAACATATGGTAATATACAATACTTCCTTTTCCAAAGCATACATTCTTCAACTTGGTTTTTAATAATATTGTTTCGACTTATTTTCTTTTGTAATTTATTTCATAAATGGGCTCTTTAACAAGTTCATATTCGTCCTGTCTGTCTATTGTTTATATATAATAGCGACATTATATCGAATTGACGCATAACATTATCCTGTGTTTCTGCTAAAATACACCAAATAGACAGATGTCAAAACGCTCATTCAGATAAATAAGGCATAAGGCTGGAGTAATATGTTGAAATTGTTGAACGTAAAGAGATGATGTTATCTAAACAAATATTCTAGTTAGCGGCTGCATCTATAGGCAAAGATGACTTTTAAGTATTACTTATAGAATACTAGACTCATTTTTGGTGCGTGTGTACTGTGAAATGTGTAGTAGAAGAATAATTTGCAACTTTGATTTCGATTGGCACTGAAGAAGCTACTAAAGTCGCAGGAGAACTGTCGTAATTCAGGTGGGGATTAGATTGAATCATGACCCAGACTTTAGCTGCGTGCTTGCCGTATCTTTTAGAAAATTCATACTCTTGAGCAGTAGGATAATTATTATTATTTATTTATTTTTTATACGGTTCTTGCAGGTGGATTGTACTAAATATTTACTTCAAAGTTTTCACATTAATATTTTTTTTATTCATTTGTTACAAAACCTTGGTGCATAAACACAACCTTTAAACCCAACTCTCATAATTTCTTTAAGAATGTTTTTGTTCCTACTATGGACGTCAATGTTTACTTTGACTAATCCTTTAATTTCTAGTGACTTGAGTTTGCTTTATGGGGAACATTTTTAAAATGCACGTGCAATGTCAGAAGAAAAAATAGCAAATGGAAAAAGGTCTAAGCCCAAAGACAGCTGAGGAACTTTGTGACATAGAAGAATAGTCTATATTACCGCTATAGATCGGTTTGGGAAAAAAGTATAAGACATTTTTAATTTAGAGCTTTTTCCTGATCGTCGTAACAAGCAACCGCATTGCCTTATCCGGAGTGTAACTCAGATAATGCATATTCAGATTATGGTTTGTTAGGATAAATGAATCATTTTTTAAAATATTGGAACTAGCTGTATCACTAATACTCCTTAAAAAACTTCTTTAATAATTTCATAATTATTATTAGTGACGTGAGGAAGTAATTCAGAACTATCTTTGTAGATTTTACTTTCTCTACAAATCAGATTATTAACAGATTAAATGAGCCTGCACGTTTTTCATTGTTTAAGACAGTTTAACGCGTTTCATAATTTGAAAATTAATATTCGTTCATTCCATTCGCCTTTAACGACTATTGTCATCTTTTCTATACACCTTATGTGGAAGATTTACTTGGAATGAGTATAATCTTAAAGTTTTTGATTGTATATATCCAAAGGTGATTCATTTAAAACATTAAAACATCTGTAAAATTTCGATTAATCCTAATGAGGGTCGTGTCAAAGAAGAAAGAAAGCGATTGATGATGGATTGCATGGGAAGGGCCGCACAAGGCATTTCATTTGTAAGCTTAAAAATTGTTTCAAACAATCTATCGGAGGGAATGATAAAAAATATTTTATTTCTAAAACAGTTCAATCAATATTGATTTTTTACCAATAGAAATAATTATTATTAGAAAACAGTAGATTTTTTTTCATGTATTCTTTCAGACTTCATATGCGATTTCTGATGGTAACCTCGATTTCAGTTTTCGATATTTTTCAGTTGTCATTGAATAAACTGTCAAGCCCTTTAGCATTTTCAGGGACCTGCCACTTTTACCTGTTATTGAGGAGACAGCCATTTCAGAGGAACATTTTTTTTTTTCTACACTTAAGCATATAATATACAGTAAAATGTTTTTTACAAATTAAAAACAAGTATTTCACCAAGTAAAACCTTGTCAAGAGACATAAAAGTCACACTTTTTAGGTACGTTATCACCATATACAATAATTATTAATATTAGTTATTGCACAAGTATTAGGAAAGTGGCAAAATGTTAAAATATATTCTATCTAAAAAATAAAAATAACTCTTGCAACTTTCTACATGCTCGTGCAATATTTTTTTGGCCTAGCTGTATAAGGCAACTGAACTCCAACTTCGCAACATCGGATTTACGTCTTGAAATCAGCATATGGAAGGCCTCGCCACCTGGTAGGTTCACAAACAGGTCACGTTCTTCAATTCTTATTCTTAGTGTCGAAGATTGTTAACATTTTATAACAAGAAGTGTGTTCACCGAATAAGTATTAAACATAATTGAAATAATTCATGACGTGGACATCTATTTAACCCTGAGGAGTTAAAAAATATTTATAATATCTATATGAACACATCATCTCAAAGCTTCTCCAATCATCACATTCTTGCAAATAGTATGAATGATACAATGTCAGGATAATTGGAGACTTTAATTATCACAAACCAATTATGCTAAAAGGGATTTAATATTTTGTTAGATGTATGTACGAGCCACTGAGATATTTCATGATATTTACGGATTTTCCTAATTTATTTTAAAGTTATTTATATATCATTGTAATCAAATTACCACACATTTACTTAATGTATAATTTGCATACAGTTGTAAATATCAATAAATAAATAAAATAAAATATAATTCAAATAATATTATTACTTAAGGAAAAGAAACTTTCCTCAACACTTATAGTCTACTCCGTAAAACTGATAGCAGAGGAGCTGATAATAAAACTTTAGACGGGCGCTGCTATCTTTGTGCGGGAAATCGAACTACGGGTCATCGCAGAAGTTACTGTTCCTTTTATTGTTTCATTTCAAGTTCTTATCGTTTAAATAAATTCCTATAAACTCTCCATTATTAATATTTAAAAATATATACATATTTTTTTTACACAAAATTATTTCATAGTTTTTCTTTCACTTTATTGTTATAGTTATGTTTACGTCAGTAATAATTTTTCATTCAATTTTTATAGACTTTTTCTGTTAAATAAAATTACATTTACTACAAGGAACATGAGTAAATGTTTTTTTTTTAAATAATAATCACTGTTAATTTTAATTTAAACAATGGTAAAATTACCATTTTTCGAAAATTGTTGTATTCAATAAATACAAAAAGCTGCTTCATTCAAGGGCATTATTTAATATGAAAGGCAATGAATCTATTCGTGCAATACGAACAATTAAAAAATATAATAAAGTAAAAAACCTCTTAACTATTTAAAATAAACTAAAATGGAGAATTAAGAAAATAATAAATGAATTCAATCACACTATAAATACAATATACATAAGCGCCTCGGGTAAACCCAAGCCAAGCCTGTCTCCCAAGTCAGCAGAGGAAGTCTGGTTCAAGAAGATCCCAGCGCTGCTCTCTCAGCTGCGTCACCAGCAGAATGCAGTGGAGGATGAGCGAGAGCGATAAGGTATAGTCTCTCAGGACTTGAGCGGTGAATCTGGTCTAAAATACTGTCATTTTAATCAGTGAGGTAAGCTGTAAAGACGTTTAGCTGGATAACAAATGACCCAAACGGTTAGAATGGAATTTTCAAAATTTAAGAGTTATAAGGTCAGGAACAAAAGATATATTCAAATCAATGTGTAAGGTTTTGTTTTTGTTGTTTCTTGGGGCTTAACTTCCTTATTTACTCTAACTAGGTCAGGAAGGAGGGGTTATCCTACAGGTTACCTATCCATTCTAGCCAGAATGGGAAGGTCAAGATTCATTTCATGAGTTCGACACGAAATAGATTTTACTTCGCCTAAGTGAGATTCGAACCCACGACCTTCTGGTTACGAGAGCGCTGAGACCTCGCCCCAATCACTCGGCCATTGAGTCCCCTGTTAGGTTTTGTTGAAGGCATAATATGGAACATTCACTAAAGTACGAAAGACATTTTTGGATTTGAAGAATTAAATGCGTTTGATTATCGATTATTTTGCTGTCTTCGATACTGATTAAATGTTTAAGACAAATACCCTTTCTTTTAAGAGCACTACTTTGAAAAGTAAGGGAATAGTTGAAGTCCATTGGTCCATATAGGTTTAATAAGGTTTTTCACAAATGATCTTATTTTAATTTTATTTTATTTATGTTAACATGAAATGTCTTATGTAATAGTCTATAGAATTGGTATGTTCTTTTCTTATTGACTCTAGTTTAAGGCTCTGTATATGTTTTCTTGGTGGGTAATGCGACCCAAGGTAAGCCATGGTTTCACAGACCCTTTTATAGCCTGCAGTCTACTGTGTGGGCTCTGATTCTACATTGATTATCATCCTGTTACTATATTTTTCTTTAACGAACAGGCAACTTTCAATGCTGTTAGATCCGCTGTTCCTTTTCTTGAAAGAGAAAATGCATTTCTAGTAATACCCCCATGACTGGAAATCTAGATCAAGTGGACGAATTTTTCTTTTTCTTCAAGTATTTTTGATTAACTATGTATTCGAAAGATGTCAACGAGATTCGAATACATATTATTCATACCTTGGATGGAGTCTGATACGATTGAAAGCTTTCTCATACATGAATGGAACAAACAAAAGTGAAGTGCGCACGCGATGATATTAAACTCACAATCGCATACAAAGTAATGATCGTAGTGCAACAATAAAATAAGTAGATTAATAAAAGGAGAAACTTGTCATAAATGTAAATATAAATAAAACTTTACTTATGATATATTCAGGAACATCGAAATAATAAACAATATACAATCAGCCTATTACTTGGAGAATTTAATTCCATGCTTTGATAACTTATATCTTTCTTCCTCTTGTTTATTTTCGTTTAATTATTGAATTGAAACAAACGACCTACCTTCGTAAATCTAATTGTGTAGCAAGGACCAGTTTGTTATTAAAATCCTGCCCTATGCTATACTCAGCTCTGCTGGTAATCTTTTATGCTCCTATGACGGAAACTGCACCGCTCTGCTGAACAGAATATTTGCATGTCGCGGGACCCTAATCTCCGGATCACTATAAATATATGGCTAAGATATTACGGCAGGACATGGCAGGGTATATCAGGGGGTCCTACATCACATCGCGTGCAAGTACTATCATTCCTCCCCACCCCCTCCCAGCACTTTACGATATGGGCTACCCTATATGGCACATGTGTTAATTACATCCTCTCCATGTTGCAGTTCTTATCAATGAGAATATAATTAACTCACATTGTATTGAATTAATTTACATCCTTTGAGAAATAGATTGTAATTAAGGACTAATAACGATTTCAGCACACTCTTTATTCTCATATCAGTTGTTTGTTTTTTTGTAGTGTTTTTTACCGTAAAGTTAATTTTAAGAATGGCTTCACATCATTAATTATGCTTAGTGATGTAAAGAATCTGCAAGTATTATCGATATGGTGGCAGTGGAACAGAAGTAGTTAAGGTTGGTATACATGTATAATAATGTATACATAGATATAAATCAATTAGGATTGATGAATTAATTGCCACTTCTATTAGGATTATTTTATTAGAAAACTAGTTTTGAATGCTAAACATTCATCTCCAGTTCTGAAACATACAATTTTTTTTTTTTTAACACATCAGTACTATGTCACCTAGATTATATATACTAAAGTTTTTAAAAAGGTAAGACAAGAAATCAAACATGGGCACTCACCTTAGAGATAACTAAAACAGAAATGGACTTCTCACTGAATTCGTGAAAAGTGGAAGGGAGCAGGTAGGTTAAATTTTTGATTTACAATGGGGTTTCTTTTATGACTCATTGGATTTTTCCATTCCTGTGGGAAACAAATTTAAAATGGGGCTATTGGATATGTTTATCTGATCATTTAAACAAAAATCTGGATCGGTTTTAAACGATTCTATTATTTCTAGTGATTCAAAAGTATTTAATTTTAGGCTATTTTCTACATGATATAATATTTTTACTCCCGAGTCTTTATTAAATTTGTTGTTATTTCCATTTAAATGGATAGCGAAATTGGAGTTTTGGGTCTCATCAGTGTATGCTCTTATACGGTTTTTTACTCTTTGATTTACCGATCGTCCAGTTTTTCCCGTGTATGCTGCTTCACAGTCATTACATTTTAATTTGTATACGCCGCTTTTTTGGAAAGGGTCTATTTTGTCTTTCAGTGAAGGGAAGTATGATGACAATGGTTTATCTTAAGGTTTATTTAAAAAACATAGTACTGATGTGTTGAAAAAAAAAAAAAAAAAATTGTATGTTTTAGAACTGAAGATGAATGTTTAGCATTCGAAACTAGTTTTCTAATAAAATAATCTCAATAGAAGTGGCTATTAATTCATCAATCTTAATTGTTTTGATCCTTC